>MU225339.1:299103-313478 GCA_018584345.1 Thuja plicata
TCTCATCTTCTTTCATACGAAGACCTTCAAAGACAGCTCTATGAGTTTGAACTTTCGCCTTCCTTACTTTATCATCTCCGTGATAAGCATTGAATAGCTTATCCCAAACTTCTTTTGCTGAAGCGCAATGAATGACCTTTACAAATTCAACTTCAGTTAGACCACACAAGAGAGCATTCATAGCCTTGGCATCATTCTCAAAATCCTTTTTACCATCAGCATCTACAGGAGGGGTAGAGGGAATAGTGTAACCATTTACAAGACTGAGATAGACATCACAGCCAAGAGACGTGATGTATGTCTTCATGCGAACACTCCAAAAGGCATAGTTGTTTCCATCGAAAAGAGGTGCACGATTTGTAGCCAAACCTTCTAAGGCACTCATGATGGGCACAAGGATCGAACTCTCAAGCTTTTAAGCACTGGAAGAGAGTGACTGGCTCTGATACCAAATGAAAAACGGACAATACTGAGAGGGGGAGGGGGTGAATCAGTATTTAAAACTTTTCAATGAAAACTTAAAGGCACACACATTTAGGTAGACATGACACAGATTTTCTCACATGGAAAACCCAAACGGGTCAAAAACCACGGATCTACTACTTCAATGGGCTTCAACCCTTTTACAAACAAAGCTACAGCTTTTCAGGCACCAACCTGATTCAAAAGGCAACTACCTTTTCAAAGAACATCTGAACATTATTGTAAACCGAAAATGAGTTCTATGTCTTGACAAGATTTGAAAAGACCAATGAATTCTGACTTAATGCAAAAGACTTTAGCTTTTCTTTGCATCTTGAAACTTCTTTCAGAGCAGATCCCCCATTCCTCAGTCTTCACATCAAATTTACAAAAAGAAAAATTTGCTGCCTAAAAGAAACGTATCTGCCTTTAAAAACGATTCACAGAATTAACTTTTTTTTTTGCTTACTCTTCGGTGCTTATCTACCAACACTGCTGATGCACCTGTGTTTTGTCACGCACGTCCTCCATGTTTTAGTCCCCTGTCACCTCTGTCCTCTTTGCACCCTGTTGTATATTTGTATTTTTATTTCTCAGCACACTCGTTTTTTAATTACTATCTCATATGTATTATGATATTTTGTTTTCTACAACACTGCTTGACTAACTCCCCGACACCTCTGATGCAGACCCCACACGCAGCTCTTTTGTCCTCTTTTTCTGCCGCCAGACGTCCCTTCCACGATTTCCTTATCCCGCTTTTTAAGTGCTAACGGCAGCTCATTTAAAAAAACATTATTTATCTACCTGTGCAAGCCCGTTTTGTTATAAATATCGCATCGAGTATAGTTGTTTGTTTTCAGAAAAGACGCACACCTGTTGAAGCCGTTTCAACAAAAAACATAACAGACTGCCCGTATATATATATTTCGGCGGTGAAAGACAGACCCAGGGGACACGTGGAGAAAGCCATGCAACTTGCAGTAACAGGCTGCCACAGATAAAAAACGGCACTGTCATGCACTTATAACTGCCCCGTGTCATGCATTTGTAACTGCCCTGTCATATATAAGAGAACGTTATGTTCCAGGTCGAGACTCCAGCCAGCACCAATAATCAGCTCCACGTGCACTTGCATCAATGACAGAAATGTAACAGGGCCAGAGTAGCAACTCATGAGAGAGGCCAGCAGCTCAAAGGAGGAAAAGCGTCACCATATCAACCTTTGTAGAATCAAACATTAAGATAGCCTAAATAGGTAGTACATCAATGTTGAATCTCTATCCATGTTTATTTTGTAAACAAGTAACCACTGTATAGCCAAGTATTTGAATAAGTAATAGATTACAAGGTAACCCAAAGATAAAAACGAAGTGCTGAAGACAAAATAAAGTTATGTGAAGGTCACTACTGACATCAGTATGACAAGCAAAGCAAGTTGGAATTGTCTGAGTATGCACAGGAATTAATGTACTCATTACCGAACGTATTGCATGCAAAATATTGCAGATTTCGATATCAAATTGACTTAGGGAGTTGTTGCCTTCGTTTTTGTTGGCCCTTTTCTTTTACTATTCAGCAAATGTATGTGTTGGCGGGGAATTCTAAAGGTTCTGAAACCTTTGTCACCCCTGACAAAGTACTCAATACCTTGATCACAAGGTTATCTCAGACTTGGGAATTGCACATCTTACCCTTTATCCCGGCTTTCATCATTGATTTTGAAACCTACATCAGGACCCAAGAAAGTTCTCGCAACCCGTCATTTCCCGACAAGGTTTTTGAAACCATCTTAAGTCCCATTTAAATTTTCCACATCAAAGCTTTGAAGTCTTTTTCTCGTGTGTCGGCCCATAGATGTGGTTCCAAAAACTTTTGTCGGAGCTCCAACAGGCTGTGACAACCTCATCAATCTCTAACAAGGTCCTCGAGACTTTTAAAGGTTCCAATGAAACTTTGTGAGTTCCTCAAAATGAGCACGGATTACAAAACCCTCATTGGAGAACAAAAAGGGTTTCATAACCATGTCGAGCCCCAACACAAAACTCGCAACCTTGAAAAAGTTCTATATTTACAAAGAGAATTCTCAAAGACTTGCAAGATTTAACTTCAGTTACAAAAAGAGGTTTCTAAACCACTTTTGGAAACCAAAAAATATTCTTGAAACCTATGAAAATACCGAACAACTATATTAAGCCATAATTTCCAAATTTGGTGGCACAAAGTATTGTTTAAGGGAAAGCTCACACGTGTCCATAATTAATGCTCATCATTAATGCTCCTCTAACACATCAAAGCATTGATGTGAATACATATAAGGGATTGAAACGTCAAAAGCAATTCAGTTTAACAAGCATTCAAAGACAATTTCGGTGAGGATGGAAGAGCAAATCATGAAAGACACAAATGAAAAAATCACAGTAAAAGACTCGAATTTACTTGCAGGTAAAGTGAAAATTCTCTGGAGCTCACCGTGTATCAAGAGATAATTCATAAAGGGCTTTTCAATCATTTAAAAGGCAGAAATGCAATTTCTATACTTTCGGAATTCTGTTGGAATCATTTCATGAGCATAAATTATCAAATACGTGTTCACTCCATTCCAGCCACCATGAAGTATAAATATCTGGATTACAAACACTTGTCTAGCTTATCTAGTTCTCTGCCCAAAATTTGTGACACAAAGCTAGGGGACGTTAACGTAAATGATTTTTGGGATAGAATTGGCGAAGAAAAATCAACCCTGATAACACAGAATAATTGAAAGAGAAATGTTGCAAGCTATTAGTTTCCCAGTAGTCATGCAATGCACAGACCTAGTAATTGAATGCATCAATCACAATGACCCGGATACTTGAGAGATAAAAACGAATGAGAACAAGTTGCTGATCACTGTAAGCAAAGAGACTTTCAGCTCACATTCACATAAACCAGAGAGATAAAAACGAATGAGAACAAGTTGCTGATCACTGTAAACAAAGAGACTTTCAGCTCACATTCACATAAACCAGAGAGGGTAGCATATACAGATTTCAATTTCCTCCTCTCATCAGCGTTTCAGTGAAAAGAAGTCATTATAAAACGTGATTGCTCATGAAAAGTTTGCCACTCCCAAGGAAATCTCAATTGCCTAAAAAGCTTCAGCAATCTCACTTTGCAGAAGAAATCTCTGATACGCTAGTCCTCTTGCATAAACTGAAGACTAGTGAAACTGCCCATGATTTCAAAGAATGAATGTATTTCTTCATTCAGATAATCATTAATCAATACAATTTTTAGATTGAGCACAGCTTATCAGCGATCAAATGCACTCAATGATAACCAGTTTTTCATTGAACAAGAACTTGTTTACATGTCCTCTTATATATTTTATGCACTAGACCATGGTCAGGTCTGTGTCCAGTAGAGGTACATGATGACATGGTTCAAATTTATGATTATTACACTCAAGTCCAATTGGAGAACAATTACAAGAAGTTTAGAAGAGTGAATGATGTATTCACCATGAAACTAGTAAAAGACATCCAAGGAGACCTGGGCCTGAGAATTTCCCCTTAGGTCATTCAGTTAGTTGACACCTATGGCAGCCACTTCATCCAATTTCAGAGGTTCACCAGCACCTGCAACAGGATTGAAGGGTTTGATGGGCTCCCTTACAAACTACACAAATACGTTGGGGACAGATTTGTTCTCATTGAAGTGTGCAGACAAGTAGCAAAGGTGAACAAGAGATGCCAAGAAAGGAATAAGCCAAGGAAGCAATTTCCTATTACCAATTAAGACCTGGCTTCCACCACATTCCGCATCTGGAAGACTATGAGGTCAGGAAGAGAAGCTGGATGAGAATGACCTTAAGAGACAAATTGTGACCTTCAAGCTGAATTGGGATATCATAGACATTGAAGATGATGTGCCAATTGATTGGAGAATTAAAGAAATTGAGGTTATTGAAATTGAAATTGTAGTTGCAATCAAGAGAGCCCAAGAGTGGCTGGCAAAGAAGACTAGAGAAAATCAAACGTGAGACCTCAGGGATCCCAAGACACTACAGGTTAGGAAAAAAGAAGTCAGGCACCTCCTTCAAATCCACTCCCATTTGTTTCTACTCAACAAACAATTTCAAGTGCTAGAAGAGGTGATGGTGAGTATTCCTTCAAAGAGAGAACTCCTGTGAAAACCTGTGGAGATGCCCCTCAGAAGGACAAAGAAAAGGAGAAGTAGCAAAGGAAGAAGCTGTAGATGTTTCCACATCTCAATCTCAGGCATGTGGATCTCCTCCTCATTATTCTCCTAATTCTCCTCCTCCAAATGTGCCACAAAGTTCACTGCCTGACTGCCAAGAGCTAGCCCTACTCCACATTCCTCTCGACATGGGAACTTCCAATACTCCTCTTACGAGAGCTCTGCATTTTGTTTCTCTTCACACTAAATCAGTATCAGCACCTAACTTCCCTTCCTGGCTGGAACAGACCCTCTCCAAGAAGAGAAAAACAATTCAAGAGCTTCTTCCAGATAAAGATGTTGTTGGTCAGTAGCTACAGGGGACCCTAAAGGCTGAGAAATTAAAAACTACATCTAGGCTAATGGAGGATAGCAACACAGGAGACTTGTATGTTGAAGTAACCCACCCTCCCTGCTCAATAGGATCCAAGTCAAGCAACTACCAGGGATTTCAACATAACAAAGATTAACTTGGGATCATCTACCAAATGTGAGGAGTGCTAATGATTTGAAAGAAATAATTGATCCTAGAATGGATAAGCTGGTATCAGAGACAATCCTACCAGGTGTTAGTGACACCTTGTACACTATGTGGAGAAAGAGCTTAGAGCGGAAAATTTTGCATTCTCCAAACAAAATGTTATAGAGCAAAACAAGTTGATGAAAATGTATTCAAATCAGATCTGTCATGGAAACATTTAAGAACAATTTTGAGAAGGTAATTGAAGAATTATTCAACAAGCAATCATTCTGCACAGAGAACATCGGAAAGATAGCCATGATTGATTCTGGTCCAGTAAATTGTGTTGATCACCCAACAGCCTTCACAGCCATACTGGATAATATCAAAGGAAATAAAACCCTTTGCAAGCTAAAGAGCGAGAATTTCATCATTCCTCAACACGTTGAGATCCCAACAGTGACCCAAGCATTCAAAGGTTATAAAACCAGAAGTAAAACCCAGACATCACAAGAAGTGACAAAACTAACTCAGCAAACATGCCATAAAGCAAAAGCTTTATTTGCTTGATGAATTTATTTAAATGCTTTTGCAGTGAAACATTGGGTGGGTCCCTCCCCGGACGCCCGCATTCCCGGGACGGGGACGGGGACGTCCTCGGGACAAGGGGAAGGGGAAAGGGCGTCCTCCTACCGCCACCTTTCTGCCACCAATTCTCAACCGGGATGCCAGGATGGCATTGCGCCCCCAGAACAGATGTGGGGACGCCCAAGCATCCCTCAACCATCTCAAGGCTGCACATCCCTGTCGGAGGCCATAAAAAACATTAAAAAAAGAGCATTAAAAAAAATTTCATGTTTTTAAATTTTGTTTTGGGTTCCATTCGAACCCTAATTATAAGTGGGTAGCATCTAGGCCCCTCCAAGCTTCATTTTTATTAACAATTGCATTTCCCATTGTTTGATACAGCAGATAGAGAAGAGTGAAAAGGAGGGAAAAGAGTGATTTGAGAAGTGAATGGAGTGATTGCAAGTGAAAGAGGGTGATAAGGAGCAAGAAGAAGAAGAGGACGATTCTACACATTCCTTGAAGAGATTTTTCAAGCACAAAGTAGGGTTTTTTTATTTTATTTTCTGATTTTCATTTGTAATTGTTTTGTTGTTTCAATGTTTTTTCATTTTTGTTGTTTCATTTTCTGTATCAGATTTGATGTTGAATCTAGTGGGCAAATTGATTCTTCATTTTGCCCTCATGATTGAAAAATTTTAAATTTTAATTTTGTTTTAGAATTTGAAATTTGCAACTTGTTAAAAAAAGTTAATTTAGAGTTCAATTTTTTTTAAATAGGCTGAATTTAGTGCTTATTGAATTTATTTTCATTGTGTGAAATGCAATGTCACAATGAGCTCCCATAAAAATTTAAATTTAAAGTTTAATATTTTTTAAGTGGGCTGAAATTATATTTTTAAGTAGGCCAAAACTAAGTGCTTATTGAATTTATTTTCATTTTGTGAAATGCAATGTCACAATGAGCTCTTGTAGTCATGATATGATAGAGGATAAGATAGAAATTCATTATCAATGATCATGATGCAAGTCAATCAGAATATGAACTTGAGCATGAGGCTGAGGGGGATGAGCATGGGGCTGATCCGAAAGGCCAAGCTAGTTCCATGGTCAGTGCACCAGTTGATCCCAAGTCTCCTCTCAAACAGTTTGCAATAAGAGTAACAGCCCCAACGCCAATAGGTGGTGGCGCGAGGATATGCAGATGCAACATTTGTAATACGGAATGGTTTTAGAGCGTCACTAGAGTTAATGTACAGTTCCTCTTTTGGACAAATAAAGGTGTGGATCCATATAAATTTTTGAAGGAGCCTAAAAATATCTACTATAGAATTAAGCTCAACAAGCTTTGGGGTGTTCACGAAGACAATGTAGTTGCAATGCCTACTACTTTATCTGGTAGGAATTAGGTTCTGACTATTCAACAGATGCAGGAGCGCCCACATTTTTCTACACGTACATTGCATCAAAGAGCAAGAACGATGTCAGACTCAGCCTCACCCTCAAGACCTTCATCCACTCATAGTGTTGTGGTTGAATCACAAGAGGGCAACGACAAAGGGAAACACAAGATGCAAAGTAACCCCATAGCTGATTTGTTCAATGTGCAGCTCAAGGATGAGATAGATGATGCCATTGACAAGTTCTTCTTTGCCAATGGCATCTCATTTCATGTAGCTCAATCTCCTTATTATAAAGAGATGATGTCAATGATGGCTTGGGGAGGACCATCATATGTACCACCAGGTGAGCACAAAATGAGGACCACGATCTTGGATAACAACTATGCCAAGATCAATGTTTTTATGGAGTAGATGAAGGCATGTTGGGCGGAAACTAGATGCAGCATAGTTATGGATGGGTGGACAGACATTAGGCGTCATCCACTTGTCAACATCATGGTTACATGTGCAGAGGACCCATACTTTCTCAGGGTCGTTGATTGTTCAGGTGGACTCCATGTTGTGTGCATGCCAAGAACAATGCACTCAAGGACATGAGGAAGATTGATTGGATTACATAGGGAAGATTGACTGGATTAGAGGAGTGGTCAACAATGCAAGAGATGTGTTGATGTTTATCTACAACCACCACATTTCACATGCACTCTTCAAGAGCTTCGCGAAGGAGTTCCTAAAACCAGTTGAGAGAAAATATGCATCCTATTTCATTCTCTTGGATAGAATGCTTGAGTTGCAAGAGGCACTGCAACTCATGGTTATGACAAATGAATGGAATCAGTGGGCTGAGACCAAGACAGAACAAGAGAAGAGGGTGAAGGAGATAGTTAAGAGTGATGTATTTTGGAGTGATACAAAATAAACGGTCTCTATCATTGCTTCAGTTTTCTAGGTCATTAGATATGGCGATGGGGATGCACCTAGCCTTGAAGATGCTTATGAGTGCATCAATTCTATATGAGGGCTGCTATGTGAGAATACCCCACTTTAGCATTCTACAATGAGCACATTCAGCAGAGATGGGACAAGTTGAACACTCCCTTGCAAATGGATGCTTATGCATTGAATCCGAAGCGGTGCATGCCTAGGCCTGGTAGAATTACACCAATTCAGGATGATAAGGTGAAGGCAAGGGCTCTTTAGGTGCATTGATAGATGTATGATGCTGAAATTGCGGGCCAAAATCGCACAAAGTGGACAAAATTTGCCTCTTAGGGGTTATTTGGATGCGGCAAAGATGGATATAAGAACTATGGTACATGAGGACCTGATTTTGTGGTGGAACTGTCATGGAGTGCAAAAATCAAAGACTACCATACTAATCATTCGTCTACTATCTCAAGTTTCTAGTTCTTCAGCTGTAGATAGGAACTGGTCTACTTATAGCTTCATTCATTGTCTTAAGAGGAACAAACTTACCTCTAGGAGAGCAGAGACACTAGTGGTTGTACATAGTGTCTTGCGGATAATTGACCGCAAGACACGTGTACAAAGAGATCCCAGCAGCACAATGGGATGGAGAGCCAAAGGAGACATCATAGATTGATGAGGATGAGGATGTAGTGCCTTCAAATGCAAGGATGGTTGGTGTTCATTTGGCGGAACTTGACCATGAGGAATCCAATAGTTCTTGTGACGAAGAGTTTGCCTTGAGGGACGATTAGAGGCCTCCCTTCACTACTTTTTGACATTTTGTACTGGTTTTGATATCATGCTACTCATTGTAATCATCTTTATAATATTTTTGATATAATATTAATCTTCCATTCGCCGATTCAACAATTTTTTTATTATTCTAATTGCTAATTAGTAGATCGATATTCAATGTTCAAGTATTTAGTATTTGGCATTTGCAATTTTGTTATTTTACCCCTTATACTACAATACATATTTTCATAACTAGCATTTCAAGTACTATATGTATAGTATATAGTATATACAAAACCACCCCTCGTCGTCCCACCCCCATCCCCAAATTTAGGCCCTTTGCCCCCCATCCTGAAAACCTGTCCTAACGTCCCCCATCCCATAAACCTTTCCTAACGTCCCCCATCCCCAATGGATGGTGGAACACTGAAGTTATATAATGTTAAAGTAATCTCAAATCTTTTAAAAGATTCTTTAAAAGATTCAATGATTTGCTTACATTTAAAATATTAAATATGCAACCAAAAGACTTTATTGGGGAGGTTTTATTAGCATTGATAATCAATTAAGAGGACACAGTAATAACAATTCTGCAAATTTTGGGGGCCATAATGTAAGTCAATGTGCTTGCAGATTTTAAGTACTTAAGAGTAAAGAACCTATTGTGGTCTGTGAGCAATAACTGATTTCATGTTATCATTATTCTGTGTGCGCATGATAATCATCTCTAAATATTTGAGTTTCTTTTAAATTGGCAAATCTTATTAAAAAAAATCATTTTCAAGCTGATATATTGGCCTGTGTCCTAAGTATCATCTTGTAAGATTTCATATCTATGCTATCTATTCATTCAGTTTGAATAAATGCTTGAACGCCTTTCCTACTTTCTGGTTAAAAGCACACCATCAACTTTATTATTGATCTCACGAGGGAGTTGTACCTCTAAAAATTCAGAGGGTGGTTGATAATCATATAGCTTACCCAACTGGTGGTTTAGATAATCTATATGCAATAGAGCAAATAGAGTTGAAAAGTATTTTTTTTAAATTATATAAAGATGAATCATTTAACCAACACGAGTAATCAAGGACAGTATAATTTTATAAAATAAAACAAGCAATTCATACACCTATAATCCAAGAAGTAGCAACTGAAGAAGAAATATCAAAATCAAAACATTGAGCAGTTCCTGTTGCCAAATCTGTTTTGACTCTTGAAAATCACTCCAAGGTCTTTGTTTGGATGCTCCAGACTCTTTTGTTCTGATTCTGGGGTTATATTTTTGACGGACCTGTAGTTAGGCAGAATAAAGTTCTAACATGTCTTATGAATGAAAATCTGAAATATATATTGCTGTAACTTGTAAACAAGGTTAATTACAAAATGCTGTAAATGAAAACGGAACTTGTAAAAAGATGAAAACAAGCAAGCAAATCAATAACAGCAAGCATTAAAAGGAAAGTGAAATGAAGTTACCCTACAGAAGCCCAATGTAGAACATTTTTATACTTGGGAATGTGCATCCTCACCTCAACCAAAATAAGCAAGATGTACCAGCAAGTTGCTCCCATGGAAACTGAAATAACACTGTAGTCTGTAACTGAATCTGCATTTCTTCCATGCTCATACACACTTCACTTGCTCTGTAACTCAAACAACATAATTGCATGCTACACTCAGTTGTACAAATATAGCCTGATCCTTGACATCTTTTACATGTTCCTAACTGGCTTATTTGCACAAGTAGGGTTACCAAATTGACGAAACTATTGTACCATGGAAACCCAAGAACACTGTAGGATTGAATCAGACTTCTACCGTACTCCCACAAGCTTCCCTTGCTCTGAGACCTCAAACAACATAATGAACTGCTATACTCAGATGTGTGAACATACTCACATACTAAATGTTCATTACAATTGCCCAAGGAGATTTCCTACACAAATCAGGTCACAATCAACTGCAGAGAGGTCCCAATGATGTTTTATCTGAAAGTTGAAATGGGGAACTCCGTCTCCAAATCCTCTGCTGTATAAGTAGTTGGTCCTCAACATCCTCACATTCATGCAAATTTGTATTCATTCAATCTGCCTGTTTGTCCATGTCTATAAGTGATAAATCATTCAGTATGCAAACTCATCCTGGAGATTCATTGGCATTAAAATCCACCAAATTTAGCCTGCTGACAAGGTAAAAACATGTTTAAACCTGTTTGCTACCAAATAAATCATATTCTTCTGTTTTTCAGGATCGTGAAAGTGAATGGATCCCTGATAATCCAGGACTTCCCAGAGCCTTCATGTTTCTTTTACTCAATGTGAGCACCTGCAACAACTTGTTTCTCGCTTTTCACAAGTGTTCATCATTCTGAAGTGAGTGTGTGTGTGTGTCAATGTTGTAATGTGACAATTATGGTCATATAAACCGTTAATATTGATTAAAATGAATTAAACCGGGTTGCATTTGATTATAAATGATGTGATTCAATTACTGCATATCTTTTGTTTTCCTTTCCCAATGCTGTTTCCTGCCTGTAACGGGAGTGAGGAATTTACTGTAGGGCTCTGCACCTGTTGGAGTTTGCTCATATGTTTGTGAGATTGTTCTTTCATGAGGACTGCCCCTCGGGGTTGTCAACAAATTATTAAGGCATCTTGGAAGCAGTGGATGTGGATCCAAAACCATGCTCAAGAAGTTCATTGAACCCCACCATTCTTCTAGCAGTTTTTGTCCTTGGGTTTGATAACCCAAGGACAGGTATTATTATTAGAGTCTTAGAAATTGAAAAAATTAGAAAGGAAATACAGAGGAATGATGCACATGTGGAAACTCTGCCAAACAAGGAATAAATGAGTTGAAGATAGAAGAAATTTTGTCCAGGCTTTTTATGAGTGGGTTACAAAAACTGAAGATAGGTTTGCAAATACATGAGAAAGAAGGGGCAGCCACTCTAAATGTTGATGTCTTCATGTGAATCAGAATGACCAGGACCCACCAGAATGTATATATAGTAGCTAAGACATTGACCACTGCAGGACAGGTTGATAGCCATTCAGGCTTAAATGGACAACTAAGCAATGAATGAGATGAAAACAGAGTTCATCTCATCCTCAAATCCGAGAATATACTCTCCCAACATGCAATCCAAGATGCATGAGACTAAAATCTTAAAAAGGCATTTATAGAGATGAACAAATCTAATAATTAACTGGCTTATACAACTATAGAATTTTCACTTTTCCTGTCTTCAATTCATGAGCATAATTTTTATTTGGATGGAGTTTTGTACTGCCATTTCTTGAACTGTATCTCATTTTTATTTTTTATTATAAATACTAAAACCTATAGTCAACTCTTTGGGCTTATTGCCAACCATAAAACCATTTTCTACAGATTCCACTTCATGGTAAAAAATTTAATTGGATCGTATACCTGACCAAGGAATTTGTACAGCCTCAATATAATAACCACTCCAAGAATTCAGGGAAAAAATTCATTTCCAAATAAATTAAATCAAATTCAACTTAAAAAAATTTGAGGCATCGGCACATAATACAGCTGATCTGTTCAGTGTATGATAACAAAGGAACTTGACTGAAATTTTCAATTTAAAACTTCATGGTAAAAGATTTAATTGGATCGTATACCTGACTTACCAAGGAATTTCTACAGCCTCTCTAAATATTTAATAAACACTCCAGCAATTAAGGAAATAAAATCATTTCCAAATAAATTAAATCAGATTAAACTCATAAAAATTTGAGGCATTGGCACAGAATACAACTGATCTGCTCAGTATGATAGCAAATGAACTTGACTGAAAATTTCAATTTAAAAGTATCAAACACTAAATTGTAGATTATTGACACCTTTTCAAGCCATTAGAGATCAAAAAAAATCCAACAATTTAACATCGATGATACTTGCCTCACAAAAACTTTGCTAGACTCACAACTGACTTGTTGAACTCGGGACAATTATATTTTCCTTCCCATGTTTTACTCAGCATGCCTATGAGATTTTCATTTACTCATCGAGTCTTCTTGATATTATGTGTCACATTGATGTAAATTTAACAAAATTTGGATTTCAGGCCAAAAACTGCAGCGAAAAGGCTAAAAAAATATTTGGGATTAAACTCATTAATTGCAACCAAAAAAAATAAAGAGAACAAAACACTAATGGCATGGTAATTTGAAAAAGTTAAAAATGATTCCAGGAGAAACACAAATTTCAAAATTTGTCAGGAGCGGATAAATGCTGAAGGCCAAAATCCAACATCTTATATGAATATCAGTACGAAAATTGGCAATAAGAATCTCTCTTGTATATAGACAAATGCTAAAAAGTTGTGGAACCTACATGGTAATGTGGCAACATACCAAGCAAAAGAAGAGGATGATATATCAATAATGCTACCCTTTGATTTCTCTCACAAAATTCGCATCTGAAAGAATCAAAATAATGCACCAATGACCATGTTCCACTTCTGCTGCTGGCCTTTTAGGTCTTGCTGCTTACTCTTTTTAAATTGAGGAATGTTTTGAAAAGTTGATTTTTAAACCACCTTTGCTTTTATTTGGCTGCTTGTTTCCCTAGGATTGGCCTAGTTTGTAAGACTTTGGGGGTGATCCCGTGCTGCTTGTATTCTTTTGCAAATAGTCTGTACATTTGCGCTATTTTAACACTCAAAATATAACAAAAAAATCACTTGGATTAATACAATATTTTCAAAAAGTTGCATATGGCAAACTGAAATGATAATCAATTGATATTCAAACAATACAAAGGAGACAAAAGCTCTTTACAAATAGAGATTGAAAGCAAAATTTCTAAAACAGAAACAAAAAACTGATGAGAAACATTTTAAATAAGAACTAACTACAAAACAGAAAGATCCTAACCGAATGACCATTATAGAAACATTACATAATTATTTTAACACCCTCGCTTAATGATCATTCTAATAACTACCCTATAGAACACTTGGCATAATTTGTAGGTCAGCTCATTTGGCCATGAATACATAGAAGGCTGCCCCATCTCTTCAGAATGCTCTATGACATGAGCCTGCTGCTGAGACCCTCCTTGGTGTTGCAAAACTTCCAAACATAACCAAGTTTACAATAATCCTTCCAACATGATGTCGGGTAACAAAGTCATCCCTACCTTTAGCTAGAGACGACGAGATCAGCTTCAAAAAACTTCACAATTCTGAAAAACAACGATTTTGTCAAAAATTGCCAAAATCAGCAACACCCACAATTTTGTGAAAAATCGTCAAAAACTTTTGCAAAAGAACTCTGTTTTCCCTGGAAACCCAAGGTGCGACCCAAAACATGCTGCAGGAAACCACAATTTTGTGAAGAAATCAGTAAAAACCTTCGTTTTGTCTAAAAATGGTAAAACCCCATGAACTCAAAAATCTGGAGAAAACCCACCATGATAATCTAAGTTGCCGGTTCGAGATTCGGGTTCGAAATTCGTTCAAATTTTTTTAGGGTTGGGTTCGGATTCGTTTTGGGTTCGTCCGTACAATTCTTTATATATATATATAT
>MU225339.1:313973-336457 GCA_018584345.1 Thuja plicata
TTCAAGGATATCGCAGATTAATGGGAGTGTCGTGAGTCTCCAGACGCCCTGGTATAGCCTGCGGTAAACTACTGAGGAGGCGATCTCAACAAACAGATTCCAGACTGGAAGAAGCTTATTTGGATTGTTGTGTGAGCTTTTTTCTTGAGTTTTTCTTTCCAAAAACCGACTTGTCTCTTAGCGTTGGAGTTTCTTCTAAACCAAATTCTCGCCAAATTCGTCAGAAAGTCTGACCAGGTCCTTCTAACAGACTTTACAACGAATTTCTCAATCTGCGGCAGACTTTACAACGAATTTGCACCGAATCAGACTTTCCTGCGAACCGAATCTCGACTTCAACCTTCAGGGAGCGAATGTGGTAACTTAGATGATAATTTTTGGAAAAAATCAAGGTCACCTGGAGACCGGGAGACTTGGAGACTTTGGAGACCAGTACCAGTACTGGTACGACTAATTTTCAAAAATAGGAGACGGGAATACTTGGAGACGGTAAATTTTTTGAAGTATAATTTAATAATTTCCAAGAAATATCATAACATAGAGCTTTGAAAACCAGAACGATGTGAAGGTTTAAGTTTGAACATTAAAACCATTGAATCAAAATATCAAATCTGAAATTCAAATCACTAATACTAATAGTAATGTCATTTAATATTGTGTCATATTGAGTCAAATAGTTCAAAAGTTAAAACTCGCACTACATATCTGATTTCTGAGTATCGCATATAATCATATCAGATTATCATTACATATTGAAATTCAAAAATATATAATTTGATGCTGAACAGCTGATATGCAAACAAAAAACTGTAAACTGTAAAGTGTGAATGCTTCCACATTTTGCAGACATGTCTGCCAGCGCAGCCGCACTGGCAAACATGTATGCAAAATGTGGAAGCACGCCATGTGAATGCTTCCACATGCCATGTGAATGTGAAAGCCATGTGAATGGAAGCATGCTATGTGAATGCTTCCACATTTTGCATACATGTGAAAGCATTCACATGGCATGCTTCCACATTTTGCATACATGTTTGCCAGTGCAGCTGCGCTGGCAGACATGTCTGCAAATTGTGACGCCTCAAAAACAGTAAAACCCCAAACAATTAAAGCTGCGGAAAATGATCGCAAGGAAAAAAATTTAAAAAATAAAATTCATCCCCCCAAGCCTTGGTCTGTGTGTGATTCACAGATTCAATCAACTAGGGCTTCGAATGGCAATGTCTGGGCTTCCAGAGCAAAAAAATGATGGCAAAAAAAAATTATTTGTTTTTAACATGGCTTTTTCACCTGGAAACGTGCGAGAGACGCCATAAAAGATGGCACGAGACCAGGGTACGGCAGGAGACGTCGAGATAATTTCTCTGCCCATTTTTAAGGTCTCTGGGTATGCGTAGACTCTCGGAGACGCGTCTCGAAGGGGTGGAGATGCATCTCCCAATTACACTAGAAAAAATTATGTTTAACACTTCCACAATTTTGTGTTAAAAAATTCAGAAAAGCCTCCAGCAGAGAAAGAACCCATTATTTTTTAAGATAAAATCACAAAAAACCCTTGCAGATCTAAAAGGAAAGCTGCAAAAGCCACAATTTTTGTTCTTTAAAAATCATCAAAAAACAACAAATCACATGTTTTTTAGGAAAAAAATCCTCATAAAAACCATTACAATTTTTTTGCAAAAACGTGCAAAAACCCACAAAAAAACCACAATTTTCTAGAAAATCATGCAATACCCAAAAGAATCACAAACCAAAAGCTTCAATTCTCCAAAAAACCTTCACTCACACAGTTTGCAGCTTGATTTGAAAAACACAAATTGAGAAAACCCTTGATCTATTCTGAAAACTTTCATTTTATTAAAAAATTTGTAAATATCTTCACTGCAATCGGAACTAAAAATTCCGATTGCGCAAAGGTAAACTTGCAATCATAAGTGTGATCGGGATTTTAAGTTTTGACTACACAGAAATTGGGCGTAGGGCAAGAAACGAATACAAAGCCCCAATAATTGCAAATCAACTTCATGAGTATTAAATGCACTTCCACTTATAGTCGGAACTTAAAGTTCTGACTACATATGCTTATGCCCACACTTAGTGCAGTTCGGGACTTTAGGCCTGAATTGCAAATGCAATTCGGGACTTTAAGTCTGATTTGCAATAAACAATGTAAATCACTTGCAATGATGGACAAAAACACCAAATATTTTCAAAAAATTATCTACAATAGACTTTGGCAAGCTTTCTAGTGTACCTTGGGGATGATGAGCAAATCTGCAGCTCGACAACTTAAAATATTTTAAACACGTTTACTACTTTAACTTGTACTACTCCTTTACTTACTACATACATTTTGATATTTTATACTTCGTTGTAGGGTTTGCCACCCCAAGTTACGGTTCCATTGGGGTCTGTCCTAGGCACAATGTAACGTCGCCTTCTCTGAGTGAAGAACATTGAGCAGAGTTTTCTAACTTTTTATTACCATAGGCTAGGGTGTGCAATTATAAGGGAATAAATGAATTAAGTTAATTATTTTGAAGTTATCCCAATAAATTAAAATTCTAAGGATAATTTTGTTATAATTAATTTAATTGAAGTGACTTGAGTAGAAAGTTATTTAAATATTATAAAGTCACTTCATTATACATTTTTTTATTTTAACTTTAAGTGACTTATGTTAAAAAATAAATTAAATATTATGTCACTATATTAAATAAAGTTTCTTGTAGTGCAAAAATAAATTAAATATTATAAGTCACTTTATTAAATAAAGTTTCTTCTAGAAGCTTTAAGGAGATTAAATCAGATTTTTCTAGACAATCCAGCTGATCCTTTAAAAAGAGATGAGAGCAGGTCATTTGCACAACAGGAGTAATTGATATTTCTTTTAGAGAACTTGTGTTTGCAGGTTCAGCATGCCCTAGGACGAATGTCGAAAGCCCTTGGGTAAGACAGTTGTGGATGAAAAACCATTCAGTCTATTTGGTGGATTCATTCTAGAATTCACATTTGTGCTTATTTGATTAGTTGGTAAAGATTTAATCAAATTTGTGAAGTTTTGAAGATTTTATGAATTTTGAAAGCACACTACAGTAGTCCGCACTGCTGCAACAGTAAATGTGCACCTCTGCTACAGTAGTTTGTACTGCTGTTACAGAGTCACATACAGCTATAGTTCTGCAGTATGGTATCCTGCTACAGTACCGGGTAATTTCAGACTCTTTAAAGGGTTTGAATTTGACAATTGTTGAGCATTCTTTTAGTTTATTGCATCATTTTCCATTTATACCAGCTACTGGATATTTTATGTGATGAAAGAATAAATTGTAGTTGAAATCATTTGTCAAGGGTTTCATTACATCTTATTGACATTCACGGCTAAGAGACACTTTTTGGTGAATACGTACATATCTTTCATTTCTGGGTGTCTTTATCTCATATTGGGTGAATTGAAAATTGTAGTGTTGTTGAGAGATCAAATGTGACACATTTTACAGTCTTCTATAAAGATTTCTGATTGGAAACATACAAGTAAAGCTTAGCATGGAAGCATGAGAATATAGGGAGGACTAAGTGACAGGCAATGTAGAGTTCTGGGTTTAATGTTTTGACAGCAATTTATGTATGACAGCATTGTAAATGTGCCACTACTATGACTGGGGCAGCAACATGACAGACCTTCTCCAACATTTACAAGTGGCTGCAAATTATTTCTGATCTATTCTGGGTTGTAAAAGCATTCTAGGGGTCTCCTATGACAAACTAAATCTGCAATAAGTTGATGTGAGAATATTTTTATAATAATCTTTATATAGGAGCAATTCTCTGTTGATTGAAAATTATATGATTAAATTGAATGAAAAATGCATTTTATGTCAGGTTACATGACGCATCCCCTGTCCCCAAACCACCCGCCCTCGTCCCCTCGGCATTTCCAAGACGGCGGGACGCAAAATGGACATTCCCGATGAGAAAAAATTGGCTGAAATGGCACGAAACGTCCCCTTCCATTTTGGGAACGGCTAGGGGATGTTTTGGGGATGGCTAGCCATCCCCTGAGGATGGGCTTGCCCCGACTTTAAAAAAGTTTAAAAAAAATAATTTATTTTTCAATCTTGTTTGCCTTGATACCTCTGTATGGGAATCAAAACAATACATTCAAATTTCAAATGTATGAGAATCAAAGCAAGTACCTAAATTTCAAATGTATGAGAATCAAATATGTTCAATGAAATACACATTAAATGTTACAATTGTTTAATTTTCGAAGGCATGCCAAGTCCAAGTCTCAATACTATGCTTGACAAGTTTCACTCTTGAGTTTTGAAATTAAAAAAAAAAGTGCACGATTTTATTTCTTTGTATGATTGTATTGTCTTTGCTCTGAAAATGTTTACCCTTTGGCACTGACCATAGTGGCTACCATTGGATGATCCACTTCTGCTAGAGAGTGATAGTAACTCAGATGGTTTTGAGTCTTTGGATATTGATAGCCTGAATGAGGCTTAGTTTCATGACTATTGTATTTTGATGTTTGACACTTCTGGATACATGTTTGAGACTTCAAAATATTTTCAGTGTAACACAGGGACGCGTCCCCTCCCCTAAACCCCCCTGAACCTGGGTCGGGGACGTCCCTGGCACGGGGACTTGGCATCCCCACCACCACCTTCACGCCATCAAGTCGCCACCGGAATGCGGGGACGCGGGGGGATGCCCAGAAGTCCCCGGGACAGCGCGTAAAGTCCAGCAGTTCTAGTGATGAGTTTGCCTAGAGGGATGATTAGAGGCCTCCCTTCACTACATTTTGACATTTTGTACTTGTTTTGATATCATATTATCATGCTATTCATTGTAATCATCTTTATGACACAGATATTTTGATATAATAGTATGAAGTTATGCATGTGTGTATGGATGCATGCATGGATGAGATTACAACAGCTACAAATGTAGGGCTGGTTGGTGTTCCTTTGGTGGATCTTGACCGTGAGGAGTCCAGTAGTTCTAGTGATGAGGAGTTTGCCTTGGGGGATGATTAGAGGCTTCCCTTCACTACATTTTGACTTGATTTTGTACTTGAGTTGTTTTGATATCATGCTACTCATTGTAATCATCTTTATGATATTTTTGATATAATATAAATCAAAATCATCTATTTGCCGATAATTTGAATATTTTAAATTATAAATTTTTAATAGCATTGGTAATTCAATAATCAATGTTCAAAATGAAAACTTCAATGTTCAAGTATATTGTATTATGTATTGGGTATGTTGCAATTTTTCTATGTTCGAGTATTTGGTATTATTAGTTCTTATACTATTATACATCATTTCATAACTAGCATTTGAAGGACTATATGTATAGTATATTACAGCACCCCCCCCCCCCCCCCCCCCCCCCNTTACAGCCCCCCCCCCCCCCCCGCTGTCCCCAAATTGAAGCCCTTTTTTTCCTCGTCCCGACGCCCCCTAGTGCCCGTGTTGCACTGAATATTTTTTATAGACCATGGTTTTTTATATTTGAGACTGCTGTTATAATGGTTTATTGAAATTTATTATGTTGTTATACTACAGCTGTCGTGATTTATTTACGTATTGATATTGTTGTCATCAGTTATTGACATCTCTCTCTCTCTCTCTCTCTCTCTCTCTCTCTCTCTCTCTCTCTCTATATATATATATATATATATATACTGTCAGCCCCTGTCGTCCCCTATTTTTGGCCCTCTAGGAAACATCCTGGAAATGCATCCCCGAAACACCTTGGAACATAGATTTTATGTGAACCGAATTTCAATAAGAGCTATTACACACAACCTGCACAGCCTGGATATGCTGCCAGGCCATACCCAGGTCGAAAAGAAATAAAAAGTTGAATCTTTCAATACAAATTTGAAGTACACCACAATAATCTGCAAACAGCGTCAACAAACTTTCTCCTCTGATTTGCGCTCGAGTGAATTTTTTATCAAATCAGACAAATAAACCACCCACAGGATTTCTCCGCACATGGCCATGGCTTTAGAATTTAGATAGACTGGTAGAAAGAGACCCAGTACTGACAACAGATAAATGGCTAACAATGGACAGCCCTGACGAAATAATTTTAATCCTTCCAACGGCACAAACAGTTAAACTGATCAGAAACCACCAGATCGCCCTCAATTTTGTGTTGCTCTTAACATTATGTAACCACGTACCATTCTGTCAGGAACTTAACATCCTTATAATTATAGCAATTTTCAGGCAAAGATTGTTCGAGCTCACCATCCAAAAAGCCCAGCACTTTATTTTTTAAAATGTTTATAAGACAATATATTTATAAATTGTTATTTATTTATTATTTCTATTAAATATAATGGAGTCACAATACAAAACTGTCAGACAGTTTCTCAAAAGTTACAAATTATAGTATGCCCCGGAATGTATCCATTACCAACAAAGAGAAACATATTGTTCTACCAAGCTGCTACCATGAATATACAAAAAGGTATATATACGGATAAACATACTGTAGCAAAAAATCACATAAGATTATTGCGGTATCTTTGTATACTGGCACCAATCTATGCATCATCTACTGAACTCCCATACCACGCTGTCCCGCATTCCAAATTTGCACCTTTCCCCAATTATTGGGGACCTCAACTGCCTCAACAACTGGTAGTGGTGGAGCCACAGCAATTGGGGTCACTGCCTCTGCAATCACTGCATCAGGTATATCCATCTGTGCTCTAGCCTCTCTCTGCCTTTGTTGTTCCAACTCAGCCATAAAGTTTTCCAGCCCTACCTCAATTGGGGTCACTGCCTCTGCAACCACTGCATCAGGTATATCCATCTGTGCTCTAGCCTCTCTCTGCCTTTGTTGTTCCAACTCAGCCGTAAAGTTTTCCAGCCCTACCTCAAATGGGGTCATCTCTTCTGTTCTTCTTGACCAGGTAAAGCCATGTGAAATTTACCAAGTAAATAAACAAACAATGCCATCCTGCAACAAATTTTCAAACTTGTCCCTGGAAAGTTTCATTGTTACAGTAACCTGCCATACAATATTGTGGGTTATGAGTCTCCTGTGAGACTCAGTAAGCATTCTATCATAACCACTAGAAACATCATTATTCCTAAACTTCCAAAGCAACCATAATATTTCACTAGAAAGAATAGACCAAAAGAGATTAATATCCTTCTTGAGTTCTGCCACATACCCAACAATAATATCCCAAACACTGATTCTTATTAACAGTAATACCAAAAAGATACCAGACTTCTTTAGCAAAAAAACACTCAAAGAAGATGTGAGAGACAGTCTCAGGTAATCTGCAAGCAGCACAGAGGTTCAAGTCTCCATCAGATTTAAGAATGGGAAGCTTCTGAAGCATGAGGCTCCAAATGAAACACTTCTTTTTAGGTTCAATAGGTCTTGACCAGAGGTTGCAAAGCGGAGGGATCAAGCAAGGGGTTCCAGCAACTAACGAGATGAGTGATGATATCATTATTATCTGCAAGCTGAGAATAAATGGTTTTAGCCTTCACATTAGGCAGGGTGGATCCATCCGGCAAGGAGAAAGAGCAGAACCTATCATCAATGTGATCACAGGGTTTAGGGAGGTCCAAGGCACCACAGGCCTCCCTAAGCACAATGTATGTCCTCTAATAGGATTGGGGGACACCAAATTTATTATAAATCTCATGCCAAGACAGGAGCTGTCCATCAACAACGATATCACTGACTGTCCTAATGCCTTTATCAGCCTAGTTCTTTGCCGAGCATCCTTGAAGTAGTGCTAGAGGCCTACCTTTATGTTGGAGATTCCACCAGATCGACCTCTCACCACACACTTTGAAATTGCTGTCAACGATGGCATTTGTGAAATCAAGTTCCTTACACATTCCCAAGCCTTCTAGATACTGATAGACTTAAAGACAATTGAACCAGCAGGCTTGACACTGAACTGACCTACTATGATATCACTGATAGGTGGTCCTTCCCAGTTAGGTCTCTGTTTAGGGACAGAACTGGCTATATTGTGCCTAATCAAAACCTTCCAAGGCACATCACCTTCGAGGGCTCTGAGTATCCATTTGGAAGCAAGGGAAATGCCCCGAGTCCTTAACTCATTCACCCAAGCCCTCCCTTATGTTTGCTCATAGTGCACCAGGCCCATTTAACCGCATGTTTCTTCCTATTCCTTTTATCATCCAATCTAAGGAAGTCTCTGACAAGCTTCTAAATGTGATTAAACTGATAATTACTAAACAGCCAAGCTGATGAATAGTATATGTTGTATGAGGACAAGATTTTCTGGGAAACCTGAATCCAGCCAGCCATCGACAGGTATTGCTTGTTCCATTTTCTCAATTTCTTATCAATCTTTTCTCTGACCCACTGCCACATTTCTTTAAGGTTAGGGCATACTGCAAATGGTATCCCAAGATACCTCAGTTGGTGATCCGTGCACCCCCACACTAAAGGATATTTAGCAAACCAGGGAGGTGGGTGATTGTCCCAACCCAGCATGATTGATTTGGGGAGAGGAATCTTGCTCCCAGAGGCTTCACAAAACAAATCCAACTTGGTCATCAAAGCTACAATGTTATCCTCATCCAAACAGACCAAAATGGCAGTGTCATCAGCAAATTGTACATTAATTACATCCTCCCTGTTGGACAGAGAGATACCTTGAACTCTAGGTGACAGGAGATTATCTCTCAGAAGATAGAACAAGGCGTCAATAGCTAAGATAAAGAGAGCCGGGGCAAGTGGACAGCCCTGTCTAATGAATCTAGAGAGAATAAAATTCTCCGATCTATGGCCATAAACCTCCACACATGCTTGAGCATCTTGCATCAAGACTTTAACCATGTGACAATATTGAGTGGGGAATCCCAAAGCCTCCAGCATCATAATTATGAAACTCCACTCAATACAGTCAAAGGCTTTTTCAAAATCTATCAACGGCATACATACTAACTGATTCAATGCTTTAGCCCAATTCAAAGCCTCCCAATAGGTAAGGAGATTCTCTAAGATGTATCTCCCTTTCACAAATCCAGTTTGTGTGGAGCTCACAACTTTGGGTAGGACACTTTCCAATCTTTTAGCTAATAATTTGGCAAGTATCTTATAGGATACATTAAGGAGAGTTCTTGGTCTCCAATTTTTAATAAGAGCCTTGTCGCCTTCTTTAGGAATTAATTTGATGAGACCACTATTTGTCTCCTTTCCGAGAGTTCGTGTAATCAGAGCTTCCTTGTACACTGCCAACAATTTTTCTCCCATCCATGCTAGATTCTTCTTATAAAATTCAACCAGTAGCCCATCTGGCCCAGGGGCTTTATCATTGCTAAGCGCAAGGATAGCATTATTGATTTCCTCTACAGTGATCTCTTTAGTCAGAGAATCTGAGTCTCCCCTGGAAATTATGCTCGGAATAATGCTTTTAATCTTTTCCCTCGCTAAATTCTTGTCTTGATCATTGTCCTCCGAAGTAAAGAGACCACAATAAAAGCATTTGAAGGCCTTCACAATGTCATCCTGCTCTGTGATGTCAATATCTCCATCCCATATGCTCTTAATCTGATCCTTGGCTTCCTTGCACTTAAGGATTTGAAAAAACTGTTTGGAGCTCTTGTCCCCATGTTCAAGCCAATTCTTTCTGGCTCTACTTTTGAGGCTTGTGATCCTGACATTCTAGACCCTTTTCAGTGCATCTCTAGTATGGCAAAGAACCTCCTTGGCAACCACATTTGCAGGATCTGATTTAATACGTTCTTCTGCCTCAAATAGAGCACTATGTAATTCTGCCTCCTCTTTCCTCAAGTCCTTGGCTTTCTTCTTACCAACTGTCTGGAATAGTCTCCTCCAACTATTGACATTAGTCGCCCATCTTTCCCTGGCATCATGAAGAGTAGGGTTTCCTTTGTTGAAAAATCTAATGATGTTCACTGCTTGTAGGACATCTTCGTCAAGCAACAGGCTAGTATTCAGAGCAAAAGCCCCCCTCCCCCTCCCCGTCATGGGCTTGACAGGGGAATTACAAAAGGGTATGACTGTATGAATAGGATGATGGTCCGAGAGCGTGTAGGGAACAACCTTAACACTTTCTTCTTTAGAATCCTTGTTGAATTGAAATACATCCTTATTGGCATAATAACTATCTAATCGGCTATAAATCCTCTCTGCACCTTGTTGAAAGTTGCACCATGTATACCAGATACCAATTTATTATTTCACAAATTCAAAATATTAGATATAATAATTTTATTTATTAATTAATTTTGTATTTTATGTTATTTTCTAAACATAAAATGAGGGACTAGGGTCTATCTCCCCTTTAACATAATATGATATCCAAAAAACTGAAACACCAAAACTCACCATTCACTACCCTTACCAGGAGATATAAAAGCCAAATTGTCTTATATATCAGTCTGGAAGCTTCTACCACTACATAAAGTTATACCATGATTTCAGAACTAAACATAAGGAAATCCTAATCACATACACCGTATTTTCATCATTTCTCTGGAACCCTCGATCAAAAGTTCTACCCAAGGCATCAACCATGACGGTAGTCCAGATGTGAAACCTGATTGTGTTTTGCCCCATCTGCCAAATCGCTGTCTACATGCAGATATTGCATAGAGGAATTGTGTAACACAGCAGGTCAGCATCTGACTCAAAGCTTCTTCACCCACCAGAAATAGGAATCCAGTCTACAGCTCTCTTTTATGCAGTTATAGGACCTTACCCCTATGTTCCAACCCTGAAAACAGGAAGAGGATTGATGGGGAAGGCATCATATACTTGGGTGATAGCAAACAGTTCAACCAAATTCTTATCATTCACAAAACCTAA
Source organism: Thuja plicata (assembly GCA_018584345.1). Lineage (NCBI taxonomy): Eukaryota > Viridiplantae > Streptophyta > Pinopsida > Cupressales > Cupressaceae > Thuja > Thuja plicata. The sequence goes on from MU225339.1 coordinate 324,837, forward strand.
CAAATTAGACAAATATAATGGAAAAAAATCTGAATTGACTCTATTTCCCATGCTTTCTCCAAAATAATCAAATCCTATTACCTCTTTGATCATGCTTTCTGCTTATCCTAATCGCAAAATCATATGTTCCCCATATGCTGATCAGATACAGGATTACAGTCGCTATTCCTCACTTTCCATCAAACAAGTGAAACATAGGAACTATCTCAGACAAGAAGAAAAAAGGACCAGTGACCGAAGAGAGAAAACAAAAAGTTCAGAATAAATAAAATACGAAAACACCAATTGCCAAATCAGACATGTGTGCCAAGTGTGGAAGCTGTCTCTGCAGGAGAAAACAATATAATGAAAAGGTGTATGCTAGATGGAGATATTTTGACAATTATTGTTCAAAATGTTTATTGATGTAACTGTGTCAAGATTTTTTGAATCAATGTTTCAGATCACACTGTACGATCCATCGTCAAGAAGAGGAAAAATTTTAGGAAAGATTGCATGCAATGCTCCTTTTAAGAAGATGTCAACCATTATAGGATGACAAGAGAGGAAGGATACGAAAGATTAAGAAAAAGTTGATACAACAATCGTTTGATCTTGATTGGGACATTATCATTTGAGATTGATTGGAATACCTTAGCAAGTAATTGATTCTCATGAAAGTAAGGGAGAAACATCACTTCTAAGTATTGCACATCATCTTAATGGATTAGCTCTACCATACGTTTTGAAACAAGGTGCCACAAATCTATTTGGAGAAGGATAAGTCAAAATGTCATATACCAAAGAGTTCCATATTTTCATCCTATATTTTTGTCAATATAATTTTATAGCAGTGTAATATACTATGTAATTCTATTTCATATGTATTATTGTTGTACACTTTTAATTTCTTATGTTTTATTTCTTGCATTCTCTTGTTGTCAGATACATGCTCTCCCTCCTCATTTTTAAGGAGCATTGGCTGCAATCTATCCTAAGTTTTTCTTCTTCTGGATGATGGTTCATGAGGTGTGATCTGAAACATTGATTCTAAAATCTTTACATAGTAACACCTAGATATCATGACTGTTGCTGATAAGTATTGTTTAGGAAATAGAGGACTATCCCAAATACTTGCCAAAACTTTCCATCTCACCAACTCCTCAATTTACAATTCCCAATAGAATCAATCCAAGAGTTGGCAAGTATGTCTACCACTCTATTGGCTTTCCTACTGTTGGGACTCAATCCTATGATGCCAAATTTTGCTTGAGTCTAATCTCTTCTGTGTCTTGACCTTGTTAACCTGCCATTTATGGCCAAACTTAAGAAGTCTATGTGGGTTTTCCATGAACCAAAATTTTGTCCAAATACTGCCCCCCTGTGTGTACTCACTACGTCTTGAAGTTGAAAAAAATCCTTAGTGTTGGATCTGCTAGGTCGTTTCCTTTAGTTTCTGAATGATGTTAAAGTTTCGGAATTTCTGGGTTGTCGTTCCCGATATGCCATCCCATCTATCTCCACCCTCCTCCTTTGCCCTTATTCCGTTGTTGACCTTTATCCTACTGGCATACCTTTCCACCCGATACCAAATCTTGGTCCTTTATCTTGTAAAATTCTTCTAAGTAAAGCTTTTGAACTACTGAACCCTCTGTGTCGGCATACCATCCATCCAGGCCCAAAAACTCTAACCAAATGCCTTAAAAAAAATTAAGGGCCAGACTTTAAAACTTGTCCTTCCCTCTATCCCATTTCCCTATAATCCTCAAAAGTTTGCACTAAACACTTAAGTTTTCTATTTATGCTAAATTTTCAAACTTCTTTCGCTCTTTTCCTACCAAACTATCAAAGTGCCCTTTCCATGTAATTCCAAACCCTCAAACTTTTTTGATTCCTTTGTATATCCTTTCAGAGTCTAACTTTTGACCTTCCCTTCATTTTAGGTATGCCCAACTCTCAGTTCCGGACATTCTGAAATTTACTACCTTATTAGGATTGCTTGTTCAGACTTTTCACAATTCACATACCTTAATGGTATGAGTTCCTCGTCACACGCAACCACGACACCCCAATCAAAACCATAAAGTATAGATTATAAATCCTCCCTTAACCTCGAAATCTGGAACTCCCACCATTTTTACCTGTAACTCACCTACCCCCTTGCATGATCCATAGGTCATTTATGAGTCATGACTAAATTAGATGATGAGACTGCCAAAAAAGAGTTTTCCCTACCCAAAAATTAATATTCATCATTGGGTGCATTTTCACAATTGCACAAAGTTGCACGGACACAGATACAGATACGGTATTGGATATGGAAACGGCCATTTTTCAAGAACTCCAGTATGGATACGGCATACAAAAAAAAACTCACAAATATGTAACACAATTTTCCAAGCTATTGAGTTTATAAAACAAAAATTATATTTATAAACTGATTTAAGAACATAATTTAAATAATTTACAATTTATTTTTAACATTTAATATTTCAAGTTTAATTTTACAAAAATATACAAATAAAATGTATAATTATATGCACAATAACTTTCAAATTTAAATAGCCTGTTAATGGGCCTTTGAGGGCTAATCCTCCTTCAATAAAGGTAAAATAGGAGTCTTGGAAACCCCCGGACACAGGATGGACAAAAATAAATTTTGACGGGGCGTCAAAGTGCAATCTTGGCCCATCTGGGGCTGGATTTGTTGTGCAGAACTGTAGAGGTAACATCTTGATGTTAGGTGCTAGAAGATTACTGGAGGGGACAAACAATGAGGCTGAGATCCAGGCAGCCCTTTTAGCCATTAAGAAGGCCATAGAATTGAAAGTGACCAAGCTTCATTTGAAAGGGGGCTTGCAAATTATAATCAACGATATTATAAAAGGGGACTCTGGAGTATGATATTTAAACAAATACATTTTAAGGATAAAATCTTTGTTGGGCTTGTTTGAGGAATTCAGAGTCACTCATGTACGGAGAGAAGCCAATGAAGATGCTGATACTATGTCAAAGGTAGGAGTATCATTGAAGAACCAGGAGAAAGAGGAATTGGTTGAGGACTTCCAAAAGCTTGAGGGAGAAAATTTTGACTCATGGAGTTCAGAAGTTTTAAACTTCAAAGGAAAGTGATGTAATCGGGGGCTGGATATTGGAGTCACTTAGTGCAGCCACGAATATCATTGAGGGCTATTTTAGAGAAAATTCAAATTCAAAATGTTATTTTTCCCTCCACTAGGTACCGCAAAGAGGAGAATGTAATGTAATGATGAAGAGGAATGGCATCGAGATGCCTTAAGGGATGGCGGTTATGTGGACGATTGAGAGATGATTTGGCTCCATCATTGAATGATCAGCCAAAGGTGATGCAAGCAAACATTTATTGGCGTTGGGAAGAAGCAGGAAGCCTCTAGAAAAAGAGATGAGCGAGCGTGTGGAATTAAAGGCAAGACGGCTGGTTAAAACTTTGTATCTGGTTGTGAGCCCTTCTACAAGTTGGTATGTTGTAAAGTATTGTCAAGAGCGCAGAATGGAGGTAAATTTTTCTCTGCAAACATTCAATCAGTTGCAGGCCTTTAGAGGGGAAGTGAGTGTCAAGAGAATGAGAAGAATTTTTACGATTGATGATCCTCGATTCTAGCAATGTGTGTACATAATCTTTGGAGAAGAGTTTATGATAACAAAGTACAAATTCAGGACAAATGTTGATATTTCTTCTGCATTTCTAGCATGGGCTCTTCAACTTGGGTCGAGGGAGGAAGCTTTGTGGGTGATGCGTATGTGTGTTCTTCCCCAGTGGTCAGGTGGGATGGTACCAATTATCAGAATGGCGGAGCCAAGAGTTGGTCTGTGAACAAAGGAGGGTTTGTGGAGGGCGGTGGAAGGCACAACCCAAGGTTTTAAGCCTTGGTGTAGAGTACTAGCACACGTAAGGAACGACAAATAGAGGAAGCCAGAGGGGGATGGGAAATGTTAAAGGAGCTGTTAAAGATGATGGAAGAGGAGAAGCGCCAGTCTGAAAAGGAGAATTCCCCAAAAGAAAAGAGTACCAGGAAAACAAAGAAGGCTCGATTGGACACCAGGGGCGGGCTCTTCGTACCAGTCGAATGCAAGGACTCCATGATCAAGGCGATGCGAAGCAAGTAGGAAGCTCAAAATGTGTTGTTAGTTTTTATGTTTCTCTGTTTTTAGTACGTGAATAGGCATCATATACAATCAGCCTTTTTTGTAAATAGCAGGGCTTTTATTTGCAGAAATACTTTGAATGTTTTAAATTAGATGGATGTAATGCCCAATTTTGATAATTTTGGGGCATGGTTAATCATGTCTAATTAGATTATTCAGTTAGTAGGTAGAAGGTTGTAAGGTTCATACTAGTGGCCACTTATGGCAGATCTATTTCTGAATAGACGATGAAGCTCTCACAGTGATGGTTAATGTCGACTATATTTCTAATAATAATAAAATATAAATATTATCACCAATCACAAAAAATTATTTAAATCTAAATTAATTATTGATTTAAAATAAATTAAATATATTTTAATAAACTTACATTAAAATGAAATTAATATATTATATAAAACTATTATTTAATTCATCAAAATTATAAATAAAGAAAATAAAATAAAATATTGGATAGAATGAATTAGTTTTAAAAATTAAAATATCATTATGGTGGTTAAAAAAACTGTAAAATTATTTTAAATAAAAATTATAATTTAAAATTAAAATATATACATTTAGAAATCAAATAATTCATTTCTATCTATAAAAAATATTTTTAATATTTTACTACCAAAAAATTAAATATAACGATATCGTAACTTTGCATTTGGTTGTAACTATCAAAAAAAGTAAATTCAATAATATCGCAACTTTGTGGTTGGCTTTCAAAAAATTGAATTCAACTCCATTGCAGCAGGACAACATCGCATAATAGCAGAAGCCAAAGAAGTCGGCAAATGACCAGAACATGTGTTGCACTGGTGGAAACTCAAAAACTAGAACAGTGAAAATCCCCTAGAAAAACCTCTCAAACAAATTCAAATGCAGTAGGAATGCATTCGCAGTAGGGTTATTTAAAAGTTGAAAAAATAAAAAAATTCAGCAGTCTGTAAAAGATTTGAATCAATTTTTTTGACAGCCGAATCCCTCTGAATCCGACACGGCTGAAGTTGGCAACTTTTTTAGACACACACCGGTACCGTTTCTAAACCATACCTAAGAAATATCATATCCATACCCGTTTCAGGTACAGTGATACACATATCAGGGGAGAGAGCCTGCCATTTCCTGCAACTTTGGAAAATAAACACAGGATCAGATCTGATCGTGCTTAGAAGACATTTTTTATTCTAAAATGTGCAGTTTCAAAGTAAGTATAAGATAATCGCAGCCCATATTATATTTATTATAGCTTTAGGGTTTTCTGAGCCTAATACATTCACTCCATCTCCTTGCTGCATTTGCAACAAGTTTCACAATCTTTTTCATACATCATCATGCCAAATTTAGAGGCACCATAAATGAAGAAAAAATGCAAATCTTGGCAACATTCTTCCCTGCCTCCCATGATACTCTAGATGCTTTTCTTGAAAGATTTTTCATGCAATCTAAGACATGAATCATAAGGAAATGACAGGTGTGTAGAGAATGATGGATTTTCAAACATCACCCATATGATTTTATCATCCTGAGGTTCCAAGGTGCAGCACCTAAGTCCACGGATCTACAAGTGTTAGCCTGTTATTCTTTCAATTGGTTACTCATTAATCCAATTTTTGAGTTTGTAAATGAAAGAATGCATTCAACATAACGTAGGAAGGATGTTGTAATGTATACAAAATAATTCTGCATTCAACTGTGTAAAAGATTTCTGGATTCTTTTTGAAGACTGTATTTTCTTTCCTCTTTGTTGTTTATGATTCTATTGCCCAATGGAGTAGAAACCGATTTGCATTGGTCAGAGATCATCCATTCTATTAATTAATCAACCGTCACTACTGTTATCTTTAGATTTAGTTAAGAATGGGCATGTCATTCATGATTCATAAGTATAAATCAAGGAATAGATTACGTAAATCTTAACTAGATCATCAAAGAAATTGGGCATGCATGTCTGCACCTTGTCATTGTGTAAGAAATGATAAATGAAACCATTTGAAGGAATTGAAATACTGTTTTTATTTACAAGTGCAAGTGCAAGGTGTGACCAAGTATATAGAGGTCATATGCAACTACTTGATCTTGAGTTAGTGACAGAAATTGGGGTCAAGCATACATCTGGGTATAGCTACTGATTTGTAGGCTTTTAACCATCCATAATTTGTTGATAAACCCCTGCTTTACCCTCACGCAGAAGGTAGGAAGAAGTTCTAGGATTGTATATCAATAACCTATGACAATAACCTAAGGAGTGTGAACTCAAATAATCAATACGAGGCCATCCTTTTCACAGAATGTTTTCAATCTTCCAAATTAATAATAAATATTAAACTATCAACCCCCAATTCCTTGTGGCATTAAAGATCACCAGAGGATCACCCTCTTCGAACAATGCGGTGATAACACAAAGAGCTACCATCTGTAATCCTAAAACAAAATCATGTGCATCCGCCTCATTATATTTCCATCTCTAAGTTTCTCGGAAGTTCCTCATATCAAACAACCATGTCTATCCCTAACAACACAACTAGCTCCCAAAATCCCTGGGCATCCACAAGAAACACCATCAAAATCTAATTTAAGGAGTCACAAAGGAGAGATCTAACAAGCATCATTTCTTAATGGAAGAGAACACTCAACTTTTATGCCCCGTGAACAAGTAGTTAAAGGTCCATAAGCTATTTTAGTATTTTATCATGAGGAGCTCATCGGTATGCGGGAACTGAGTGGGGACATGACCCGCCGAACGGCCGCCGCCACAAGGATAGAGAGAAGTCCCGAGGGAGTCCTCAAGCCGTCCCAGGGACGCCTAGGAGTCTCCCATAGCCCCCACTCAAAAACTTAGTCCCTATGCAAAAAATGGTAACAAAATTTATGAAAATGGCATCCTTATCTTAAAGTCAGATTCATTCTCTTCATCAAAACCAATACATGAAATATAACATTTAAATCACACTTTAAGTTAGATTTCATGTATATATTGGCAAGATTTTCAAAAGTGGTTTCACATCTCTAAGAGTTATAATGCAGATTCTAGGTTTTTGAAGATCTATGAATTTTCAAACTTAGTCATATTTCACTAATCAATAAGCTCCTATCAGCATTCTCTCACTCTCTTTATCTCCCTTGAACTATAGACCTATCTCTCTCCCTATCACTCTTCCTCTATCCCCTCTCTCTATCTCACTCTCTTCTCTCCCCTCCAAGATCTAAATCAATCTCTCTACATCTCTCTCTCTCTCACACCCCTAGACCCCCACGAGGGGTGCTACCCTCAACCTCATTTTGGTGTTGCCCCCAAACCCCCATCAAACTATAAATCTAAACAAGTAATACTTATTCCTTTCACATCCTTTTATAACTAATTTTTCAACTACTCTATGTACTTGCACCTCCCCCCACCCCCTGCTGTTGTCCCCAAACTTAGGCCATTGGTCCCCCGTCAAGACACTCTGTGGAACAATGAAAATAGTATTAAAATAATAATGTAATGTTTCTAATGGTCATCTTTAGTGAGTTTAGTTTTATTAGTTAGTTTCTATTTTTGTATTCAATTAACAATTATTTCATTTAGAAAATTGTCTTGTACTTTTCTATTTAAGGAGACTTCGCCTCCAATGTTTAATATCAAACTATCAAGTTTTATAACATGGTATCGGACTAGGTCTGGGACTAACTCCCTCACGGGATGCCCAAGGTTATGTGGGCTGCATGTACTTGCATGTTGCTTGCATGTGTAGTTTTCTATACGAAATGTTATCTTGTTTTACCACGTGATGAAGTTTAGCCATTTTCTGGAGTATTTTACCATACGAAGTCTGGTGTTTTGCCGCGTGAAGGTTTCTGTGATGGGTTGTTTTGTTTGCCGCAACGGTGACCTGTTTTCTGCAGTGCAAGGGTTTTGCATGATTTTGTCCTAAAAACCAAGGAGCTAGGTTTTCTAATTTTTGTCCTTAAAAAATTAGTGGGTGGGTTTTAATAATTGTCCTCAAAAATTATATTGTGGGTTTTCATAATTTTTTTCCTTTAAAAATTCTAGGAGGGTAGGGTTTTCATAGTTTCTTCCTTCAAAAATTTTGAAGGTTTTATAATTTTTGTCCATAAAAATTTATTGTGGGTTTTGTGCGATTTTTTGCCTCAAAAATCATTTTGCACAAGGGTTTTAACATTTTTCCTAAAAAATGAAGTTTTGTTTTCCAATCCATGTCTCGAATTTTGTGTCTGGTTCTGATTGATTTTTCTCCTCAAAAATTGAGTTTGGTTTTTTCATTTTGCCCTAAGAAATAGTTTATGGGTTTTTCAATTTTCTCCTCAAAAATCGTTTCTGGAAATCATGACTGGTATGGCTGGTCTCAAGGTTTTTTTATTTTTTCCGAAAAAATCATTGGAGAGTTTTGGCAATTTTTGCCACAAAAATTGGGGTTTCTTGCAGTTTTTCTAGATCGCACTTAGAGTTGCTAGGGCAACAGCCTGTACAAAAGTTTGCTGATTCTCAAAATCGTGATTTCAATTTGAGAAGTTGTTCTCAGTGTCTCTGGCTATGTCGCGGGAAAGCTTTGTTACCCAACACCAAGTTGGAAGGATTGTGGTTATTTTGGTCAAATCCAAAAGTTTTGCAGAACTAGGGGGGTCTCAGCATCAGGGTCATGTCGCAGAGCATTCTAAAGAGAAGGGGGCAGCCTTCTATGTATTCATGGCCAAATGACCTGCAAATTATGTTAATCTTTTGTAGGGTAGTTAGTAAAACAATGACCATTATGGGAGGGCATTAAAATAATAATTTAATGTTTCTAATGGTCATCTTTAGTGAGTTTAGTTTTTTATTAGTTAGTTTCTATTTTCGTATTCAATTAACGATTGTTTTGTTTAGAAACATTGTCTTTTAATTTTCTATTTAAGGAGACTTCTTCCCCATTGTTTAATATCAAACTATCAAGTTTTATAATAAATAGCCCATGAACAGGTTAAGAGTGAATTCTTTTTGTTTGTTTTTACTTCAAACAGGGTGGTAAATACTATATATTTATATATTGCTTTTTAAAGTTATCTTATTATCGTATACAAAGTTTTTGATGCATAAAAGGCTGTCAATTTAAAGAGTTTCTAACTTTTTATATACATAGTCATGACATGAGACTCTTGCTGCCAAACTAGAATATCTCTCAGCATAATTAGACAGAAGTCGAAGTTGACAATTAGAAAAAAGACAGTGATAAAATATATTGTTCTTGCCATTTGCATCTCTTCAATGTCAATAGTAGTCAGTGAGGTGATCATAAAATACAAATTAACACTAACAGTCAAAATCATGTAAAACTTATGGGCAATGTTACTGCGATGTCCCCTTTCTAAAATAGGAATTAATAATAAAATTAAAATATAAATAAATAAAAAATAAAAATTTATAATATAATATTATTTATCGATTTACATTGTGTTGGGCACCCTGGTAACTTGGTGGAGCATCATAGTAAGGCTTACACATGATGAAGAGTCGTGATATAGATGAGCAATCAACAAAAAGGAAGATTGAAACATTAATCCGTACATGAAGCTGGATATGTTATCAATGACAGTTTGAAGATATAACGACATGTTTTACAGAAAGAATCAAACAATTATTATCGAATCTTACATTTTGAATGAAAACATCAGAATATGAGCACTAATCGGGTTCTTCAGAAAAACAACAAAATGCTTATTTGTTTCTCTTAATACGTCTGCTTGCCATGAGTGTTTGGAACGCATTCATTTGCTGGAGTTTTGCTGACAAAAGACACCGGGCAACTTAGAGCTTCTAATGTGATGGAGTATTGGAGTATTATGGGCTTGGCTTGTAATGATAGATATGTATTGTGATTGCTGTGAAATTAAATCTTTATTAGAGCAGGGAGATCACCTGATATCGGATATCTCACTCAGTGAGCAAGGACTACATGTTTCACAGTAACCATCTCCCTCTTCCAAAGGATAAAGCAGCAATAATATACAAGAACCAAAAACTACTTATAAATGATGAAATTGACTATCTCCCTGTCAGCGATAAAGATTAATGATAATCATCAATAACAGTGATTTGGTAAGGAGTAGACAAGTATGGATTAATGCTCAATACCGAGTGATAACAGTGATTAATATTGATGAGCATCGATAATGACAGCAACTAATAACAGAAGGCAGCAAAAACTAATGGTTGTCATTTGTATAAACAGATCTAGCTGTGTTATAAATAGGAACAAAGTTGAAGAGAGACCAATTACACCCATTCCCACCGCACAAGGTATAAGTTGGGAGCCAATCTCATTCCAGCAAGGAATAGAACCATAGATTATAAAATATGTATATTGGGTACTGATCAGATGGATTTAGATCACAGAATAGATAAAAGATTATAAATACATTTGATACTCTTCAAGGAAGAAGAAGTAAGCGAATTTTTTACAATGCTGGCAAGCATTGTGTGACAGCAATTATGCTGTAACGTATCTATGAGTTTAATATTGATTTACAGAGTGTTATATCTGAATTCTAGTGGGGACTAAGAACCATTATATGGTCTAATATATATATATATAGCCTACTTGTAGATTGGTGTTAAGCGCCCTACGACAAGTAAATCCACATCCTTCTTAAGGTTATTGATTAGGAGAGAAGTATGGAATTAGGGTTTAAGTATATATTATGGATCAGTGATTATTTCTTCATTTAAATGCATAGTAATATGTGTTAATCACTGGGAATTGGCATTTCCCTAGTAGGAAACATTACAAATTGCCATTTCCAAACGCAATCCAAACCGTAGTTGGGAATTTTAGGGTAAATCAAGTAGAGTCCCAGTCAGGGACATTACAATTACAGGTATTTTCCTCGTTGTACTGCTACGCCTACTATTTAAATTCTAATATCAAAAATTAATGTAGTACCATAAGCATCAGACCAAAGTTACAAGATTCTCACTCAGCTAAAACTCGCCAAGGCCTGAAAAAAAAAACCAGGAAAAACTCGGCAAAAAACTCGGGAACTTTAAAAACAGCTTAATTTTAATTTGAAATGCATTTGTTTTGCAAAATTCAATGAGAAGATGCATCCAATGAGTTAATTAATTCGAACACAAAAGAAACAAGTTGAGTTTAGAAATATATAAACGCATACGAGAGAGGAACAAGAGGGTCTAGTCCTAGTAGTAGAACCCTGCACTGGGCGTGACTGTGCCTCCTCGCTCAGTATCTCTGATGGTGTGTGTGACTCGCTCTCCATCCTGGTATTTCATACTCATAGTATGAATCTATGATGCTTGATCATTGATCAATGGCAAATGTCAAAGTCTTCATAACTAGCGCTTAGGTATTCTTTGTTGGTGGTTGTTTTCAAGTCCCTAGGTCCGGCAAATGAGGTTTGAGTGATTTTGGCCTGTTGGTAAGTCATGTCTGTCTGGGATTTGGGCGAGAGCTAAGCTAAGTTTGTCATAGAGATGG
>MU225339.1:336507-356821 GCA_018584345.1 Thuja plicata
TGTGATAAAACAAGTTAAAACCCTTTTAGAATCCTTTTGCCAGCTTCATTTGACCTTAGAAAGCCATGATGGATTGTGGGAGGTAACCCTACTGAAGCTTGTTGAATCCTGAAATTTGGCTGAGTCTAGAATTTTCCGAAAACCCCCAAAATCTAGAATCTGCACCTTAACTCCTATGAAGCTGGAACCTATCTCAAACATCCTAGAAAGTATTTATACAAATATAACTTAAAAGTATAAGAAATTAAATAAATCAGACTTGCGCCGAGTTGCGAGTTTTTTGCTGAAAAACTCGCGGAGGTCAAATACTCGGCAAGTACTCGGCGAGTCTTGCAACAATGCATCAGACCTCCTATCTTAAGGGATATTCTTAAATACAGATCAATATTCTCTAATGTTAGTACAGTTACCATCCAGCCTCCCATCTTTGTAGATATTCTTACTCAATTCCGTTGCATAAGTTCTAAGCTATTTCATTGTATTTTCATTTTCTTCCCACCTTTGCATTATTTAAAAATTAAACCTCTTCTTCAAGATTACACTTCCTTTTGCCATATTCTGCTTCACTGACTGGTCAGTTTTTGTCAACTTCCTCTACTTCAGTTCTATATCTCCTTTCAGGTCTTACAATATAACATTTGGGCATGTGAGCCATGTTCCTGAAGCCGACCTATCATAGGGCATAATCGCGCCATTTAAGAAATTAAGCAATAAAAAAATTAAATACTAAGAGGGCTTACCCATGATGAAATGCTGTCTCTTTCCAAGGAAAAGGGTATAAAAGAAGATTTGTAAGATAGAGTTGAAGGGGGAAGACTATTCTGAATGGAAAAAGCAGACATAACAGAGAAAAACACAAAACAGAAGCAGCGATTAAGGCAAGAAACACTGATCATAAAAAGGAGAGAACAGAGATAGGGGCATAAATTATAGATGTTAACATTGGCCAATTAGGTCCTACTACGCAAGGGGTGTGATGATTAGAGCCAACCAAGCAAAGGACAGCAATAGCGAATAATTAATAATTGGTTTATTAAGCAAAGGCAATGAACAAAGGAGAAGGGGTGCAACCTTTTCAAAAGGACATTGGCGGTGAAGGGGTGTGACTCCCTACACAAGGGTAGATATGAAGAAGAATTCCATTTGAGGAAAGAAAAGGCATTGAATATCAGCAGCAGCAATCATATATACTGCAGAGACAATCAAACAAACAGCAGAGGTTGAAATTCATCTTATTAATATATTAATCAAGAGATGTCATGGGTTATAAGTGTCCATTCATTGAAGAGACATAATCTTCTGCCACAAGGGGAAAGTATAAGTATCAAAGATTAAGCAATCGAGGGAGGAGTGAACAGAATAAGATCTAATGCAAGGCAGTCATCCCCAGAAGTACAGGAGCTTGATATCATAATTGCAATTTGCAGCAGATATCGATAGAAGGTTTATCTGATATAAAGAGGCAATAAAGGATATCGATCTAAGAGAGTCATCTGATTTAAAGAAATCGGACTTCAGATATATATAACTATGGAAATGGCATCTGTAAATTGGGCAAATTATAAGGTGATCCCAAAAGGGGACATTACAATGTGGTTGTTCCTTTATATGTTTTACACTTGCGTCTCTCTCGCACATATTTCCTTAATTTGCCATCATTATTTGAGATACACTTATAACATCCACTCGGGCTCTATTTTTTTTAATTGTTCCAGGGAACGGAGTATAAGATCCTTTGATGTACAATTTATTTGTCTTTTTGTTTCAACTTCTTCTAGACTAGTTCGTTTGTCTTTTTATTAGTCTTCTTCCCTATATGATGTATCATACCTCATGAGTCGTTAAATATTTTGAAATACCAACTGTATTTGTTATTTTTTGTTTATTTAAGCAAACTCAATATTATCATACATTTTGTAAATTCTTTCTACAATTTTAAAATTTAATAATTATTTTTATTAGTGTTTGTATCCACATACCCAGGCCATTCCATACTTAGGGCCCAAAAATAAAGGTAAACCCCCATATTTTATCCCTCTAAAAATTTATTTCATCTGGAGTGGCATTCATTTCTAATATGCGACAATGTGCCACGGCCAAAGAAATGCAAATTACATATAATTTTCAGGAGTGTAGACATGTATTTGAGGCATCAACACATTGGAAACAGCATAATAGATCTTGATGCCAGTTTACAGTGGTGGAACACTATTTTTCAAGCCTCTGCATGTTGTATTTCAGTAATTTTCCATTGCATCAACAGTGTACTAGGTATAGTTTATGAAAATTACATATCAGATATGCTACTTTTCATGTGATGTAGAAATGTACCAAAATCAATGTAAGAATGCTAGTCATTAAGACATTCCTCCATCAATATTGAATCATTCAAATGCTTGAAAAAGCAACTGCATTAAAGATGTATAAGGCATTTGTGCCTCATTACAAATTGGGATTTACTTAAATGTGAGAACCAGTAAAAATACTATTCTGGAAGCAAGGATTTTCCCACTAAATTGCTCTTCAGATATCACTGAATACAATATTTGCAAATTAATTTTGAATTATTAATTTATCACTCTAACATAAAAGGTGTTATTACACATTATCTAACATGTTTACAGGGATAATGTAAACCCAATTACAACTTGCTGTGGGTTGCATTGCATATTACAGGTACCTTTTATGCAGGATTGCCTGATAGAAGTTATGTATATGCCACAGCAAATACTTCTTTGGAACAACAGAGCTTTCAATGATTAAGATGAGTTTTTCAAATCCACATGCATCTCAGCGTCCCTCAAAGCTGATCCTGTAGAACAAGAGCATGTTAATCTTTTAATTGGTCAAACTGGTAATAAAAAAAGAAAGTCTTTGTGTTAATATAGGAGCCTTGCAAGAGTCATGTACCTGTACCTTTACCAAATATTGAACACCCAAAGATCATTATCAGTTGAAAGGGCTGCACAGGCTTGCACGACCAGGGAGATTAAGCTCAGATAAATCAAAAGCAGCAAAGGCTTGACAAAGATCGCATCCTTCTATGTCCCAGCTTTTCCTTGGAAGTGATATCATAAAGAAAAGGTCCAGTCAAACTTTAAACAGCAAAGTTATGTAGGCTGCCTCTTATTTTCCTCTGCAATTTGGGAATCGTCTGTCCTTGGTTGGCCTTCAACAATAACAGGGCCATGAGGCCAAACAGAAGAGCCTGTTGTTACCAAACCTCCACTTCCAGAACCAAATAAAATACCTTGCTGACCTATAAATAAATTGTCTCTGGTAATCTGTGATGTATCGACTCCAACTGCAAAAGATTGTGCCAGTGCTGCCATTTGAGAATTTGTGACAATGTTTTTGCTCGAACTAACTGCATGGCAAACATTATTCCCAGGCAAATCTCTACTTCTGTGCAGTTCTTCACTGGAATGACCACCAGCATAACGAAGATCACGAGAACCCTGCCTTCGAGTGTTAGCCAGAAATTTTACCTCTGAATCCCTTAAAGTCTGTGAAGATATAGCTCCCATTGTTGAACTCAAATCTATATCCTTCCTTCTACCCATCATGGCCATGTCATTTATACTGGATATGCATGGCACATTAGATCTCAAATCAGAATTTGTAGCAGTAGGGTCTGCAGTAGTGAGTGCTAGACTGTTTCCCTGTTCTCCTTGTCTGTTGAGTCCAAAACCCATAACAGGAATTTGGCCATCTAGACATCTCTTTGATTGCTCGCCCGCATCAAATTTTACAAAGGAAGAGGCACCTTCAAGATGAGTATTATTATATTCTTTTGCCTCAAACAGAAATCGTTGAATCGCTCGAGTAATAAAAGTTTGGCTATTCTGTGTATCATTTTCCGAGTCTGTTGCTTGTACCAAGCAAGCATGTTCTCTACCATCCAATAAATTGTTCCTTAAACCAGAACTCGTTGCAGATGTACTCTGGCCTGGAAGATGGTGAAATTGTCCCTGAGAGAAGGAGAGGCCAATCCGTCCAAAGCCGGATGGGAGACAAGGTGTACCATCAGGGTAAGTATAAGGCAACCCCTCTGAAATAGAAGCTTCCACATGACTAACTGGTGTGGAAGATAATGAAAACATTGGCTTTGAAAACCCACCCTCTGAAGCTGAAGCTGTAGAGTTCAGAGATGACGCTGGCTGTGAGAGAAGAAACTGACCAAAAAGTTTGACATCTCCAGCTCTTGTCTGATGACTCTCAGAGGTAGACCCAGATTTTAATTGAGGGGGAGCACGCACTTGCAAATTAACTTGGGACTCTAGCAAATGTCCAGTATCATGTGTCTGTGACTTTAGTACATTTTTCATCTCAATGGAGTCATGTAAATTAGGAGAATCATTAATAGTTGACTGGTTTGCTCCCTTATGTAGCAATATGGACTGGCAATTATGTAGATCATGCCATTGCTTTTGCTCCTTTCCAGATATGATATCAGGAGCTTGTCCTTGGTAATGATGAGAAACCTCTGAAATTTCATTTGTGTGGATTGGTAAATTCATCCGCAAAGGCTCTGGTTGTTTTTCTGATTGCAACTGGTGTTGGTGATAAAGGAGCTGACGTAACAGCTGTTCATTCAAAGATCCCAATATGGAATGTTGCTCTTGCTGAGAAACATGACTACTTTGTAACGAGTGGTACTTGTTTTGTTGATCATCATAATGTAACTGAAATTGGTTCATCAACTGTTGCTGATTTGGTAATTGCTGTTGATTGATTACCTTAAGATGGTTTGAAGACAGCTGTTGACTAGCTACAGCTGCCAGTTGACCAAGTGACTGAACAGATGATGGTTGCTGCAAATAATGATGATTCTGATTTATAGCATGTTGAATAAGATGAGGACTTTGATTTAAATGTTGTTGTTGATTCTGCTGATGATGTATCACTTGAGATTGGGGTGATTGTTGCTGTTGGAGAACTGATGTTGATTTGTTCTGTTGAAAGCTCTGCACTGCCTGTTGCTGCATAAGCAATTGCATTTTTTGAATACTTTGAGTCTGATAATCCTGCTGACTGTGAGGAATAACTTGGGAAGTTATTTTCTGCTGCTTTATTTGGTTTAATATGTGTGACTGGAGATCACATGATGCAGAAGATGACTGCAATTGGGGCAAACCAACAATTTGTTGATTTTGTTGAGGATTTACAGCCTGTGAATTTGAAGTTGAAAGTGAAAGTGATTGCTGCATGCTGTGGGTCTGCGATTGATGGAAGCCGGAGCCCATTATTACCGACGGTTGAAGAGCTGGAAACTGCCCATTGCTAATTGCTGACGGTTGAAGAGCTGGAAACTGCCCATTGCTAATTGCCGACTGCTGAGTATAGCCACTGGGGCACATTTGCTGGAATATTTTCTGCATTCCATTGAAAACTGTGGGATCTTCTGCCTGCCATCCCCCTTTTGCATAGAATGCAAATGGCACACCATCAGAACCAGGCAGACCAAGCATCGTACTTACACCACCATTTACAATCTGTTCAGATTTTAGGCTAACTTCCTCGGATAGTTGTGTTGCCTTGTGGTGTGCAACACGATACGAACCGTTCATTGAATCAGCATCATCCAATTTAGGTTTTCTGTTTGGTGCACTCCTTGATTGGATTCCTTCTGTTGACGTGAATCCTAATTTGGCTTTGGAATTCTGAAAATATGTTTTGATCTGAGTCAAAGATTTTGAAGGAAGATTTTCTTGTAAAAGACTCCAATCCTTACCATGATTCCTTAATATTTCCACAAATTTTTCCTTCTCATCTTGTGTCCAAGATGTAGCTTCTCTCCGTGGTTTTGATTCCCCACCATTCAGGTTTCCTTTGGACCTAGGCTGAGCAGTACAAGTAACTGTAGATAAATTTGAAACCACAGGCTCAAGAAACGTCTGACTAGAACTACTGTGTGATGTTTGAGTAACATCAGGGCAGTCTTGTAAGGTGTGATTGGCAGAATCAGCCTGTAAATCCATCTCCTCAACAGGTGGCTTTTCTAATGTGTCTACTCTAGGCGCGGACACCTGAGCCTCATTCTCTTCCCCAGTTTTTGAAGAGATTGGACTAGGAAGCTGCTCATATCTGTGAACCTCCTGCTGTAATGTAGTATCGCCCACATGTACCACCTCAGTTCCTTTCTCAGAACTTGGGTCTGTATCAATAGGATCCATTTTTTCTTCCTTTGGTGCACATATAGTTTCAGTTAATGCTGCAGGAACATTTTGTTCCATACCTTCAATTTGCTCCTCAATATCATTAGATGGAACCATTCCCTCTCTATTTTCTGGAAAACCATCCGTGAATTCTGGGATTGAAGCCACTACTGACCTTTCATCTTCCATATTCTGTATTTCTTCACCATTTCCACTGCTTCTAAACATGGTCAATGGTTCCTCTGATGATTTAAGGCTAACCATTCCTAAACCAGCAGCAGAATCCAACGGCAAACTATCACAAACGGATTCGACATTTCCATCATCATTGCCACTTGGAACATGTTCAATTTCCACACATTTTAGGTGTTCCACAGAAACTCCAGTATTAATACCTTCCCTATGTCCTTCGGCTTGTACCACATTCTTGTGTATATTCATTTCAAAAGTTTCCAGAACTTGATCAAGTCCAAGTCGTTTACGGGTTTTACTGAAGAAAGCTTTGCATTGCCCCTCACTTTTTGTTGCAACATGTTGAGAGATGTTCTTGAAGTCTTTACCAAACATTCCCAGAGCAATCACAAAAAGCTGCCTCTCATTGTCTGTCCACTCAGAATCAAATTCCTCAATGGTAGATTTTGGAGATTGTGAGCTTTCAGCTACTTTTAATTTATCAATAACTTCTGTTGTAATATTTCTTCCAGAGACTGAACCTGCAATAGAACAAACAGTAAGAATCCTATCAACTACTATGTTTGAAATAAGTAATTAAAACACTTCATTAAAGGAAAGAAAAGATAAAAGGTTACTAAAGAATGTTGTCTTTTACAAAAACCTGAATTTACTGGAGGGTTTTCCAAGCTTTTTGAATCAATAGAGGCAATGTGATTGCTCTGAACGTTTTTACTTAAATCTCTACAAAAAGCCCTGTCATCTTCATTGCATAATCTCATGGTAGATGGAATAGGCAACTTGTCAACACTGATAGTCGACACTTCCCTGCGCCGACTATTTTGAGGAGTTGTATGAACTAGATATGAAGATGGTTGTGAATAATCTCTACGATTCTTGAGCTGCTGCCTACGCCGCATCATCTCAAACTCTTCAGATTTTTGATTCCTGTAGTAAAACTCAATACAATCTGCAACAGTTTTGTGTTCTATAAAGGATGCAATTTTCTGAAAATTCTTGTTAAACGAGAAAAATTTCTCCAGAAATATCCTCTTTTCCTCGGGGGTCCATGGATTTATAGTATTCCGTTCCTTTTCAAAGGTAACAGGATCTTCAATTAGAGCATTATTACTTAAGAATCTTTGTATGTTTCTTTCTTTCTCGTCCAATATCTGAGATGGCATTTTAAGGTGTGGTCTCTGATAACAACCAAAAGGCTCTGCCAATAGTTTTTGCATTGTCTGCAATTCATCAGAAACTGCATCAACCTTTGCAATACCTGCTCAAGTCATAAAAGAAAGCTAATTAAAATTTCAACTCTTCACGCATTGTAGTTTTACCTGAAACTAGATATGACTGTCACAATTCTATATTGATGTTTACAGTGCAAGGTTATCAAGCAATGTTCAGCTATTAGAAGATAAAATGTATTTCTAACAAACTACAAGTTAGTTTATTTAGTTTATAACATTCCATGTGGACTACCAAAAACAAAATACATATCCAATTCTAATATAACACAACACACAATATAACACATTAAATAAAAGATGCAATTGCATCTATCCATATGAATCACCTTCACTTTTGTGCCGTTTTCTCATTACGTCAATTACCCTACCTTACGCATGATTTGCATTCCTCTGTGCCATTCTCTGTGACTTACTTGAATAATAAGAAAGAATAAATAAAATAGTTAAATAAGTCATTCAACAATAAAAGTCACGCCTGTTAATGTGCAGTGCCTATTCAGTAAAGAGGTATACTTCGACTATAAACATACACCTTTGTGAAAGGTCCTCGCATTCTATTACATATTTACCAAAATGATTATCTTTCCACTTTGACAACTGGCTTCAAATGGCATAAAAGCTTTACTTCCTGAGATCATGAACCAGACTTCCTCACATTCTATTAAATATTTACTGAAAGTTTATATTTCCCCTTTGACAATTGTCTTTAAACAGCATTAAAGCTTTCTTTCTTGTGGCCATGAACCATACCCCCATGACACTCTCAATCATTTCTAGAATATAGTTTCAATTTATCATGTAACCAATCATAATTTTCAATTTATTATGTAGCCATTGCCAAAAACTGTATGTAGCACAGAGATATTGACATGAATATTTATCTCTCAAGCTGATCATCTTCATTTACAGACAATCCGTGACA
The DNA here is from genome assembly GCA_018584345.1 of Thuja plicata. NCBI lineage: Eukaryota > Viridiplantae > Streptophyta > Pinopsida > Cupressales > Cupressaceae > Thuja > Thuja plicata. Next base: position 345,012 of record MU225339.1, read on the forward strand.
GATAAAAATAGTCTTTGCATGGGTTGATAAATATTCTAATCAACTACTAAGCCAAATCAATAAATCTTTAAAAACAAGTACTTCAGAGCCTTGAGCACTGACATATTTTTTATATTTTTCTCATTTCCATCGCCACTCTTCTTTAACTTTTTCCAAATTTTCTGTTCACTTCCAAACACTCCTCAACAAATTTTTTTGTCGCATGCATCTACACAACTCTGTTATTAACTTTTTTTGTTGGATGCATCTACACATTTTAAGACAGTTAACTAGTTATTGACTCTTTAGCTTCATTTGCACTCCATGTTTCACTTTGCACAAAGTATAGCCCATATTTTCACCTGGTTCAAAAATCTCCTCTCAACCAAAGTCCAATAAGGAAATTGAAAATATTAATATCATTCTGACCTGGTATAATTTGTGGATTTCTTTCCCTTGTATGCCCAAGATAGGGCACACCTTATCAATAATATTTAAGAAAAGAGACATGTTTTATTTGATGTCAAAGAAAGCATCATTCTTAAAGTAGAATAATCCTCCATGGCTTATATATGGCCGCAAATTGATAGACACTATTTTGTCCTTGACTGCATTCAAGCAGTTTAAACGAGCCACTTTAGCCATGAAAAATTGGCTCAATCTGTGCATATGGAGTCTGGACAGATATCATACTGCAGTCCAATATTAATTTTAACACACACTGGGCAAACGCCCAAATGGATTGGTATGTCTGGTTGTACATCTCAAACAAAAACAACTTACTGACTCATGTAACTAATGCAGAAATTCATATTAGTTTTCTTTACAAGAAAGCGACAAAGCAATATACTTCAAACCTCTTTCACAAAAGAGTTGTAACAAATCACTTGCTTGGTTAATTCATTTTGTACATTGCCTGCTCATTTGAGGAAATGTTTAAATTTGTTTATAATGATGTGATTAATTTGAAACCATTTTTTGTGTGCATATTATTGTATTGAACCATGACTATGTTGCCATTGTACAGATTAAAATTCAAAAATCTGAACCATCAACTATCCATGTAAATCGATCTTACCACCTTAATCTAACCTCTTTTATATTTTATACCCTGTTGTTAAATTTTAACATGTGAGCAAAACATCCCATCACAAATATTAAATTCTTGCTGTTTTTTGGGTGAGATTTGAGAATGAAAATGAAAGAAACGAGTATACAGAACCTGGTTTGTAATAAAAGGAAAGCAAAACAATGGGAAGCCCAGCCAAAAATGCAAAGCTGAGATATGCAGAAACATGAAAATCTGAAATCCAAATTACAATATTTACTCTCTTTACTTTGTTTTACAAAAAATCTGAGTGCATATAAAACTAGAAAATTCCCCAAGATTCTATTAAATGCAACATATTATTCAATGTTAAGAAAAGGATAAACAATCACTCTAAATTATATGAATTTAACAGATGAGAGATGTTACTGCGAAAACCTCCCAAGTTTAACATTCTTGCAAAGAGGTTTGCAGACCTGGATGCTGAAAATCCATCTATCAAAGGTCTTCCTGTCCCAAACAGGTCTGAAATTCTACCTAAACTGCAATAAGCAATGGCAAATCTCATAAGGCCATTAATGAAGTACAATTTGCAGCAGTGTTGGTACAAATTTGCAGGCATTTCAAAATCTTGCCCCGTGCAGAATTCAGGGCACTCTTCCAGGGATACTGTAGAAAACATAGCCCCAAAGCAGAGCCAGACAGGTCTGAAATTCTACCTAAACTGCAATAAGCAATGGCAAATCTCATAGGGTCATTAATGAAGTACAATTTGCAGTAGTGTTGGTACAAATTTTCAGGCATTTCAAAATCTTGCCCCCTGCAGAATTCAGGGCACTCTTCCAAGGATACTGTATAAAACATAGCCCCAAAGCAGAAAAATTCCTTCACTGTTCTTCCTGTACATTACATGCGAACCAAATCTAGATCTTACCACAATGCTCGAGGGTTTAAATTCACGAATGATGCTCATGTGGGGTTGATCATGCCGCAATGCAGAGAGCTGCTCTTGATTCAAAGTGTGATACAAAAGATTCCTCCCAAGCAATGGTCAAAGCCTCTCAGCTGCACTAATAAGTCCCCAGTACTCGAACTGGAAGCTGATTTTAGACATGGAGTGGTAGAAGGCAAAGTTTTTTTGCTACTCTTGAAATAATCAGCAGATTTAAACGCTTCTGGCCTAGTATTCCAAATCTACACAATGGATTATTGAATCTTTGCAGCCAGTATGAAAGGTAATCTTGAAATTTACCCTTGTGACTGGATTTTTTTATCACAGTTTGTTATTGTGTGAAGGATCAAGATGCTATTCTCTGTGGTCATCTCTAGATCTGGGGCCAGCACTTGCTTATATGCTCAAACCTTGGCTATCCTACCTTTAAACCTTCAACCAAATCGTTCAAGATTATAGCTGTGGGGACTCAGGTTATCCCTGTGTGAGCTCATCTCCTAAAACTACCATTTCAATTCAAATTTGAATTGTGCTTTAAAGCTATAGACAATTTGCTGGATAATTTCCTAGCTATGAATATAGACACTTCTGATCTTTACTCATTCAACTTTTGCTCACATTCCAGTAGGTCTAGTCATCTGGAAAGATCTACCAGCAGACATTATATTTTTAAAATTGTTGATCATAGTTGAGGGATTACCTTTTCGCGCCACAAGTGTTCACTGCTGATTGCCCTAGTTTGAAGCACTATTTGGAATATCAAGCATTATAGTGGAATTCAAAGCCCCCATCTGAGCTCACTTGGGACTTGCTGGCACACCTATGAGCACCCAAGAATCAGTAATGCAAAAGACATCCTTTTCAGTTCAGAAAGAGTCAAATTTTCCCTCAAATAAGGTTATGTCAGCAGAAAAGATTGTCTGTTAATGGAGCTCAATCTTCCCTGGATGCTCTTGATGATGAGGATGACAAACAAAAATGTAACATACTGCAAAAGAAGAATAAAGCTCCATCCAAAAAAGAAGCAATGACACAATAAATGGTTTTCCATTTCCATATCAAAATCAGCAAAACTGTTTCTACAGTAGTATAATACATCCAAAAAAGAAGCAATGACACAATAAATGGTTTTCCATCTCCATATCAAAGTCTGTAAAACTGTTTCTACAGTAGTGTAATACCTCAGGCTGCATATCACTGCTTATTTGTTCTTTCTATTAGGCTGGGCTTATTTAGAGTCTATGTTTCTGTAGCACTAGTTGGATTAGCAGCGTCTTTATTAAACCACTATGTTACCATCCTAGTTCAGGTTCGATACATGGATTTAGTCCAAAAAAAATAGAAGTTGGGTTCATTTTGTGCTCGTCCACACAAAAACATATAAAAATCATATATATATATATATATATACCTAGAAGCAAGAATTAACTTCCAAATTTGTCTATTACATCAAATTAAATAATATTAAATTTTGAACATATCATATTAAATTAAGATCATTAAAATTTAAATATATTATATTAAACCTAGAAAACATTAAAATTAGCTGAATACTTTTAATACTCATCAACAGATTTTTAAAAACTCGACAAAATTAGCTAAATTATCAATGAAGGATCCTTCAACTAGGGGCCACTGTTTTGCTTTAAATGAAAGACTGCACACATGAATCTTAGCACCAAACGCCCTTTGGCACCGTGAAAAATAAAAAGTCTGTACTCATTTTTTTTCAATTTTGATGGATGCGACCCTAGATTACACTTCACTGACCAAAAAAACTTAAAAGGGATGGATATGATTTCTGCTCGATTCCTCTTGTTGTTAGATTATCTTGCTTGTTAAGGTTGAGATTATCATGGGCATGTTCTGGATTGATATTTTACTACCTCACATTTTGCCCATCCATAAAACTTGGCATTGACTTCTGACCAATTGAACAATTGTTGACTTAGTGTGTAAACTCTTACTTGGTGAATACAAGGAACCAGAGACTAGCATGGCTTAAATGGCAGCTAAATTTGAAGGAAAAGTAAACACTAGTGCATACTTACTAAATCCAATCAGATTCAGTTAAAATCCAGCTCAACCAGGAATATTTCAAACCAGATGGATGTATCTAGTTCAGACCAGATTTTTCAATCTCTGTAGAAATTTTTCCAATTCCAATTTTTTTACTTCCCAAACAAATCATATTTTTTAAAACTGGCAACTATGATAAATTCCAAGTTTAGCTGACATTAAGATGTTAAGAGAACATAAATTTCCACATAATAAAAATAAATGTTCTGATGACATTACGTATGCAGGTGGTTAAAATTTAATAATTTTTGCACATATATAAGTAAACTAAACATGACAGAAGAAAGCATATTTCAAATTTAAGTTAACTACAAGCAAAAAGATGCATCAATTGCATTTTTATTTGAGAAAACAATTCCTTAGCCATAATTTATGTTTCACAAAGATTAAAATTGATCTTGCAAGACACAAAACCATGAGAATTTAATGTTATATTTGATAAATATTGAACAAAATAACTAAATGTTCTCAATTGGCCCTTCAGGATTCCAGATGAGCACGTAGAACAAGACAAAATTCACTTAGCCACATCTGTATGGATAATGGATACAACAGTAAGCAGATGGAGAGAACAGCAGATGGATAGAACCTTCAGGAGGGAAAGGTCACCGACACAACTGTGGGACCTACAAATCAACCACAAACTTTCCTCATTAATGTGAAGGGATTTCCAACAAAATTGCTAGTGTTATTAAGTGCCACAATATAAAAGGTGACACACATTTCTCACAACAAACTTCGGTGCTCCATCAAATCAACTAAATATAAGTTGGAATCCAAATCAGATATCAAAGTCTCCTGAATTAAATATTCTTGTGGAATAGCTTATAGATACGAGAAACAAGCAGGCACTAGGCAGAAGAATTGGACAGCACTGTGAGCACATTAGACTCGTATAGCTCGGCTTCAGCAGAGCATTGAAATGGAAAAGACACCATATTTGCATTGAAGATGCAAAAATTATTGACAAGAATGACCAATTATTTAAGCATTGTCTATAGAGATTTGGAAGCATCAAAACAAATTGAATGGAGATGGAAGTCTAAGATTAAGGAACTCTAGGAGATCTCTCGTACTCATAATTTAATAGGAATCTAAAAACTAAGAGTGATTAATTTATTTCATTTTCTAATTAGTGTTTAATTAATTCATTTATTTTATAATTAGGCATTATGTGTTCCATGATGACACACTGCCCCTTCTCCCAAACAAAAGTGTGCATTTCCAAAAATAGGGACATCCTCAAGACACAAGGACGTCGAGGAGACGCAATAATATACTTGGAGAAATAATTAACTAATTAATTGGTGGGTGTATATAAATGGCTAGTCATGCATAATGGATAGTTAAAATAGTGTTCCATGGTGACCCTCTATATATTTGGGGAACAATTAAGTAATTAACATAAATGCCTAGCTATGCATAACGCTTAGTTTAAAATAGTGTTCCAAGCTAACTCTGCCCCAACCACCCAAAAGATAGATGGGCACATTTTCCAAATGGAGGGGCGTTGAGGAGCTGCCCCACTTTTGGCCTCAGGCCAAAGATGAAACATCCAAAAGGGATATTTTTGGGACATCCCCCATGTTGGGGAGATTGGGAAGTCCTCAAGCCTGTGCAGGATTTAATGAAGTCCCTTGAGTGCCTCAGAAACTCCACCTTTGATTGCCTCAAAAGCTCCAAGATGTCCCCATTGCCTAGGCATGCAAAAAGAGAGAGGTTTTACTTTCTTTAAAGCAATTTTTAAATTTATAATAATCTAATTTCCCAATCTCTAACCCCAAAATGCTAATGAGCCCAGCCCCTCCAACACTCTAAACCCCCAGAAAAAACTATAAGTATACACGTTCACCTTCAATCCAAATCACCATCCATATTATCATTGCACTGGGCAAGAGCAAGAGGAAGACTTGAATAGTTTTCACTGATCAACCATTCAAAGCATTCAACAAACCTTCAAGGTAAGTCTTCAAAAAATTTGAGATTAGTATTTTGATTTTAAAGTTTGAATTTTGATTCGTTAAATCTAAAAGCAATGCTCATATGTTTTTTTGCTTTCAATTTAAATTATTCAATATATTGTTTGTGTGAAAAATTACTAGATGCTGTTTAGGGATTGTATTGCTGTTTTACAATTTACCAGTTGTACACCATCAATTTTTAGGGTTGTTTTAAACATTTGTATTTTAGGATTTTAAATTTATTTATTAAATTACTTTTAAATGTTTCTATGCAAATTTGCAAAATGATCCACCAATGTTATTCCATTCCATGTTGCTCACTCTCATTATTAATAGGAGTTTCTGGCTAAGATTATAAGGGTGGGGTCTTCATATGTGCAACCAAGGGAGACAAAACTGGGGAACAAGATCTCATATATGGTCTATTCCAAAATGAACACTGTAATGAAGAAAAGGAAAGCTTCATGCATCACAAGTGAATGTAACAATGCATGAATGGGGTGGACAGACATTAGGCATCGTCCACTCATCAATCTCATGGTAACATGTACAAAGAGACCTTACTTTATTAGGGTTGTTAATTGATTAGGGCCATACAAGGATGTTGATTATCAGCTTCAAATTCTCAAAAAGGCTATTGAGGAGGTTGACCCTAAGAATGAGCTGTAGGTTGTGACAGATGCAACCTATGTGTGCTGAACATCAAGGAAGACGATTGAGACAGCCTACAAACATATATGGGGGGACTCCTTGCCATGTGCATGCCATGAATAATGCACTGTGCATACCCTGAACAATGCACTTAAGGACATGGAGATAAAAAGACTGGATCAAACAGGTGGTTCTTGATGTAAGCGAAGTGAAGATGTCTATCTACAACCACCACCCACAACATGCACTATTCCAAACCCTTCCCAAGAAGGAATTTCTGAAACCTATGGAGACCAAATATGCATTATACTTCATATTCTTGAACTGAATACTGGAGTTGCAATAAGAATTGCAACTAATAATCACAAGTTCATAACACAAGGGTGGAATCAATGGACCGATTTTCTGTCAATGCAAAGGATGAGGGTGAAGGAAGTGGTGAGGGCAGAGACAATGTTATAGTGTCAATGTAGCCTAAATATGTATCACCATATAAGGAAAAAGTCAAAGAACTTCCTACAGCAGAATTGGTTAAATAAGCATCACCATGTAGAAAATAGTTCAAAGAACTCCTGACAGCAGAGTCAAACAATGTGTCTGCTATGTCCTTGACACACTGCACCATCATCATTTGTATTTTCAAATGCACATAATTTGAAGTCTTGCTCCATAAACTGAGGATACCTCATGAAAAATAAGAATTTCAATTGAGGCATAATGTATCATTTGGAATCATACCAGAAACTGAGAGGCGTAACCGATGAGATGTGCGTTGGGAAGGCACCTGTGTCCCATTCTTGCGCTCAATGTCCAACTTCTTAACACTCTCTGTACGATCAGTCCACTGACAGATACCAGCCTGCTCACGTTTCCATGTCTCCCTTAATGCACGATACTTGAGGGCGAGTACAAGCTCCCTGAATCTAAGAGATATTTTTTTCTGTAATAGCATATCCTCCAGCTGTTGCTTAGCTTTTGATTTGCCTTCTATACTATCCTCCTCAGATTGCACTTGTTTGCACTTACCAATAGAGACCATACCAGCAGCAGCTTCTAGTTCGGAATCAGGAAGAAGGCTAGCAAATGCTTGGGAGGCACACTTCGCTTGTTCCAAATTTTGATCATACAAATCTCTCCAGCACTTATTGTTATCCTTTTTACTTAGAGCTCCATAGATGCTTCCCAGTTGGACTTCACCATTCATTAGAAAGCTCTCAGAATTAATACAGGAGTGGGTAACTCCTGTTGTCCTGTCTAGCTCAGAAAATGATTCTGCTGATGATGACCTCTCATTAAGGATGCTGCCTTGCAAATTACATTGATTAGCTTCCACTAGCCCATCATCTTCTTTAGAGGTAACTGAAGCTGTATGCAAAGAAAAAGATGGATACCAAGCTTCAGACAATGCATGCATCTTGGAATCCCCCTTGGATGGGGCTGCAACTTCACACAAAGAAGTTTCACAAATTCCTGAAAACGGCCTTTCTTTTGGTTCATCCATCACTGCATTTTCTGGCACCCCCTCCTCAGAGGCCTGCAGAACTTCTCCTTCGCCTTCCTTATGTTCTATGGTATGCAATGGATGTCGAACTTGAACGGCTTCTGAGTCTCTGGGGTCAGAAATTTTACAGTCATTTTCTAATGATAGATGATCTACGGGGAGAACCTCAAACTTTGCTAGCTCCTTTTCTGTAAGCTCGAGTTCTAACTCAAGCTTTTCCAATCTTTGTAGTATATTTGACTTTGACCAAGATGAAAGACCGGAACAGTGATCTAGAACCATATCCTGAGGCTGCACCTGTAACAAAGTCTCAGTGCTTTCATATTCCTTAGACTCAATGGGGGCTTCCAAACTTTGGCAAGATTCCAACCTGCCTATCTCAGAGGCAGGCATGCTTCCAAACTCATTTTTTTCAATTATGTTGTCTATACCAGGAGCTTCAGTTTTTTGCTCCATCTGCATCGTATGGATATCCTTGTCTGCTTCAGAACATGGATTGCCAGTTCCTGCATGGTTTATTCATAAGAAATAATATAATCTGGTCATCTAAGAAAGCAATAAATAATATAAGAAAACCGGAAATAAACAAGAAATGAAGATAATAAACCCAGGTGAATAACTTTCCAAACAAAAGCATTCAACAGATTCAGTAGTTGCTAATAACAGTATGGTCCCGAACAATAATAGAAACTAAAATTTAAAGTGCAAATATATTATATATTTGAAAGGAAAAGGGTAAGCACCCCACATTATGAAGTGAATTTCACCCTACCCTGAGGGACTATATTTTTCTAAACAAGGAATGCAGAGAAAATTCATCACCTGCTGCAGCATGGTCTGTTGATGAAGACTGATTCAACACCAGTCAACTGGCTCAAAACAATTTTATCTACTGTTCCAACTTCCAAGTACAAACATACTACCTCGAAATCAGTTAAAACTTTTTAAGAATAATGGCATTCCTAGAAGGACATTTTCTTCTTAAATAGTGCCAAAAGATTTTTGACTAAGCTATCACTGACATGATCAGTAGCTTGTGTGTGTCACACTTTAGTGATGAATTAAATTAAACATTAATCCAGAAAATAAAAGCAATGACACAGAATTATAATTAAATTAGAGTTCAAGATATATAAATAAAACTATGGTCATAATACCACATGAACACACTTCTATATAAAGATTCTTCCTCAAATTCATATCAAGATAACTTCAACAATATTAATTACATCAGGCAACAATATAATGATTCCAAGTATAATACTCGCAAGAAATGGAAGTATAATACTTGCAAGAAATGCAACGATATAATGATTCCAAGAGCAGTTATAAACTAGTGATTATTAATCATTAAACAAATATTTATGGTTAAAATAGAACTTACCATCAGATACAGACTTTGCCAATGAATTTGTTGGTACTTCCACCGTACCCTGATGAGGACTCTCAATACAACTAGAAATCTCCTCTGAACAGCTGATCCCTCTTCCCTTTGTCCCAAGGCTATCGTCTACACCTCCAGTTATCTTCTTCTCATACTTAGCTAGGCCTTGGCCCCACCCTAATCTGGGTCTCTTGCGAGGTGACATCTGGCTTCCATCATCTCGACCTCCATCAACCATATGATTGGCAGGAGATGAAAGAGGAGAATGCCAAGATCCCAAAATTTCAGAAAAGCCTTGTACACGAGCAGCTGATTCTTTAAGATACCCATTGGCAGAACCATGTGAAGATGCCATTCTATCACCTTGCCTCCATTCCTGATAAGATCTTATATGATAATTGCTGCCCCCTGTTGAATCTCCACTCCCACCATTGCCTTCTTGTTCTCTCTTTGGTTCACCATCTTTGTGAACGCTTGGAGCGATTGGAGGCTCATAACTTATACCTGGTCTCTTGTGTAAGTCAGACCTTCCCCAGATCTTGTCCCTATAGTCCATGTCAACTTTATATGGATAATCCCATTCACTACATCTTGAGTGTTCTCGTCCTAAAATGCCTTTTCCTGAATAGCCATGATGAGAAACCTGTGCCAATGAGGAGATTCTTGATTGCATAAACAAAGGAGAGCCTGGTTTAGAAAATCGATATCCATCCAGATCTTTGGGCGAAGGTGAACCATCTGCACCATTGAACTCATGCCTTGGACTTGGAGGACCAACTCTACCGGTCGAATTCCCGGAATGTGAGCCAGGCTCTGGAAAGCTTTTACTTCTAGAAACATCGTCATACCACCCATTGCAAGATGCTCCACCCGATCTTCCTGAAATTATGCACACGGATAGTTACAAAAAAAAATGAAAAGTCATTAATCCCCTCTTCACGATGCCTCAAATCCAAAGAAAAACAAAGACCATATATTAAGATTCTTTCCTTTAAGGCAGAAACTCAAAAGCTTCATCCTGAAAGAGATAATATCATCCCCCTGTGGCTCAAAGATAATTATATTATCCACTTCATCTGTCAAAAGGGAAGATATCATTGGCTTAGAGACCAAAGACAGGTAAATTCCTACAATAGGAGAAATCGCCGCTTCATCCTAAAAGGAATAATATCATCTGGTTTGAATTGAAAGGAAGAATATTATATGCTCTGTCTCAAATGGGTTAATAACTTAATAGCATTGGTTTAAAAGTTAAAGACGGTATACAAAGATTATTTCCTCCAATAGCAGAAATTATTGCTTCGTCCCAAAAGGAATAATTTCTTGCGCCCCAGCTCAAACGGGATAAATAATATCTGGTTTTGCCTCAAACGGGATAAAGAATATCTGGTTTTGCCTCAAACGGGGTAATATTATAGCCCTAAAAAAACCTGTTGCCCTAAAAAATTAGAGACCATATATAAAAAATGATTTCCTACAATAGCAGAAATCACAGCTTCGTCCCAAATGAGAGAATATTGTCAGCTTCATCCCAAATGAGAGAATGTTGTCAGCTTCATCCCAAATGAGATAAGATTGTCAGCTTCAGCTCCGAAAGGTGCCAGCAATACACTAAGCCTCCGCTCAAGAGGAATGTTGTCATAAAGCCTCTGCTGCCGAGAGATATCGTCATGGAGCCTCCCGCTCGAACGGCATATTGTCACGGAGCCCCCGCCACGAAAAGATGTCAGCATAGAGCTCTCGCTCACAATATATAGATAAAAAACTAACAGATCCGCAATTTTCATAGAATTAAACTACCAATTTTGCACACAGAGACTGAAATCCAACCACAGAAGAAAGAAACCCTAGATTTTCACACGCATAAAAGCGCAAAACAAGCAACGTCATTCAAAGCAATTCAACCACAGATCAGAAGAACAGCATACCAGAGTACAAAAATTCGCCGCCCACGCCCCGCCGCTTGGTGGTAGTACCCCCGACAGCCGCTCCGTCTAAAGATGTCGTGCTGGAGAGCCTCCTCGCGAAAACATCCCTATCCCTGCGTTTTTCTTTACCACTTTCGAATGACGAGTAATCTCTAGGCATCGAGAAAGCTTCACGCGGGGCTCCTGTCTGACCATCTGCCCTGTCCGAGCCAGACATCTATCTACCTGAACCCCTAAAATTCAAAACAAACGAAAATAACAAATCCTCCTAAGCCTAAAATACATCAAACTGCCAAAATATTTACAACCATTTTTTTCCTCAAGCTC
>MU225339.1:374293-428114 GCA_018584345.1 Thuja plicata
AAGGTCATGAGTTTATAGCTCTAGCTGAGAGCAATTTTACAAATCTTGCAACTCCATGCATAGGGAGCTATGGATCGATTTGTGAGGGCTCATTCTTGATTTTCCTTGCATGTAAGGATTCATAGAAGTGCACTACTTTTTGTGTGTACAACTATACTCTCAGTACATTATTTGTGGGTGCTAATTTCCATTGGGGTTTTACCTTTAAAAAGGTTTCCTCGACAACAGGTATTGTGTTATGGTGTTGGCATTTACTGTGTTATCATTTGCATTATAGTTTTGGTTTATAAAGTTTAAAGTTTAAATAATATATAGTACAATTGATTCACCCCCCCTCTCAGTTGTCTTGTGGATTGTTATTCCTAACAATTGGTATTAGAGCTACTAGTTCTTAGAGAGAAAGCCTAACAACTTGAGGTGATCCTGAAGATAACTTACTACAAGATGGATAGTCCAAAATTTGATCCTGAAAACTTTGACAGTTGGAAGAACAAGATGAGAACACACTTACTATGTTTGGGAATTGACTATTGGATGATCACAAAGAAGAGTGAAAAGATAGTGACTGAGGATGAATTGGAGAAGGCTACTGAAGATGAAAATAAGTTATTTTCATGTAATATGGTTGCAAGGGAATCCTTGATTAGCGCACTTTCTGAAGGTGAATTCACAGAAGTAAAAGACCTGGACTCTGCACTTGAGATATGGACAAGATTAGATGCACTGTACATTGGAGACAAGTTTACTAAACAGGCAAAGCTACAGAACTGGAAGAGAAAAATAGAATCAATGAAGATGAGAGAAGATGAGAACATTAGGGCATATGTATAGAGAATTATAGAAGTGGTTACTGGCATCAGAAACTCTGGAGGCACTTACAACAAGGAAGAAGTGATTGTGAAGATACTCAGATCTTTGACACCTATCTACAAAACCAAAGTACAGGCTATAAAGGAGATTATACCTTTGACACCAAACTTTACTAGAGAGATGTTGATCAGAAAGCTAACTACTTTTGAGGTCAAAGAATTGGGAGATTCTTTACCTAAGGTTGAGTCAACATTCAAGGCAACCGCACACAAGAACAAAAAGACCTTATCTGGAAATGCAAGCACCAGCAGTAGTGACCTAAGGGAAGAACTTGGAGCCTATGCCGATGAATGGGAACAGATACAGGAAGAAGAAAGAAAGCTAGATGAAGTTGTGGCACTGATTGCTAGAAGAGAAAAGAGAGGTAAGGGAAAATTTGAAGGCAAATTACCTTTGAAATGTTTTTCATGTAACAAGATTGGTCATTTTGCATCTAGAACATTCCTACAAGAGTTCTGAAGCACAAACCTAAGTTTTTCAAGTCTAAGTATTCAAAAGACAAGGAATGTTATTATACTAGTGAAGGTGTCTCTGATGATGATGATGATTATGATGAAATTAGATTTTTTGCCATTAAGGATGATGAACCTATGCATGAAGAAAAAGCCTTAGTATCTTGTGTTGAAAATAAATTTGAATGGGTTATAGACAGTGGTTGTTCACATCATATGACAGGAGATAAAAATAAGTTTGTGAGTTTGAAAAGACATGATGGTGGTGTTGTCAGATTTGGTGATAATACTCCTAAGCTTATCATTGGAATAGGATCTATTTATCTGGATGGGAAGACTAATACTAACAATGTATTACTTGTTGATGGACTTAAGCATAATCTATTGAGTGTTGGACAATTAGTGGACAAGGTTTATCAATTGAAAATCATTGATGGAAAATATTCTATCAGAACTAAATCAGGAGACTTGATCGCATCCGGTACTAAATCTAGAAGTAATGTATTTGAATTGAACACATCTGAAGCTTCTTGTTTTATTGTGAAGGTCGATGACAGTTAGTTATGGCACAAAAGATTTTGTCATGTTAACTTTGATAATATTGTAAAGTCGAGTATGACAAAAGTAGTAAGAGATTTACCTAAAATTGTAAAGCCATCTAACACTATGTGTAGAGAGTGTATTATGGGGAAGAAAACTATAAGCACTTTTAAAAGAAAAGCTTATTCAGCAAAAAAGAAGTTGGATCTGGTGCATACAGATCTGTGTGGTCCTACAAGAACTAGATCATACTATGGTGAAAGGTACTTTATACTTTTTTTTTTATGATTTTTCTAAGATGACGTGGGTTACATATTTGAGAGAGAAGTCTAAAGCATTTGACAGGTTCAAGTTATTTAAAGCAAAAGTTGAGAATGAATCTAACTTGAAGATAATGTGTTTGAGATTAGACAGAGGTGGTGAGTTTACATCAAAGTTATTTAATTCATACTGTGAAGACCATGGAATATTCAAACAGACATATGCACCTAGGACACCACAACAGAATGGGATTGCAGAGCGAAGAAACAGAACCATGTTAGATGTTGCAAGGACTATGCTACTGGAAGGCAATGTATCACATGTTCATTGAAGAGGAGTTGTTGGTACTGCTATGTACACCTTGAACATAATTTAGATCATAGAAGGTACATGTAAAACTCCTTATGAATTATGGTTTGATCATACACTTACTATGAAATATTTCAAAATATTTGGTAGTAAATGCTATATCAAGAGAGACAATGAGATAGGAAAGTTTGATGCTAGAAGTGATGAAGGAATTTTTCTTGGTTATTCTACTAAGAGTAAAGCATATAAATGTTACAATCTAAGATTGAGGAAGTTGATTGAAAGCGCTAATGTGAGGATAGATGAAAAGTTTCATATTCAGGAAAGAATATATGATTGTGGTCAGATTACAGAAATGAAAGAGGTTACTGTTGAACCTGAAGAACCTTTGATGGTTGACAATGAGACTGAAGATGAACTGATTGAGGTTACTGAGACTCCTAAGACACCGAGTTATGTCAAGAAGAACCATCTTAAAGATCAAATAATTGGTGATGTAAGTAAGGGCATGATGACTAGATCTAAAGTTAGAGAAGAAATTGGTTTGATTTCTCAAGTTGAACCGAAAACTACTGGTGAAGCATGTAGAGATGAATGTTGGACTAAATCTATGGAAGAAGAACTTGAACAGAAAAGAAGAAGAATACTTGGGAATTGGTTCCAAGACCTAAGAGCAAAAATGTGATTGGTACTAAATGGGTTTTCAAAAACAATATGGATGAGGAAGGAATAGTGGTAAGAAACAAGGCTAGACTGGTATGTAAAGTCTATTCACAACAAGAAGGCATCGACTATGAAGAAACGCTTGCTCATGTTGCTAGATTGGAAGCTGTGAGATTATTTCTTGCTTATGTTGTACATAAAGACTTTAAAGTTTATCGAATGGATGTGAAGTTTGGATTCTTGAATGGTGATCTAGAAGAAGAAGTTTACATTGAGCAACCTGATGGTTTTCCTTTGACAGATGTTGAAAACATGGTCTATAAACTAAAGAAAGCACTGTATGGACTAAAACAAGCATCGAGGGCATGGTATGCAAGGATGGACAAGTACTTACTTTGTCTTGGTTTCAGAAAAGGTAATGCAAACAATAATTTATATTTAAGAAATGATGAAGATGGAATCTTGATTATAGAAGTTTTTGTTGATGATATCATTTTGGAGGAAATGACAAGATGAGTAAGAAGTTCTATAAAGAAATGGAAAATGAATTTGAGATGTCAATGATTGGTGAAATGAAATTTTTTCTTGGTTTGCAAATTAATCAAAGTAAGAATGACATTTTTATATCCCAGACCAAGTATCTTAAGGAAATTTTGAAGAAATTTGGAATGGAGGACTGTAAACCTATTGGAACACCTATGGTGACTAGACACAAACTAACTAGCAATGGTGAAACTCAGAGTGTTGTTCAAACAAAGTATAGAAATATGATTGGTGGTCTACAATATCTAACTCACACTAGACCATATATTACTAATGCAATTGGAATTGTGGCTAGATACCAGGCAGATCCTAAAGAAACACATTTTTCCACTGTGAAAAGAATTTTTATATATTTGAAAGGGACAATAGAATATGGACTGTGGTATAAAAAATCAGATGATTTAACCCTGCAGGCTTATACTGATGTTGATTGTGCAGGTAATGTGGATGACATAAAGAGTACAAGTGGTGGTGCATTTTTCCTTGGGAAAAGGTTGGTTTCTTGGTTGAGCAAGCAACAAAATTGTATTGTTCACTCTACTGTTGAGTCGGAATATGTTGTTGCTACAATAAAATGCACACAAGTTGTTTGGATGAAATAAATGTTGGAAGACATTGGAATAATTTTTGAAGAACCAGTGATTATCCACTGTGATAACTCTAGCATAGTAAACATGTCGAAGAATCCTGTAATGCATTCAAAGACAAAGAACATTTCCATTAAGTATCATTTCTTGAGGGAGAAAGTAGCAGAAAAAGAAATTAAACTGGAATACATTAGCACAAAGGAACAAATAGTAGATATATTTACTAAACCTTTGCCAAAAGATGCTTTTGAATATCTCAGAAGTATGCTTGGGGTGATGGTCCCTCCCATTGGTAATTAATTGATGCAGATATGCATCAGTCTAGTGGATTTCAGAGCTATATCATTCTCTGGACTTGATGTACGAATCTACTCCTTAGGGGGAGTGATCACAGGAACACTAGAGCATGTTTGGGTGATTTTGCACTGGTCGAATTGGACATGAAGATTTGAAAAAGCTACATATTACATAAGAATACAAATGAGTTATGACACCCTTTGCCATTACTGCCAAAGGGAGAAAGAGTCTATGTGAAAATCCCTACTATTTTGGGGAGATTTGTGTTGAGGATATTGAGAAGATTGTATTGAGAGAGTGTACTTTTTGGGTTGATGGATTTTCCCATATGTTTCCATCAATGCCAAAGGGGGAGATTGTTGGATGATATCAGTTTTGGTACTGATCATATTGTTGATATTCATGTTTTTTCACTGATGTCAACATATAATTCTGTGGAGAGGACAAACTGGTTACTTAACTGACAAAAGTGTACGGACATTGTACGGATGATTTAGAATGATCAAAGTTGGATATATGTAGAAGGATGTGTGTTGACCTTATTCTTAGGGTTTCTTGACTTTATGTTGCATATTGTGGATGTTATAGTTGATTTGGTGAAGACTGGTTTCTAGACTGTAACTGTAATACTGGACAAAGCAGGTCTCTGTGTTTTGGGTATATCTTTCTGGCAAAGATAGTTCAGATGAAGTGAGCTTACTAGTGGACAACCGACATATATTAGAATAATGGGTTGAGTTTGATTGTTGTATGATTACTGGTGATGTCAGTTGTGGCGTATATTATGAAGAAGGCCTATCTGGTGGCCAACTTAAGACATGTAGCGTGTAAAATAAATTGTGATCATGGATTGCGGATCTAGAAGTATATGTGATGGGTTGTATTTGATGTTTACTTGTTTTAAGTACCGTGTGTATATTAGCAAGGGGTTATATATTTATTTGTATATTGGAAAGCCTTAATTGGTCAACCTAATCAATTATTTGTATTTTAGGAAAGCTTAATTGGCCTACCTAAAGAATTATTGTAAGAGGGTATATATGTGAGATATTTTCTTTTGGAAAGATGTGGTAGATATTAAAAAGGCAGATAATTGTGGAAGTTGCGAGGCTTGTTGACTATTGGATGTAGAGCAAAGCTGATTATTATACTTCATTGGAACTGACCAAGAAAAGACAGTTGCTATCAGACAATTCATTGAATTGTATATTTGTTATATACACTTGTTTGGATTGTGAATCCTTGAGGGTGATTTTAACCTTATTTGGGCAGTGAGCCTACTACTTGTCTTGACTCCTAACAAGGTCTGTCTCCTAACAGGGACTGTGTACTGTAATGTTGTAATAAGCTCCTAACAGGGCTACATCTTTTAACAGGGATACTATACTCTTAGTATATTATTTGTGGGTGATAATTCCCACCGGGGTTTTACCTTTAACAGGGTTTCCTCGACAATAAGTATTGTGTTATGGTGTTGGCATTTATAGTGTTATCACTTGCATTGCAGTTTTGGTTTATAAAGTTTAAAGTTTAAATAATCTATAGTACAAATGATTCACCCCCCTCTCAGTTGTATTATGGACTGTTATTCCTAACAAATCATTGATAATAGGCATCATCCAAAGAAAATTTCATTAGACTTTCAACAAGTGTGATTGTTATATGTGTGTTTGTGTAAGGTGTTGAGAAACATCATCGTGCTTGTGGGTGTTAGTGTTGAAAAACACAGTTTTGTACTTGAGTGTTATTAAGCCAAGATTTAGGTGTATTGATATATTATCTGATGTGTGTTGAAAAACACAGATGTGTCCAAATAAGTAGTGTTTATAAACACAGTTGATTAGGGTGTTAAAAAACACCAATGTGTCAGTGGAAAATTATCTGGTGGCTAAAAGACTAAGATAGCTAACGTTGATTAGTGAGACGATTGACAAGATGTTGAGTTGGTTGCCCAAATGGCTAGGATATTGCTCTTAGTGAGAAAATAGGCCTCTAGGACCAAGACATAGACCGATTCCAAGCTATGGCGTTAAGACAACAATTGGGAAAAGTGGTTGAAAGTCCATAGGTGCAATGAAGCAAGCTGAGAGCTCTATAGGTGAGACAATCAAGGTATGCGTTGATACATGGAGTGCTAGTTACAAGTGACGCATGTTTTCCAGGCTTTCACCACTTAGTAGAATTGCTATTTTTGCTATCAAAGTGCTTGTTTACCAGGTTTTCACCAAGGTACTTTTTTTTTTTCATTTTTTTGTTGATCCATCAAGGCATTTGTTTTCTAGGTTTTCACTAGGATGATCATTTTTCAGGACTTTTTCCAAAAAAAAATTGGCTTTTCTTCTTTTTGTTGTTTTTGGTATGTTTTCAAGATCATTTTCTATGTACAAGAACTGCTCAGAATTTATAACTGTAGAACTTCTTTAAGTGGATTGTGTTGACGGGATCAATAAATGTCTCCCCTTCTGGAGTTGACAGTTGGTAGCTCTAGAGCCAAATGTTGCAGTAGTCACAAAGGGACCCAACTAGTTGGGTTCAAATTTCCCCTTTTGCTCACGATTTTTTTATTTTTGGATTCTCTCTAAGCACAAGATCGCCAACCTGAAATTATCTGTATATTAATTTCTTGTTGTAATCTCTAGACATCCTTTTTTTATAGACCCTTAGATGGTCAAATACTTCTTTCCTTCTTTCGTCAAGTAGTTCTAACTCATGGATTCTAGAAATCCGATAATCTTCATTGGTTATGAGTCCATGCAAAGAGACTCGAAGTGATGGTATATCGACCTCAATAGGTAGTAGTGCTTCTACACCATATATCAGGGAAAATGGCATTGCCCATGTAGGCATTCTGATACTATTTTTATAGGCCCATAAAGTTGTATTCAACTGGGGATGCCAATATTTTCCTGACTTTCTCACCGTCCTATGCAAGATTTTTAATATATTTTTGTTGGATGCCTTACCCTGTCCATTCCCTCGAGGGTAGTAGATAGAGGAACAATGCTAGGTAATATTGAATTTTTCACACAATTCATAGATATCTTCATTCTTGAATTGTCCTCCATTATATATTATAATAGAGGAAGGTACCCCATGCTCGCATACGATGTAGTTCAAGATAAACATGGATACTTGCTTACCGGTTGCTTTGATAAGCGGGACCGCTTTGACCCATTTTGGGAAGTACTCAGTGACTGTATTGATGAATTTGATGTTCGCTGGATGAAGAAGGATATATTTGACCTACCAAGTCAAAGTCCCATTGTTGGAATGGCTAGTGTGTGATAAAAGGAAATAGCTCTCGAGCAGGAGTGTGGATTAGGTTACAATGTAATTGGCATTTCTTACATGATTTAGAAAACTGAATAACGTCTTTCTTCATGGGAGGCTAGTAGTACCCTTCCCTTAGGAGTTTCTTGGCCAATGAGAGACCATTCAAATGAAACCCACAAATACCTTCATGGACTTCCTTTAGCGCACATTTAGACTCTTCGCGTTCTAGACACCTAAGGAGAGTATCATCTAGACCTTGTATGTACAAGTCGTTAGCTATGATCAAATAACATGAAGCATTTATTATAAGGTTTATGTTCTCATTTCTAGATAGGTCATCAAGAATTTTTTTGTCGCCCATGTAGAAGTATATCTAGCTCTATCGAGAGGATTCAGTGCCTACAATTGAGCACACTATTTGGGACTCAGGGGAATCATAGGCTGGAAAAGGAGTTCTTCCACCAGGAAATCATAGCAAAACTGATGCTCTTTTAATTGTAACATCGAGGCCAAAGTAGCAATGACATCGACGACTTTGTTTTCTTCTCTTGGGAATTGTTGGAAGGTGATAAAGACAAAGTGCTTCTTTAGATCATGAACCATCCTCTTATAGGATATGAGATTTTCATCCGTAGTATTGTACTGGTCATTTACTTGGTTGATCACTAACTAAGAGTCTCCATAAATGTGTAGTTCTGTGTTTTTCCATTCGATGGATAAATTTAATCCATTTTCCAAGGCTTCATACTCATCTACATTGTTTGTGCAAGGAAAGATCATCTTGTAAGATTTAGGGAGTTTGTATTCTTAGGGTGTTATAAAGAGTACACCAGTTGTAGACCCCTACCGTGTGAATGAGCCATCAAAGAACATTTTCCATGGGTGATTTGTCAGATATAGAATGACTTCATCAAGAAATTATATGATTAGCAGTTTACTATCTTGAAGAGGACCATCCGCCAGGTGATCAAAAATGACTTTCCCTTTCACATCTTTTTTGTCTATGTACTCAATGTCAAATTCGCAAAGTATCATCACCCATTTTGCTAGTCTACTAGTCAAGGTTGCCTTACTTAATAAGTACTTTAAGGGATTAATCTTTGCAATCAATTTAACAAGGTGTGCAAGCATGTAAGGTTAGAGATTTTGTGAAGCAAATATCACAGCTAGACAAGCCTTTTCAATAATTGTATAATTGTGTTCATAGGAAACCATTCGTCTGCTTATGTAGTAAATTGCTCTTTATTTTCTTGTTTCATCATGTTGTGCTAGTAAAGCTTGAAGAAAAGTTTCTGTAGCAGATATATATAGCAGGAGAGGTTTCCCTGGTATGGGTGCCATTAAAACATGTAGATTTTCTAGGTACTCTTTGATTTGTTAGAAGTTATTTTTACACCCTTCATCCCATTTGAATGTTACGCCCTTATGTAATGTCTTCGTAAAGGGTTGAGCTTTACCTGCTAGCTGTGAGATGAATATTCTAATTGACTATAGCTTTCCTTGTAATGTTGTGATTTGGTTGATATTTATTAGTGGTTGCATTTCCATTATTGTTGTCACTTTTTCCCAGATCGACCTCAATTCCTTTTCTCGAGACAATGTACCCAAGGAGCTTGCCTGATGTTACCCCAAAGGCACACTTTTTTGGATTTAGCCTTAATTTGAATTGTTCCATTCTGTAAAAAAAAATCTCTAATTCGACCAAATGTGTAGTCTTTTTTGTTGATTTTGCCAAAGTGTCATTGATATAATATTCCATATTCTTATGCATCATGTCATGGAATATGGTCGTCATAGCTCTTTGGTGCATTGCTCCTACATTTTTTAGAACAAAATGCATAATGTTCCAACAGAACATGCCCCAAGCACACGTAAAAGATATATTTTCCTGACTTGCAGGTGCTATTTTTATCTGATTATATCCCGAGAAGCCATCCATGAGAGAATACATCTCATATCCTATTGTGAGGTCCACAATCATGTGGATGCTGGGAAGTGGGAAATTATCTTTGGGAGAATCTTTGTTTAAATCTAGGAATTTCGTGTAGACTCTGATTGATTTATCAGTCTTAGAAACAAGCACAATGTTTGAGATCCAGTATGTGTATGTTATAGCTCTGATGAATTCTACTTTCAATAGCTTTTCTAACTTAGCTTTGACCAATAGTGCCCCATGTGGATGCATCTTCCTGAGATTATATTTAACTGGTTTGATGTTGGGAGTAATAGACAAGTGATGCTTTATCAAGTCATTATCAAGTCCTGACATGTTTGAGTAGGACCAAGCAAAGTTGATCTTTTTGCTCATGAAATATATAGGGAACTGTTGCTTCTCTTCTTTGGATAAGGACTGTTCCAGGTATATCAATTGGGGTGATTCTATTGTTCCTAGATTGATCGACTGTGTAGGTTCTATAAGCACTGAAGACCACTCCTGAAAGTGATTAGGAAAGATATCAAGTTTCCCATCCTCTGGCACCTCTGAGAGGTTTTCAACATTGGATACATCATTTGTTTTTACTATTTTGGGTTCTAATACTACCACAAAGTGGTTTTCACCATCAAAACTCTTTTTCTTTTTCTTTTAAGACTGAAAAACTTGATATCCTCATATGTCATGTTCATGCTCGTTGTAGTGGTGGAAGAGGTAAGAGGATCAATAGAATTTAGATAACAGGCCAAGGTATAGTCATTTGAGGAAGAAATCAGGTTTATAGGCTCTCTTGAATTTCACTTAATAAGTTCAGGGTAGATTAGGGATAGAGATCCAGTAGATTCTAAATATAGCACCGCATTATCATGATCAAGGCTTTCAATGGGTAAGAGAATATCTATTACGAAACTCTCTTAAGGACTACCTAGACCACAAAATGTCCTAACATCACTATCAAAGTCATTGTTAGTATTTTATGAATCTAACCCATTTGATCTAATGCTAGCGTCTAGATTCTCCTCCCGAGTAGACATTCATTCCAAAAAAAAATTTAGAAGAATAATCTCAACTCTTGATGTGGATCCAATTTTAGTATGGATATTCCTGCCATTATTTCCAAAGTTCTAATTTAAGTTTTGGGGAAGGACTATTGCTTGGGTAGCATTGGAAAATTCTCCTTGTTCAAACTGAGATGCATATTTATGGATGAGATCAATCCTAATATCTATTATGGCATCTGAGAGGGAATCCCATTTGCACTTATTAAAACTTGTGTCTATATAACGAGTCATATCTAGGACATGAGTAGGGGTGATTGGTTGCCCCCAGTTAGGATGTCTTCCTTCTAGGTCATTCTCTATGACTTGGCCAAACTCATACTCATGAGAATCAGTCTAAATTTCATCAGATATACCTAGGTACTGTGTTATGGTCATGAAAACTCCTTCGTCTTCACTTGAGTTGCCTTCTTCTTCTTGGCCATCTTCACCTTCTTGTGTTACTACTTGTTCTTTAGTTATCTCTATGTATGTAGGATGGGGTGAAGATATCTCTATTACTTGCACTCTTGTGTCCATGAAGTGAAGTAAATCAAGTATATGAGCAATAGTAACTAGTTTCCCCCAGTTATGGTGTCTTTCCTTAGGTTAACCTTCTTGTCCTAGTCCCAAATTTTTTTTTTGTTGGCTCACCACTTCCTCTTTGGTCAATTGATTCTCTTCATGTGATTGTTGGAATGCTGATCTATTTGGTTTGAAGGGGGCTCTGAATTGATTTGGAATATAAAGTTCTCCTTGGTAGTTGGGATTCTTTGTTTGTATGTACAACCACTTTTCAAATGATAACCATATAATATCTTCTTCCTCCTTAGTATCATCATCAAAGTCTTCTATTTGATTGCATATAGGACCATTTCTAGTGGAGGATTGGATTTTTGTTCATGGTATCCTAGTCCTATTTTATCTATTTGGCTCTAGAACTTGGTGTGTACAGGTTCTAGTAATCCTTTACCTTTGCCTAGGGGTCATTTTCCTTTATACCCCATTCATTGCATGAGTTGATATCCTTTTCCATATTTATGCAGAGAGATCTCAACATGTTTGACTGCTTGATCATGCTCTTCCTCTTTGTAAAGCCAGACAAGAACAACCTTTTCTTCATTTTCTTCTGAAAGAGAAACATGAGCTTTCACCATACCAGTCCCTTCATGTATTGTTAATGGCTAGGCACTAGAAGGTTTTAACGATGAAGAGGGATTTACATAGGACCTTGGGGATGTAGGGAGATTGGCCACATATGGAAAGGGATGCAATTGATATTCTCTCATTCTAGTGTCTTTAATTTTCAATTTCTCTTTAAAATTCCTCAAGAGTACTGCTTTGGAATTCTTATCCTTTTGTCCGTTAGATGCTTCCTTGTTATGTGGAACCATGTTGTTCGCTTGTTTCAAGTTATTGGAAGAATATGTGTTGTCTGCTGGGATGAAGATCTCTGCTTAGTTGCATGGGAATTTCACACACTGATGTATGCCGAGGGGACAACTTTCATGTCATAGATCCATGGTCCCCCCAATAATATGTTGTATGCCAGAGGTAAATCTAATACTTGTCAGGTTACATCTCTCTCAATTGTTCAAACCTGATAGGTAGCACAACTAATCCATTTGATGACCTCTCCTCTTCATCACATGCATTTATGGTTATTTTCCTCATGGGATCTATAGCATGCTCTGAAAACCCAATGCTATCACAAGTTTAAGAGTACAAATATTCAAACCGGCACCTCCATCTGTCAAGATGCGCTTAACTCTATGTTTGTGGATTAAAACTTCTATATGTAAGGTCTGACTATGTGGATGATTTAGCACCTTATCATCTTCTTATGAAAATGATAGGTAATGAGGCAAGGTCAAGTGGCCCACCATTATTTTTAATTGATTGACTCTGAGATCTTTTAGTACAGTTGTTTCTAGAAGGGTTATTTCAAGAATCTCCTTATGCGACGGTGAGATTTTAGGCAATTCCAGAATGGAAATTTGGGCAGGGGTTCTTTTTAATTGATCAACCAAATTGTAATTTGCAGCTAGGATTGACGAGACCAATTGCTTTGATGTTGAGGGTTTTGTTGCTGACACAATGGTTTATTTAGATGAGGAAGCTACTCCCTTAAGGGTGACCTTAGATTAGTTATGTGTTATAGAATTAGCTAATGCGAGCTCTTTCTTGTCTTTGATGATGATTACATTGAATGATTGATTGGATGGTTTGAGCATGTGGATCACATTTTCATCATTCACATAGGTGTAATTTACCTTAGCTCCTTGACTCTTTGAAGATTCCCTTTGTCATTAAGAGGGTAGAGTTTGTTTAAAATCCCTGTGATCATTATTCAACTGATGTCCATCAACTGTGATGGTTTCATTTTCAATCAAGTCTTGTATGATGTGCTTTATCTTCATGCATTCATTAGTCAAGTGTCCCTTGTTTGGGCGATATTCACAAAAGTGATTATCATTCCATCACTTGAGTTTGACTGCTGGCTCCCAAGGATTTGATTCTAGTATCATGATGACTTTGTTAGCCACCAAAGTCTTTAGTGCAGCTTCAAGGAGTTCTCCTATAGGATTAAAGTTACACTTGGGCTTTGGTATCCATGGCACTTTTTCTTTCTGCACATCTTGGTTATTCTCAGATATTAGTAAAACATTTACATTGTTCTTAGCGGCCTGGATGCTACTAGATAGATTGAATATTGGTTCATTGGGTTTGAAATGAGATGAATCAACCACTCCATCATTGACCACATTCTTGTTCTTGTTCCAGTACTTGTTCTTGTCTTTACCATTGTTGTTGTTAGGATTTTTTGAGGATTTAGTGTATTTTTATAAGGTGAGTTCACATTTCTTCACAAGAACCTCTTCAATTCAGATAGAACTTTCCATCAATTCACTAAAGGTAGTATGATTTTGCATCTAGATCACGTAATTCATCACGAGTACCAAGTTGTTAATGAAGATGTTTATTTTCTCTGTCTTTAGGATTTGTCTAGGATACCTTGCGAACATTTTTCTCCACCTTTGAAGAAATTTAACAAAAGGTTCACCATATTTTTGTTTGGTGTTGCATAGATTCAACATGGTGACAATATGTAAGATGTTGTATGAATAGTGCTAAATGAATTTCTTCACAAGCTCATCGAATGTTTGAATGCCTGGTGAGAGCTTGGTGAACCATTCCAAGGTTTGGCCATTGAGGCTCTGAGGGAATAGTCTCATCAGGTATGTTCTTTCATGCATAAACTCCATGATAAGAGCATAAAATTCTCTCACATGGTCTTGAGGGTCACCATCTCCATTGTACTTATCATACTTTAGAATCTCGACTTTGGGAGGAAATGGTGGCATGTGTAAATTCTTAGAAAATAGAAAGGGACATATAGAATTCAATGAGTATTTGTTAGAGGATCGTTCTTTCACTTTTTTTAGTTCTCTAAGCTCACACCTCATATCTTGTAACAGTTGGTTAAGAATAGTGATAGGATATTCTTCCTCATGTCGTATTAGTCATTCAGTATCAAAGTTGGGGGAAGTTTAACACGTGTGGATGCTTGGTGCATGAAGTACTTACCCTTGTCCATTTACATGAGGATTTGCATCATCTTTTAAAAGTGTTTTTCATATTGACATATTTTTATTTCCTCTTTAGTAGGTTCCTCAATCGAGGATGAAATTCTAGTATGGTGGCTTTGCCGCCCTTGGGTAGATCCCCAACCATATGTCGACATGGTTGATGTGTCTCGATGTTTAGTTTGAGTCGATTGATGTTGAGAGCTTGATTTTTGAACCAAGGGTATTGATTAATATATAGTTGGCATGTCTTGATTTGGAATCCTTTGAGTAGATCTTGGTTTTTGATAGGATGAGGGTCTTGGAGTAGAATCGTCGATAGATTTTTACTTTGAATCAAGATCAGATTTTTGTTGTTGGATTCTAGTTTGTACCGGCATGAAAGACAATTGTAGTTGAGACTTTATGATGACTAGACTGATGGATCAATGTCAAATATTTCCAAATGATCACTTGTCTGAGAGATTGGTAAGAGATGTGTTGATGAAAGATTGTTAAGAGTGGTACAAGGTATTGTTATTTGAGACCTAAATCTCTATTGGAAGACACTTGTGACCGAGATGATTGAGGTTAAATTTGGCTGAGATAGTGCATGGAAAGTAAAACCATTTGATAATCAAGAACACAAGATGATGATAAGTCAAGATACTTTGTCAAGAACTGATGATTGTTGTGAGGAGGTATAATGACTGATCTGGGCCACACAGATAAGAAATATGACGAGCATAGAGACATCAAAGATCAAAGAAACTACTAGATTCCAATGTGAGCTCATACCCCCATACGACAATTCCCAAGTTCCCATATGAGTTGTTGCTTGCAAATTGTTTTTTTGTACAATAATTCTAATGGGTCAAAATGATAGTGTAATGTAGGGATAGTTTGCCACTTGACTTGGATGAATTTTTGGACCAATTTGTGTAATCTTGAGGTGATAATGTCAATGTCTAAAAGTGTCTTATGCTAATTTTTTGTTAGTTCCAGGCGATTCAAGAACATTAAACACAAAGGAGAGAAAATCAAGCACACTTTCTTAGCCCTAGAGTCAATTGTCTTAGTGAGAAAATCCCTGCTTGTTAACTTAGGTACACACCCAATAGCTAATCAAAATACAACCACCAACATCCATGCAATGGGTATAGTGATGTTGTATTAGATGAATCCAAATGCTAATGAGGGTACGATATGACGAGTGTCTTGGGGGAGTTACTATCTCCCTTGCACTTGGATTTTCCATTTTCGGAGGTGAATCGGGTGGCTAATACTCTATGGAATCTAGTAAGGGTCTTTGTTCAAGTACATCCTTTATGTCTGCGCAAGCATTATTTAGATGTATAGCCCCATAAAGCACCTTAGCATGAGTAGTCATGTAAATGTGATTGAGACCCAAGGGCCCTACTACGTGTTAGGCGAGAGCTGAGTATAAGCTCAAATTGTACCCGACTTTCAAGGCTTTAACCCAAAGAAGAAAATTTGATTAATGTGAGTTGGCATGGTATGGATTACACCTCATTCTTACATGGGTCATTCCCGGGATCTTTTTACCTCAACTGATAGGACCATCTAAAAGGTATGCATGGAAGAAAATGGATAGCAAAGAGAAATTATGGATTTCTAATTCTTTCTCAAAGAGGAGAAGAGCGTAATCTCCTATTTATCTTTGTTTTTCCCAAACACATCAAACACTCCAAATTTTTCCCAAAATATTGCTTGCCTAAGACAAGTCAAACATGTCTAGGTTTTCGACCTTCCCTAAATGGAAAGAGAGCATAATCCCATAATATTTAGCTTGGTTCACACAATAGGAGGTACAAAAGGCATAGTATGCATGCACTCCAAAAATGAATTGATATTCTCTTGGTTAGGAGGCAGAGAAGGAAGAGTAGATAAAGCTTTTTGCAAAGCCTCATGATATGTCAGAGAATTTTGAAGCAATTCCCATAAAGATATCTTAGCTGGAGTAGCACGTAATTGCTCAACTAAGTCATGCTCCTTAAAGGAAGAAGGTAACCTAGGTGCTTGAGGAAGCACAGGTTGAGAAGGAGGTAAAGAAGCTGGAACAATAAGTTGAGGATTATTCTGTGTGTGATAAGCATGTGAAATGAAGTTCGTGTTATCAAAGAGATCCAAAGGATCTCTAGGTTTACCCTTAATAGTTATTCAAGGACATCCTTTTACCGTCATCAAAGGTTTAGGATATAACATTATAGGTGCATCAATGTTTCAAATAGTGGAACATGAAGGTATCCATGCACACATCCTATTGTAAAGGTCAACTGGAGAGGTTGTGGAGGAGGATGAAATAGGAATAGGATCAATAGATATATCATTCGAACCATTGCCATCCTCACTTCCATGTACCTCATCAAGGGATCTATCCTCTTATGCAATAAAAGCCTCATCAAAGTATTCAAAACAAAAGTCATACATGTTGAACACAAAGTAAAATTACAAGCATGTAAATGTTTTTGTGTTTTTTAAGAAATTTTGTAATTTTTATATATTTTTGAAATATAAACGCAAGAGCATAAAATAAATCTACTTCTATATGCATGAAAGATCTAACATAAAATGTAAATCTAACACCAAAAAGAAAGAGTTGTTTATCACGGGTTCACCAAAATGTAAAGGATAAAATTGGATGGTCTTTAAATGGGTTTTTAACAATGTGGATTTGCATATAAAAGAGACCCTATGCCATATTTAACCATTTACATTTAATTGTATTGACAAGGAATGTAAATATAGAAATGTTTGCAATGAATAATGGAGTAAAATACATACCTCACATTATAGCAGATATGGAAATACCCCTTTTTTTTATGTCTGTGTCAAGTTTCCAGAAAATCTGCAACTGGATCTGGAACAGAAATGCAGAGACGGAGAAAATCCAGAAATCTTTTCCGGATCTGGCTCAGGTCTGATTTTGACCCAAAAATGAATGTCACCTTTGACCCATTATTTCTGATTCTGACCTAGAAAGTCCGATTCTAACCTACACAGTCCGACAAAAAATCTATTTCCGGATCTCAGAAGTTTGCTGAAAAGGGTATTTAAATTTGACCTGCAACTCCCAAAACAACGACTATAGATATCTAAAAAAGGGTGTTTTGGGTGGCTATATAGGGTTTTGCCTTAGTCAAACCCCCATTTTGGTGGTTTTCACCTCCATGAATAGCTGGATGCAATATAATATATGTGTGTGTTGCTCTTAGGAATAGCTTTAAATGTATAATGCCAAGATCTAATCCTCAAGATTGAAACCCTAGCATGAATTAAAAATGAGAGAGCAATACATAGATTTGAATATGATAAAGAAAGCATACCAAGCCCCCAAGGATTAAGTATTCCTACCAAACTCACAATCCGTAGTTGCTACCCCATGATGGTATCTTTTGAATAAGAGAAAGATACACTTACCTCCTCATTCTTACCATTTGCAGAGTTTAGGATAAGAAGCAGAATGCTGAAGAGAGAAGAACTTTGAGCGACCCGCATGGAGATCCTGAGAGAGTGCCTAGCCAGTGGACAACCACTTCCTGAGGTAAGTTCATTATTTTGGTATTTGTGGTTATAAAATTCATGTTTTCATAGGTAAGGTTGACCTTGACCCAAAAAGGTTGACCCTGACCTAGTTATGTTGACCTTAACCCTTTAAGGTCAACCATAACTGGGAAGATCTCACCTTTTCTGGGGATAAGGTCGATCCTGACCCAAAAAGGTTGACCTTGACTCAAAAAGGTTGACCTTGACCCAAAAAGGTTAACCTTGACCCAAAAAAGGTAGACCTTGACCTGTTCAAGTGAGTATTTTAGTTTCATGATGATAGAGTATTGATACGATGCTATTTGTGCTGACAGGATCTTGCCTATCTCCGAGAGCACCCCTTCGGAGAGCTATTGCTGACTGTCAGAGAGAACTTGTTCGAGCTACAACAGGATGAGATACAGATATTGAGAGATGTGGGACTACATAGGGTAGCAGTCCTACCACAGATGAGGTTCCATCGATCTATGATATCGGCCATGATAGAGAGGTTGGATGAGGATACCTGTTCCTTCCATCTTCACTCAGGAGACATCACGATCACACTGGAGGACGTGCATAGGATCCTAGGACTTCCAGTTTGAGGTGACCCTGTTAGACCGAGAGTGCAGCAGGGTCCTACTGAGATCCTCTCAGATGGGGAGTATTGTTTAGGATGAGTACCACATATGAGGACCCTGGCAGATCAAATCAGTCTAGCAGCCATACTAGCAAGCCCAACACCTTTGGTATGGAAAACGATGTTGTGTATACTCTCTTTAGTTGTAGTACCCAACACAAAGGGTACAATCTTTTTAGCACCATTCACTCGTCTCACACACAAGATGGGGGGTGATAGGACTGTCTTATCATGGGGTCGCAGCATGTTAGCCCATCTCTACCACGAGTTGTGTCAGTTAGTGAGATACCAGCAGGAGAGTCTCGCAGTATGCACCTTGCTATAGGTTTGGATGTTTGAGAATTGCACATGTACATGACCACAAGATATTTTGGTGATGGTAGATGCAAGCACACCAAGAGCCTTTGCCTACCCATTAGCATATGTCTTGAAGTATGGGGATATCCTCTTTTGGAGGGTACACCTTGACCATGTACCAGGTATTGATGTGATATGGAGATTGTACTATTGAATGACATAATGGCCAGATACTCGACACCAGCTGAGACACTCATAGTAAAGCAAGCTGCTAGAGGGTCCTACCAGTCATGCAGTGATGCCATATTACTATGATAGAGTGATGGGATAGTTTGGTCTGATACAGGGGTCCCCAGAATAGTACCTCAGTATGTACACCTGACCAGATACTATCAGAGACCCGACGCTATACACCAACCTACAATAGCATATATTATAGATAGTGAGACAGATGAGATCAAGGATACAAAGGTAGCTCTCGATGTATCCTATTCAGGTGTTAGCAGAGAGTATATCAGATATTGGAGTTTACAGGGAACCCACCCCATCTTCCCAGTTGACTATCCCATAGGTGATCCAGGTCTCTCAGAGAGGACACACCGACGTAGTGGCATATCAGTGGAGGAGGAGGATGATTAGAGAGACGAGGAGGATCCCATCTTTGAGGGAGATCCTATGGAGGAGGAGAGAGTGAAGGAGAGAGAAGAGGAGAGAGTAGAGGAGATGCCCCCAGATGATAGTACTGGTGCAGATGAGCATGTTGTCTATGTTGTACCGTTGAGATCACGATGACCTCCCCGTGCTCATGCAAAGACACCACTACCAAGACCCAAACATAACAAGCACGGAGAGAGTAGTCACTCCATGCCCCCACCATATGGATCCTTTGGTGACACTCATGATGGAGATCCAGGTATGAAATATGCATTATATTTAGATATTTTAACTGAATATTTTTAAAAGAAGTACTAAAAGATAAATATGTTTGAATTTTGCAGCTAGCGTAGCAGACTGGAGGAGCTTTATATTTGAGGTCCTAAAGGATACATGTATATCCTACTGACTGCCAGCTAGCGAGCGAGAGTCCCTCATTGGACAGAGAGATCCCGACAGGCATGTAGATGTTTTTGTATGCGTCCAACAAGAGCTAAGGTTACGGAGAGAGAGAAGATAAATTGGTAGCTGACCTACAAAGAGCCCATGAATGTAACTATGAGATGAGCATGTTGAGGAGCCACCCATAGACTATCATACCAAGATCCTCAACTTCACATCATAGATTGGAGAGAGCTAGGAGCCATCAACCCTCAGAGTGTAGAGACAAAGATTGATAGATAGGGCACATGTGCCATATATGTAACAAACTCATAGAGGTTATATATATATGAAAAAAGAAACTTTGCTCAGTTAGTTATGTGATTGATTACTATATTTTTCACCAATACATAAAACTTAACAGAAAGAAAGAATGAAGACATGTATGAATGTATTCAAATCACATAACCTATAAAACAGACATAACTATTCTATAAGGAATACATAAATACACAAAGAAAAAATGATTTACTATGGATAATAACGTTTGAGATGCATAATATTAATAGGTTCCTTAAAAGGGACACCATTCATATCAACAATCTTATAAGCCCCTGTAGCAAAGTCCTCAATTACCACAAAAGTTCCAAGCTAATTAGGGCTAAACTTCCCTTTTTCACCAGGTAAAGCATTCACATTCCTTTGATTCTCATACAAGACCAAATCACCTATCAAAAATGATTGTTCAATCACCTATTGATTATACTATTTCTGAAGTGATTTATGATAAGCCTTTATATGTTCCAAAGCATTTATTCGTTGTTCATCCAACATTTATAATTCCTGTAATCATTGTTCCCAAAAACTATCCTTGTCGATTATCCCATGAAATGAAACACACAAAGAAGGTATTTCTAATTTTAAGGGCATAATAGCATCAATACCATAGACAAGATTATAAGGAGAAGTACCCGTGGCAATACGAATACTAGTCTTATAAGCCCATAAAGCATAGGTAAGTTGGGTATGACAATCTTTCACATGCTTATTAACTATTTTCCTTAATATTTGCTCAATAACTTTATTCAATGCTTCAGCTTGACCATTATATTAAAGATAGAGTAGAAAATCTATGCTGAATACGATATTTCTCCAAGAATTTTGTGACTTCTTTATTCTTCAAAGAAGTGTTGTTATCCGAAACTATCATTGAAGGAATACCAAATTGTGTTATAATATGATTAAGGATGAAATCACAAATAACATCTGCAGTAGTAGAATGGAGAGGAATAGCTTTCACCCACTTCATAAAGTAATCTATAGGTGTTAGGATGTATGTATGTCCTTGAGAAGAAGCTGGTGAGATTTTTCCAATAAGATCAAAACCCCAAATACTAAAAGGCCATGGAGCAACTTGATTACGAAGCTCACAAGCAGGAGCATGAATTAAATTACTATGTTGTTGACACTGAGGACACTTCTTAACAAACATGAAAGAATCTTGTTCCATTGTTTGCCAATAATATCCCATTCTAAGAAGTTTATTGACTAAAGACTTCCCACCAAAATGCCCCCGACAAGAACCAGAATGAGCTTCTGCTAAAGCTATCAAAATTTTGGTTCTACTGAGACATATTAGTAGCAAACCATTATAAGAGAGTTTTTAAAGTGTATCTCCCAAAATTATATAACATGCTACAAGATTCCTAATATGATTATGCATGTTCCTTGTTGATTCAGGAAAAGTACCATCTTTAAAAAATAAAAGATATGTGAATACCATTCATCCAAATGCAAGTTAAAACAATCTACAGTAACCTTATTAGAAATTGAAGGGTGTTTAAGAGTATGTATAGTAAATTGAAAGTCTTCGACATTATTCTTGAGACAAAACAAAAAAGTTGCGCTTGCCATGGCGTCTGCATGTCAATTATCTTTCCTAGGTAAAGTCTGAATCGTATAAGAAGAGAATTGTGAAAGAATATCAAGAGCCAAATCTCTATATTATGTCATTTTATCATTCTTAGTCTGATAAAATCCTTTGATTTTTTCCACAATCAATTGCGAATCCCCATAGATTTCCAAGTTTTTAATATGAAGGGATGCAGCTACTCGTAAGCCAGCTATAAGAGCTTCATACTCTGCAATATTGTTAGTAAAATAAAAGGTCAATTTATACAACATAGGGATCAGTTTATTTGTAGGAGGGACCAAGATAATGCCAACACCAGAATCTGTCTTACATCTAGAACCATCCAAATATAATTCCCAAACATCCTCTTGCTTAGTAGCTAGAATGCTCTCATCAGGGAATTCTATTGAGGTAACACATGTATCAGAATGAGGACAAGGAGCTTCAGCTAAATAATCAGTTAAATCTTGTCCTTTAATTGACTTTTGAGAAATGAAATTAAGATCGAATTCCATAAGTAACATTGCCACTTTTCCATACGGCCAAAGAGATCAATCTTTAAGAAAAGGTGTTTTAGAGGATCAAATTTAACAATCACATTGACCTCAACATTCAATAGGTAATGCCTGAGTTTTTGACAAGCATAAACTAAAGCCAAGAATTGTCTTTCCAAGTCAGTATATCTCATTTAATAATCAAGTAAATTTTGACTAATGTAGTACACCGGTCTTTCCTTACCTTCACTATCATGTTGAGCCAACAAAGCACTCACGACATTCAGAGTAGCGGAAGTATATAGATAAAAGAGTTTATTAAATTGAGTGGGTTTCAAAATAGGAGGATTGGTGAGATACTCCTTAAATTGCTCAAAGGATTGTTTACATTCCTCATTCCAATAATAAATGGTATCTTTTCTAAGCAAGGAAGTGAAAGGAATAGTTCTATCGGCTAAGTTAGAAACAAAATGATGATGGCTCAAATTTTTCCTTGTAAACTGCGTAATTGATAAATATTCTTAGGAGGAGGTATATTAACAATAGCATCAATCTTTTGAGTATCAACCTCTATGCCTCACTTAAAGATTATAAATCCTAACAATTTAACAGAATAAACTCCAAAGGCACATTTATTAGGATTCAATCTCATATTTATAACTCCCAATTCTTTCAAATATTTGTCGTAAAATAATAACACGATCCTCTCTTTGTATAGATTTTGCCAAGATATCATCCACATAATCTTCCAGAATCTTATGAATGTAATAATGAAAAATCAAAGTCATAGCATGATGATAAGTTTCTCCCACATTTCTTAATCCAAAGGGCATCATGACCCAACAAAATGTTCCCCAAGGTGTTATAAATGAGGTCTTAAGTTGGTCTTCGATAGGAATAAAGATTTGATTATAACCCAAAAAACCATCCATAAAAGACAATAAAGCATGACCCACTGTCAAATCCATAATCATATCAATATTAGGTAACGGGAAATCATCTTTTAAGGATGCCATATTTAAATCTTGAAAGTCAGTGCACATCCTTATCTTATTTTCTCCTTTAGAGACAACCACAATATTGGAAATCCATTTAGAGTAATCAATAGGGCGGATGAAACCAACACCTAATAATTTTTCAATTTCGGCCTCAACTAATAAGGCAATGCCTGGATTCATTTTTCAAATTTTTTGTTTCACATGTTTAGCATTAGGTTTGAGAACAATATTGCGAGTAACAATCTTAGGATCTATACCCAACATATCTGAATATGTCCAAACAAATATATCCTTATATTTAAGCAAGAGGCAAACCAACTGATCATGTTCATCTTGATTCAAACATTTCCCGATTTTGATTTTCTTGTCAGAGTCATTCACATCCACTTGAACCTCAATAGTCTTAGTTATTAACAAATTACTTTGCATGGGAGAATCCATTGGGAAAGGAGAAATATCTTGTTCATCATGTTCTCCAAAATAGGCTTCATTATTCAGACAATATGGCTTTCTTCTTTTATGATTAAACATAGGTAGATCTTGATAAGCCCCTAAAAAATCTGCTAGGCTTCATCCTCAGGAAAAATATACAAACTAGGTTTTTGATCCATGTCGAGGAGAAGCAAATTAACCAACTTCAAATGTCCACCATAGATGTGATTGACATTAAGAGAAAAAGCTGATGGTTGTTTATAATGATTGAACCCTAACCCATAAGTATAATCATAAACTTCATTGTCCAAGGGCACTTGTATGCCTTGTTCATATTTACCACATCCTTTCCCGTTGAATCCTGATTTCTTGAGTAGATGATAAACAGAACCATATCTATCAGCCATATCAGATTGAGTCAAAGGAGCAGCATATGTCACAATGTCATAGCAATCTGGTTTTATTGTCTTAATTATTTCTTCAAGTGAAGCAGCAACAAAGAAGTTACTTTTTAATTCCTCAGAAAGTGGGGAAGGAGTAAAAACTTATTTTTCAAACCCACTTTGTTGTTTCATAAATTCTAAATCAGAAACTTTATATTCTCCCATAAAAGAAGGATTAAATTCCAATGTTCCACAATCATCTCCGGTCAAAGAAGAAGATGGAGTTTCAGTTTGTTTAACCTCAGGTGGTTGCTCAGGTTCCTTACTTGGTTGTATAGGTTCAGAAACCTTGGCATATTCCGCATTTAAGAAAGGATTCGGCACATCATCCTCATGTAGTGTATACATCAAATTGTTATAAATGAACCTAACCTTACGATGAAGAGTAGAAGGAACTGCATGCATAGTATGTAACCAAGGTCTTCCTAATAGAAGGTTATAATTGAGAGGTCCAGGCATAACATGAATAGGTGTGTTGGAAGAACTCGACCAACCTTAATAGGTAGTGTAATAATGGCCAAAGTTTTCTTTGCGATATTATCAAATCCATGAATAGGGACATTATCTGGTTGAATAGTTGTAATATCATCCTTAATTTCCTTAAGCATACCCATGCTACAAACATTAAGCCCAGATCCATTGTCGATTAATGTTCTATGAATGATACTTTGATTAATAGAAACAACAATCATATTGATTATGCACCTCAACAGAAGGTAAATCATCATCGGTAAAAACAATAGGAGGTACATAAGGCATAGTATGCATGCACTCCAAAAATAAATTGATATTATCTTGGTTAGGAGGCGGAGCAAGAAGAGTAGATAAAGCTTTTTGCAAAGCCTCATGATATGTCGGAGAAGTTTGAAGAAATTACCATAAAGATATCTTAGCTGGAGTAGTGCGTAATTGCTCAAATAAGTCATACTCCTTAAAGGAATAAGGTAACCTAGGTGATTGAGGAAGCACGAGTTGAGAAGGAGGTAAAGAATGTGGAATAATAGGTTGAGGATTATTCTGTGTGCAATAAGCATGTGAAATAGAATCTGTGTTATCAAAGATTTCCAAAGGATCTCTAGGTTTACCCTTAATATTTATTCGAGGACATCCTTTTACCATCATCAAAGGTTTAGGATATAACATTCTAGGCGCATCAATGTTGCAAAAAGTGGAACGTGAAGGTAACCATGCACACATCCTATGGTAAAGGTCAAATGGAGAGGTTGTGGAGGAGGATGAAATAGGAATAGTATCAATGGAGATCTCATTCAAACCATTTTCATCCTCACTTCAATGTACCTCATTAAGGAATTTATCCTCTTGTGCAATAAAATCCTCATCAAAGTATTCACAAAAA
Source organism: Thuja plicata (assembly GCA_018584345.1). Taxonomy (NCBI): domain Eukaryota; kingdom Viridiplantae; phylum Streptophyta; class Pinopsida; order Cupressales; family Cupressaceae; genus Thuja; species Thuja plicata. Next base: position 399,779 of record MU225339.1, read on the forward strand.
AAGTCATACATGTTGAACACAAAGTAAAATTACAAGCATGTAAATGTTTTTGTGTTTTTAAAGAAATTTTGTAATTGTTATATATTTTTAAAATATAAATGCATGAGCATAAAAGAAATCTACTTCTATATTCATGCAAGATCTAACATAAAATGTAAATCCAACACCAAAAAGAAAGAATTGTCTATCGCGGGTTCACCAAAATGTAAAGGATAAAATTGGATGATCTTTAAATAGGGTTTTTAACAATGGGGATTTGCATAGAAAAGAGACCCTATGCCATATTTAACCATTTACATTTAATTGTAATGATAAGGAATGTAAATCTAGAAATGTTTGCAAAGAATAATGGAGTAAAATACATACCTCATATTATAGTAGATCTGGAAATACCCCTTTTCTGATGTCTGTGTCAAGTTTCCAGAAAATATGTAATCAGATCTAGAACAGAAACACAGAGACGGAGAAAACCCATAAATCTTTTCCGGATTTGGCTCAAGTCCAATTTTGACCCAAAAATGAATGTCACCTTTGACCCAAATTTTTTTATTCTGACATGCACAGTCTGACATAAAATCTATTTTCGGATCCCAAAATTTTGTCGAAAAGGGTATCTGAATCTGACCTGCAACTCCTGAAACAACGATTGTAGATATCTGAAAAAGGGTGTTTTAGGGTTGCTATATAGGGTTTTGCCTTAGTCAAACCCCCATTTTTGTGTTTTTCACCTCCACGAATAGCCGAATGTAATAGAATGTATGTGCGTGTTGCTCTTAGGAAGAGCTTTGAATGTATAATGCCAAGATCTAATCCTCTAGATTAAAACCCTAGCATGAATTGAAAATGAGAGAGCAATACATAGATTTGAATATGATAAAGAAATCATACCAAGCCCCCAAGGCTAAAGTATTCCTACCAAACTCACATTCCGTAGTTTCTACCCCATGATGGTATCTTTTGAATGCTTGAATGTTGAAAATGGTAGATCCAAGAAGAAGGAAGGAAGAACTCTTTCTTTCTCCAATGAAGATCCCCAATAGCTTGTCCACAAAAAATGCTTGCATGTCTTTAAGGCATCATCATATCTTTTCCTTCTATATCATCCTCTTGCATTATTGTATCATCATCATGTCATAATCATAATTTCGTCATGTATCTCCAAATGAAGGCAAAAGAGACTGCTTATATAGAGATCTCAAGATAGACCTCATAGGGAAATGCAAGGGACCCAAATTCAAATTTCACCTTGAATTATGGTCCAATTAAAATCACCAACCAAGGAGGGGATGTATTAATTTGAATATCAGAGAAAACACTTTCGCACCTGGACCTAGGGACCTATTTTTTAAGTTTAGGGCCTCGATATGTTGCGGATCTGAAAGCGGGGACCAACACCCGACAAAGGTCTAAAATTGACCTTGACCGTGACCTAGGTCAAGGTCAGCCTCAATTCTAACCTAGGTCAAAATTGACATCAACCCTGACCTAAGGTTTCAGGCAGGTCACCTTAAGAAATCTGCAAGATTCCCAGGTTAGCCAGGGACCTAGGAAGGTGATAAAACACACCAGAGTGCTGGGGAGAGGCACAAAGGCCATAGAAGAGGTATGATGAAGATTAGGAGAGCCAATACATAGGTTCTTCCTAAAAATAAATCCATGGAGAGGGCAATTAAGGAGAATCCATAGTATCCTAACCCTAATTTCACTTAGAAATGCAGAATCAAGTGTAGATGCATCCTAAATGCAAATCTAACATGCAAGTGTACTAAATGAGGCTGCTAAACCTACCAAATTGGAAGTGATTCCATTTTAATATGATACATACATATATTATGAAATGACAAAATATAGGCTACTGACTTGTCATATGAGTAGACATGAAAAGCCATACGACAATGAGCGCAGTTTCAAAAAAAATTCAAAAATATTAAGAATTGGGGTCAAAAATCACTTCGAATCCCACAGTGGGCACCAGATTGTGTGTGCAGTAAATGTGGTCTTCAACCGAAAAACACAAAACACTCAATAAACCATTAACTCAAGGGTTAGTGATAATCAAATCGAAATCTAACATTATGCAACTACCCTCAAAATCGACTTATTGCTTCCTAGATGAAGCGAGTTTGATTCTCAATGGATGCTCATCAGTTTGGCATTTGGAATCAGTGACTAGACAACTCCAAAATGGAATATTTTAAATAATGGACATGATGCATGAACTTTAATACTTTGCCCTCAAGATCATGAAAATGAAATGCATGAATGCAACTAAGCTAAATGCATGCTAAAACATGAGTTAATCTAAGAAATATGCAGCAACATACTAATAATTTAAAACTAATATTCCATTTAAGAGAAAAATGCACAACACTAAGCTACCATGAAAACGCATTTCTAAAACATGAGCAAAACCTAGGATCAAAATAGTATTATGATGTTACTTCCAAAATTTTGCCTCTCTTTGAGCAAGGAGAGCTATCCCTTTTATAGGAATTTCCTCAATATGGATGACCGAGATTTAGCCACGAAGGGCAGTTGAGACGCATTTACCTTCAATGCATGTGAGCTTGATCCGGGTGGAAGATCGTTGATTGGTCAAATTTATGTTTGTTTGGGGGAGAATGAGACAAATTTAGTAATTATCCCCTTTTAATTGCTTTTATTTTAATTTTCACGTGCTCATACATCTGTGAGGATGTGTGAAGGGGTTCTTTTGATTAAAAGTGTTAGGACTTTTAATTAGAACCTATAGTTTAAGCAATTAAATTATTTAAGATTTGATTGAGAATTTGATTCAACAAGTTGATTTAATTATGCAAGTAAGTTTGATTAAATACTTACATAATTGAGCTCTAGAAATAAATGCCTTTGATTTAGGATTTTTAAGACCAATTAATCGAATTAGGGGTCATGGGTTTACTAGACCAATTTTAGGTGATTACACCACTTTGCTAGTTTCTCTTCTGGTTGGGATTGCGTCCACCCACTTTGTGAAATAATTAATGCTAGCCAAGATTCATGAATGAAGACCATTGGATTTATTTGCAATCTCTCTAATAAAATTTATGCCCCATTGTTGAAAAGGAGCTTGAACCTCAACTAATTTTAATGGAAAGTTTCCTAAAAAACCTATGGCATGCATCTTATTTCTTCACCAACTGATGTGCATCTTTAAAAATAGTTGTCCACTAGAACCCAAATCTCAAAATTTTATGTGCAGTTCTTTTGGATATATAATGTCCTCCACAAACTCCACTATGCATTTCTGATAGTATTTTTCAGCTTGACTCTGGTCAACACACTTAAGCATGACACCATGAATATTTTTCCACTACAGCTTATCACCTATTATGACATACTTTATGGCATGTAACTTTAATTCCCTCCTCTTGTTATCATCCATGGTCTCTAGACATTGCATTTTCTGTAAACAGTATATGATATATCTATACCACTCACAATTATCCATATCACAAATATAAGCCCTATATTCTTGTTCTACAAAATTCATATGATTAGCATCAATATTGCTTTGAGACATGATTTTTTATAATCCTTGTTCCCTTACCAAATTGGTGATTTGGATTTCAATATTGAATTCCTGGATCGTATTGATCCATCTACATCTTCTCCCTGAGACCTCTTGCCGGGTGAGGATGTCTTTGACTGCTGCACTAGGAACATATGCAACAACTACTTCTCTTAAAAAAACATATGAATGCTTTTAATGTCTTAACTAATGCATAAGCATGTTTTTCATTTATTTCTTTTGTAGTAATACTGCTGCATCAGTATGGAAAGATGCAAATGGGAATATTTGCATTGGTTTGGTATAATTAGGTGTCATTAAGACTGGGGCATCTTTAATGGATTGTTTAATCTCTTGAAATGCCACACTTGGCTCTCCCTCCTAATGTATCTTAGCACCCTTTTTTAGCATTTTAGAAATGCATCTACTGATTTCTGCAAAATTGGTTACAGATCTTCTTAGGAAATTTACCTGACCAAAGAATGATTGAATCCCCTTGACCGTTTTGGGCTTAGTCAGCTTATCTATTACTGCCATCCTCTCAAGGTCTATTCTTACCCCATCCTTGGATACAATACGGCCAATAAACTTACCTTTTATTACCCCAAAATCACATTTCTTAGGGTTTAAGGAGATACCATAATCTATAGCTCTGATAAATTTTTCCTCTAAATGACCACAATGTTGGTCCTCCATCTTAGAGTAAGTTGTTGCAACATCCATAGCTCTTTCAAATGTTTCTCCTACATTTGTTAACCCAAAAAGCATTTTGACATTAACATAAGTCCCCCAAGGCGTTGTAAATTCTATTTTGTATTTCTCTGATTCCTTAACCATAACTTGGTTATACCCAAAAAAACCATCCATCATGGACATGAGTCCCCATTCAGTAACTCTTTGCAATATGGCTTCCATGTTGGGCAAACTGTAATTATCCTTTAATGAAGATATATTCAAATTCCTAAAATCTACACATAAACTAATATCTCCATTTTTCTTTATGACAGGCACAAGGTTTGAAAGCCATGATGAATGCCTAATAGGCTTAATAATTCTAGCATCCCTCATTTTCATCAATTCATCTTGCATTTTGGGTCTAATAGTAGGGTTGATAAGTCTTTTCTTTTGCCTGAATATTTTAGCATCTTCCTTCAAATGGATGACATGTTGAAACAAATATTCCTTGTAGGCCTTCAAATCATCATATGACTAAGCAAAAATATGCCTATATTTACTCAATAATTCAATCAAAAATTTCCTCACCTTTGGTGACATCTTCTTTCCAATATACACTTTATTTTGTGCTTCATGTGTACCAAGATTCACCTCATCTAAATCACTAAGATCTGTATCAATTTTTGCAAATTTTGCTTCATCGTGATTGTAAAAAATTCTCTCCAAAACTACCAAACCTTTGGGAACCTTGTTATTTGTCAACTGAATCACTTCATTCCCAAATACAATCTCTTTCCCATTAGTAGTCTCTACAAAGGAACTGAAAACAATTTCATGGCCATCATTTTCCTCCTCACAATTGAGGAATCTCAAAATGTCATTATCATCGTCAAAGACCTACCAGCTCTCAATGTTGTTAGGGACAAAAGGTATTATTTTCACTTCAACTTTAAAAATCTCTGCAAAAGTAACATCATCTGGCTTCACAACAATGTTAGCCAGGAGATCAGCCATCTTATTATGGCTCCTGTCTATCCATTCAATCCCAAAAGCATCAAAGTTCTCAATTTCATCCCAAACTACATTCCTATATTACTTTAACCTTTTGTTCTTGGATGCATATTTGGACCTCACTTGGGAAACAACCAATTCATAATATCCAATTTATCTATGATTCTCGATGCCATGTTTTTCTGCCAGTTTCAACCCTAACAACAGTGCTTTATACTCTTCCACATTGTTAGTACATGGGAAAGATAAAATAACGGAAAACATATATGTCTTTCCACTAGGTGAAACCAACAGAACTCCTACACCTAACCCCTCTTTAGAACTTGCACCATCAAAGTACATGGTCCATAAGTCTATCTCATTAGATAAATTTCCCACGTCTTCAACCTGTAGTGCAAGTTGTTTCTCTTTTTTCAATATAAGATCCTCTACTCTAAATTCATTTATATCAATGTCTATAAAGAAAGTCATGTTTTCATCTAGATTATGCTCAATCATGTGAGATACTCTTAGTTCTCTTTCTATCTTGACATGCTTATCATTAATGTGGAAAGTATAAAATTGCAATTCACACTTTAAACTGCCTCCCATTGCAACATTCCATTTCCTAGACAACAATATTTCATAATGAGGTGGAATGTATACCACTAGCACACTCATAGTTAGGTATTTTTGTGGGAATGCAACAAAATTATAAGGTAGTGCTTTAATTGTACCTATCACAAGAGCTTCTCTTGAGTCTAATGCACAACACCTTCCTTTAGTAGTATCAACACTTAAACCCAAGGACTCCATAATTTTAAAATACATCACAGTATTAGATGCACCTGAATCTATCATACAATTCTTTACCACTTTTCCATTTATAATTACAATAAGGAAGAATGGGTCAATATTTCCTAGGTATGCATTCACAGTGTTATCTAAATACATTTTACAGATTTGAGAAGTAATCCCCTCAAGTTATTTACATTTCTTTTATTCTTTATTACCCCATCCCTTGGATAAATTGTTATAATTTGAAGAATTCAATCACCAAGATCCACTGTAAGCAAAATACCTGTCACAAAAGCAAAGAAAGGAGACACAACTCATAATCATCTGAAAGATGAAATATTCATTCAGAGAGAATAGAGGGAATTAAAAAAGAATTAATAATTACAAAGAGATCAATCCTTACAAAGGAGATCGAACACTAGATGGTGGAGAAACCTAGGTTGCATGATAATAATTAATAATAGAATTAATTATTATATGCCTAAAGTTTAGCTTAAGTGAACTGGAGATAAAAAGTGACTTAATAATTAAATCATTAATTATTTAATTAATAAGTGAAAATACCTTTTTACTCTAACATCGCCCTTAAGATAAACTTAGGGAGAAGCTTAAAACCTAGAAACAACTACTGAAAGTAGGAAATGGCTCTCGACAATATAGCCTAATCAGGTACCCAAGTACAAAAATCTCTGTAATGAGGAGAAAAGGAGAAAACCCAGTGGGAAAAACCCCTCTCCGAAAAGAGATGAAGACTAGTGAAGGATTGAAGACGCCTCCAAACTAGAGAATATCCTAGGAGATAGGAACAAAGATCAGGTAGAGAAGACTGTAATCTGCATGAGTGCCCTCAAATGACACTACTCAAATCAGGATGACAAACAAAGGCAAACATCGGAACTCAAAGATACAGATGGAAAAAACACCAAAGTCTGAAGATCTGATCAAAAGAAGAACATGTAGAACACCACTGAAGCATGAAGCTACAAACATTGTCAAGGAATAACTGCTGAAACCTCCACTGAAATAGAATATAATCAGGTAGAGAAGACTGTAATTTGTACGAGTGCCGTAAAATTACACTGCTTGAATTAGGATGGCAAAAAAAGTAAAACATCAAACATCGAAGATACATATGGAAAAAACACCAAAGTCTAAAGATTTGATCAAAATATGGAAGGATGCCTCCAAAATAGGAATGAAAGAGTGTCCATATGGTAAATGATCCATCTCACCGAAATGCATAGGTACCTACCCAATGCATCCGCCTAGTAAATAGGAAAAAATATTGAATACATAGCTCAATCCATCAAACCAAGGAAGCATTAGAACCAATAGAAAATACCCCCCACAATTCTGAGAACGAAGAGGTATGACATGTATACTGCAAGAGGCTACCAAGAATAACTGCATGTCAAAGAAAGTAAAAACACATATAAAGGATGGTGTCGAGGATGATCAATCTCTAGACACACATAATGAGGCTAATGTTGTGGAAGGAACACTCACTTGACAAAGGTATATCAANCCCCCCCCCCCCCCCCCCATGACAATTTATTATGTAGTGCGAGTACAATCTGGCACTAAATGTGCAAGATCCCAAGCATGCAATGATGACACTTTATCTCAGTGCATTTACCAAAACAAGAAATTCTATAGAAAGATGTCTACAATGCTTAGGAATGACTGAAAGTTTTAAGAACATAAGTAACAACTAAAAAGGAGTCATCCCATGCAAGGAAAATGATCCCAGGACCTGAAACATGTAAGATATCCACCAGATTGCAGAACATAAAAAAACTACATAAAATATACCTGGAGCATATTCTGGTGATGAGACCCATACAAGAATAAAGAGAACAAAACCAAATTTCTGATGACATGCGAAAGTCAAAAAATGGAGTCCGAAGGAGAAAGATATGGCGACTAGAGTGCAAAAAGGAACCCTGAATTTGACTGGAAACCAACCTTGTAAGATGAAAAAGTTAGAATTTATCAAACCTAAAAAATTAGACCAAGCTCAGAACCAGATTTCCAATGATATCTTGTTTCGCCAATAATGCCTTTGTTTTCTCAAGTTATGAGCAAAAACTGATAGGAGGTCAAAACATGAAGAACCCCAAGAAACCTCTGCCAAATATCATGGAGCCCACTAAACTGACAATTGCCTCAAAATATGGTGTTGCCTCCAAATTTTTGCCCAAATTTGGCGGTTAACAAGAAATTTGTTTTATTTTTGTGAAAAAAATGAAATTGCTTTTTTTATAGAAAAAACAAAAAAAAAACTATACATATTATTATTTTTAATAAAGATAACAAAATAAATATGGGGCCTATGGCCTAGGGCCAACGCGGCTCCCTTGGGGCCTACGCGGTCCTTTGGGGGCCTGCGCGACCTCCTTGGGACCCACATCCACCATGCGGGGGGGGGAGGCCCCACTGCCTATTATGACAAGAGGGTGGGGTACGACCCCCATCAAAATTTGACAATTTTTTTTCTTTTTTTTGCCAAAAAGATACATGTAAGACCCAAAAAAGAATATAGGTTTTTTTTTCTTTTTTTGAAAAATCCGAAAAAGAAATTCAAGATTTTTTTTTTTTCACCGCCTCAAAAATTGTGCCCAGAATAGGGTCGAACAGACAATTTTTTTTTTGGTCTCAGAATGCAACTTTGTCCAAATTGTGCGTGCCTTAGATGGAAATAGGAGTTTTTGGGCCTTTTGAGCACAACCGTGAGGTCGGTTTGTGCCCAAAGTGCTCCAAAAATAGCTCCCCCATATCCATACAAAAAACTCTGAAAACTTGAAACCCTCAGCGCTCCAAAAAAATGTTCAAAAAATTCAAGAACGGGCAACAACAACAAGGCTCTGATACCATGTTAGAATTCGAAGAATTCAATCACCAAGATCCACTGTATGCAAAATACCTGTCCCAAAATCAAAGAATGGAGACACAATTCATAATGATATGAAAAATGAAATATTCATTCAAAGAGAGAATAGAGGGAATTATAAAAGAATTAATAATTATCAAGAGATCAATCCTTATAAAGAAGATCGAACACCAGAAGGTGGAGAAACCTAGGTTGCGTCATAATAATTAATAATATAATCAATTGTTATATGCCTAAAGTTTAGCTTAAGTGAACTAGAGATAAAAAGTGACTTAATAATTAAATCGATAATGATTTAATTAATAAGTGAAAATACCTTTTTACTCTAACATAAACTAGGTTCATCAATTTGTTCTAATTTTATAGATGAAGCACTCTTTACCCGAGCCATTGCTTTCTCTTTGTGCTCATATATTCTTATCATTTCTAACAAAGGGAATTTAACAGTTATTTGTGAAAGTAGTTGCAACATATCAACAGGTGTATAATTTGGCAAATCAAAAGGTATACCTGGTTTTTTTTATCTTTAGTTTTGGATCTACCGCTTTCAATATTTGGTTTATGCTTCATTTTCTCTCTAAAAGGTGTAGCAGATTTGTCATTAGTCTTTATTTTCACCTTGGATGAAGTGTTCTCTTCGGTTTGTTTGTAAACCTCATCCCATTTTTACCATACTTTTCCCTTCACTTCTTTAATCTTCACTGTATCTTTATCCTTGTCATTTTTCACCTCCCTTACTTTATATTTCTGCTCTTTGATAAATATACCAGAAGGTTTACCATGTTCTTCTCCCACTATTCTATTTATCAACTAGTAACTTCTCTTTTCTTGGTCAACCATGGCAACAATGATCTTATAAATATCTTCTTAAGAAGGCCTTCTCAGAATCACAGACTCTTCTCCGTGCTCAACACAATGTGCTTGATCATCAGTATCATCCTCTTCGTCAAAAGAAAATTTTTGGGTGATGTGATCCACCCCTTTGTCTTTCATCCACATTTATGTCTTGGAATTAATTGTTAGAGACACCATCATCTTCTCCGAGGTATGAGCTAGCAATATTAAAATCAATGTCATCATTCTCAAGGGCTTTCTCATCTTGTTCTTCCTAATTTTTTTCCTTGGCAGAAATTGATTGTGCAACAACATAATATTTAGATGCATGAGGTGACTGAAAAGCCATGCACCAGGGTAAATCCTCACATAAATTCACATTATTTTTTTGTAGTGGATCAAGGGTTGGTTTCTCTCGTGTGTTCTTTTGTGGTTGTTGAATTGGCTTCCCATCGTTCCATTGTGTGTTATAAGGATAGTTTTGCAATCTAGGTTGTCTATTGAAATTGTTAAATTGTGGTTCGTCTTATCTAGCCTTTCCATCATTCTTTGTATTACTGACCTTCAAATATTTCAATACATTTAGCACCTTGTCTATTTTATCCTCATCCTTAGGTTTTGATCCTGAATATTTCTCTAGTTCCTTTTTGTTTCCTTTGTTGAAGATCTTAGGATCTTCTCTTCTTCCTCGCTTCCCTGAAGCTCTTCTATTACTTTCAATATTTATGGCCATCTTAAATGCATCCCTCAAAGTATGAGGGTCTTTATCTCTTAATAGATAAGCTATTTTGACATTAATTGCATTAAAGTATGTAGTTAGGCATACATTTTCTTCTAATCTCAGTACCTGAAGCAACTTATACATTGCCTTTTGGAATCTGATGTTAAAATCAGTAGTAGCTTCATTTGGTGACTTCTTAATATTATTGAATTCATTCAACATAAATATGGCATTAGTTTTATCACCATATTGGTATTTAAAGCATTTTTCAAATTCCTACCATGAACCAATACTAGCATTAGGCAAACCCTTATACCAATCTCTGGCATCCTCAGACAGGGATTGCACAAATAATTTCATTACCACATCCTGATGTTCCACCTCATAATAATTCAACATATTTGTGAATGCTCTGAGGTGCTCCTCACTAGTTATTGCATTGTCTAGGGAACTTGTTGATCTTATCTCTTAATTTATTTGGGATTGGATTTGATTGACCAAGGATTCCATCAAAGAACAATTGTCTATATCTCTCCAGATGAGTAGGTCTCCATTGAAATTGTCCTCCGCCAGCTTGACAATTGGTATTTGTTCCCGCATTTATCCCAGACTTTGTAATCCTACAATTTGGGTGCTTGGAGTGATTTGGATCAATGTGGTATTATTAGCAATCATTTGTTGCACTTTAGGGACAAGGTTAGAACTACATTGAACATTGGACAAGCCTACACCAACAGAAGGATTAACTAATGTAACTATTTAAGAAAGTTTATTTTCTTCTTCATTTCTGCTGAAGCAACCTCAATCTCCATTTTATCTATCTTGTTGGCAAGAGATTCACTCTCTTTCCTTACCCTTTCTAGTTCAATGTTAGATTGGGACAAATTTTGTGGCTCTTTACCTAACCCTTTTGGTTCATTTTTTTTATCCCAGTCACCTTTTTTTCCCCTTATCTATACTAGGCTTAAGGGTCTCATTTATAGAACTTGGTTGGCAATTTATTTGGACTTTAGGCTTTTCAATTCTTAGATAAATTTGTGTTTCAATAGGTCCTTCCTCAACTATTTTAGGCTCCTCCTTATTCATAGATTTAAGGGTAGCTAGTTTCCTTTGTAATTCATCTCTTTCTATTACTGCATTCATAACTTCAGACTTATTTTGTTTCTCTCTTTTCTTTCTCAACTCCATTTGTTCACGGATTTCTCTTCTTTAGCTACTTATATCTCCAAATACTTCATCAGGATCTAGAAGGGTAATCTCAGATCCTAAAGTATCATCAAGATCAATTAAGTCTACATCCACTTGTTCCTAAAGGGGCACATATGGGAAATATATTTTGGGACCTAGAGGAGGAGGTACACCAATGGTACTTTGGCGACTTCTACTTCTACTCCAGCCTCTTTTCTTCTCAGAATACTATACATGTGTCACTTCCTTATGTTTCTCTCTAATTTCTTCTTGAGGAGGAGTCTAAAATAAAGCTTCAAAGAAATCTAGACTATCTGAGTCAGAAGTTTTAAAAGAACTCTCACTATCCTCAAGAACATGATGTAAATTCTCACTTGCATTTATGCTTTTGGGTTTCCATGATGCAGGAGAACTACTAGATTCTACATCTTTCCTTGTCCAACCCTTCTTTGGAGCCTTAGGAAACTCCCCCTCCAATTTATCTTTTGGATGATGTTTCATGAATGCTTTGGTGTTTCTTTTCTTTCTCATAGTACAAAAATCCTTCAAATTTGTTACAAAACTTTCACAACTACATGCACTAGTGCAAATATTTTCAGAGTCACCACCCAATTTAAATGGGGATATGAATTACTTAAAATTTATGACAAGTTCCTTTTAGAACTCATATAATACTCACTTCCTTAGAAGGATATCACTATCTCAAAGGTTTAAACACCACTGAATGACAGAATGATTGAACGGAAACAAAAATCTACTGGCTCAACCTTCAAATCATAGATAAACTTTTAACACTATACAAAACTAAATGGACATAGCTCAAATGGGTATACGCTCAATAGTTTCAAAAAGACTATTTCATCTTGTTGGTGAATTAGATGGGATAACTCAAGTGGGTATTGGCTTTGACTAATTATACTAGAGATTCCAGGATGGATTTAACAATTTTTAACACCTCTACTCCCCAGCAGAGTTGCCATCTTGTTGGTTCCTAGAAAATAAGGTTTACTCTAAAGATTAGAAACCAAGATGATCCTTCAATTTCCTATGGATATGCCAAATCCAATAATTAGAATCCTCTAAGACTTGGACCAACTGACAAGGACAACTCAAACCCTTCTGTACTTTGGGCTCTGCAAAACTCAAAAGGGTAATCCCTTGATTCTCTCACAACCTCTACACCATAATCATGAAAAGATCAAAATAACAAAAATATCACCTAAAATCAACATAACCAAGAGAATAGTGAATATTGGCTAAATATTCGTTGATCCTCAACTGGAATGGAGCAGGAGATACCAATGCAATACCGTTAAAAATATATAAATATGAACTGCGTGATAGTATCAAATTTTATCAGCAATGAACATGAACATTGACGTAAGGAGGGTATGGAGAACCAGGCCCAAGGCACTCCCAGCTATCCAAACCAACTTGTAGAACAACTCAGAAGTAACATAAACAAGAAGGGAGAGAAAGAAAGAAAAATATTCTTATTTTATTCCATCAAACATCATACGTGTTGGGCTATAAGGCCTTCCCAATTTTGGCCATATACATTCAGATCTTTACAGAATAATCTTCATACATGTGAGGTCACAGACCTGCGATCCAAATCTTCTATCTCTTTTTCTAACTAAGAACTGCCTCCAAATCTAAGAACACAAACTAAATATATACAAGAGACCACAAAAGAGGTTGACACCAAAGATCATAAAGATTAAACATAGGAAATAAAAAAAGATCCATATCTAGGTCCACACGCATCCCAATGAGAGACCCCAACATTAATTACGCTACAAAAATTAAATTCATACGTCGGCCAAAAGATCTAACGCCCAAAAATTGACTCGGTAAGAAAGACTACCAAGCATAGAGACCAGTCAATGAAAACCACCAAGTAGCCAAGAACAACCACCGAGACCCCGTCGCTGAAGCCTGCCAAAATAAAAGTAACTGAGCCTAGGCGGTGAAACAAAAAACCTTCAACCGACCAAGCAAAGTAGTTACTGAGCAGTATCCAACAAGATACCAAACCAAACAAACATATTTTTGGTTGATACAAGATTGCCAACAACCCAAGATGCTCCTACATAAAAAATAAACCCACATACCTAGTAAGACATAACAACAATGACCAGTACCTCATTCCGTTGGGCAAAAAATTTATGAAATACTAACAACAACATGACAATATTTAAAAAGGGATAGCTCTATGATCTGAACTAATATTGTGTTACAACACCATTCAACAACAATTATGAATCAGACTAATTATCACAATCCTTATACAAACCCTAAGAATCTACAAGTATTATTCAAGCATTTAATTGATTCTTTGAACCAAAGCATGAATAGAAATTGCATACATAATAATAATGCACTGAATGAAATAAAATATTTGACATAAATCCTTCAAAACTCAATAAAACTTGCTTACAAGAGAGAAATGAGGAAGAACAAAATATTTTCATTAATTTGAAATGGCTATCTCTGTCACGGTACAACAAAAACTCATAAACTTGAAACCTGCAAGAAATATGCACAATATCCTTCAAAAAATTTCTCTACAATTGTCTTACAAAATATTTTATCTTCACCTAGACCTTACTCTGGAACCTAGATTGAAAAATACTTAGAATTTGGAACCCTTTTATCATGTTCATGATTCCTTTTATAGCAACAAGTAGCAACAAGCTTCGAGCCAGAGAATGACAAGTGTCACATTTTCATTTGAAACATTTCAAATTCTTGTTACAAAAACCTTTGCAGAAGAAGAAGAAATAGGTAACTGTATGTTAGGAACATTCTTCCTTGTACTTTTTCCTTTGCACCACGTTCTTTGATGAAGGTATGATTCTGAAACCCATGATTGCAACCATGGCGCCCAAAAAGGTAACTGCATCATGTAGCACCCAAAAACTTATGACACGCTATCACATGTAAGAATTAAGGACTAATTGTTTACATCCTTCATTCCTCAACATACATCTTGAACCACTCATCATACTCTTCATCTGTTGGCCAATCAAAACTCATCACCTCATCAAACTTATTTCTATAGGAGGTGGATTTGAATGCACATTGATTTACCTCCCTTTCAAAACTTTCAAAAAAAATTCATGTGTCAATGATCTTGTGCATGTTGCTTTCTAAGCTCCCTACATTAAGATCATCACAAATTGTATCAACCTAGGCTTTAATGTTTGTTTTTTCTTGCTCTTTCCATTTTTGTAATGGATTGATGTTTCTACTCTGATATGTGATGCTTGGTAGGAGAGAGTTTTTCATTGTATTGATACTGTTAATTAATTCTCTCATGATATCTTCAATATGCTCTGGTAGCATTTGGAACTCCTGCAGAGACTTAACACGTCCAAAAGTGGGATGAATCTTTTGGGGCCTCTCCTTGTGATGTTTTGAAACTATATTTATCTGTCTTAGCTCCTCTATCCTATTTTCCCATTTGTCAAATAGTGGTCTTGCTACTTCTTTATCTCTATCAAAATTATGCACAACTTCAAACAATAAAGAATATGAAGAAAGAATGTTGGATAACTTTTCATCTACCTTTTCATTTAGGTTATATATTATAACTTTAACTATGTCCTTTTGCTTTGCAAAAGATCTCTTCTCACCGTCAACAATCTGATTCTCCAATTAAATGATTTTTTGTATCAACCGCCCCTTTGAGGGGTCCACTGAATATTCTAATTCTTCAATAAGTGGTGATGCATGAGAAGTTGGGGAGGCTTCCCTATCAATATCTTGTGAAGCTAAAAATTGCGAGGAAGGAGGAGTTTCCTCCGAGGAAGATGGGGGTGCAGTGAGTGTAGGAATAGAAGATGTCAATTATGCAATTCTTTTCTCTAGCAGAGCCATTTTGGTCTCTAATTCTATACACCTCGGTTGTGATTTAATGTACTCCCCAAACAAATGGTGACACCTTTGCTTATATTCTTGGAACTCATCCTTATCCCTTTTAGTGACATCATGGGATAATCTTGTTGTTTCCAGCACCATTTTAGTTTCATCTACCCTAGTGGTATCAACTACCCTCTATACGATGATATTACCCCTCAATTTTGGGTTGATGTCTGCTATGTCTAGCTTATTATCAGCAGGGGATATTGACTAAATTGCCAATGTTGCATGATCACTACTGTAAAAGGTTGCCTTCATTGAAATATTTACATGTTATGTTTCCTTTCCATATGATTTACCTATTTGTCCTTTGAGCCTTCTTCTCCTCACACCTCTTGTGGTAATCCTCCAGGTGTACCCTCCACAAAAACTGTTGAAATGCATTGGTGTTTACAAAAGTTTCATCTTATAAGAAGGAATCACAGGATTCCTTCCTCATATCTATATATACTTTTCCCTAAATATCCAAAGTGGTATAATCAACAATTATAGCAATGTGTGGAACTGACATTCCAACTTGTAAATATGTTTCAGAGATGATCATGCAATCATCATCAATATCATCCTCAATATCACCCCTCTCTTCTGCAACTTGTACTTTTGATTGTTCCTTTTTTTTTTATTTTGGTGGTGATAGAGGTGGTGGATTAGGCTCCCTACTTGGTTCTTCTTGTGGATCAACAATGTGAATCTCCTTCAAAGGTCTAGGGGAGGAACAAAAGACTTATCATACTTCATAATCTTTTTTCCTTTTGTTCTTCTCTCCTCATCACTGTCACTATTATCATTGACCTCCTCCCCTCTCAACCTTTTCCACACTTTGATATTCAAAGGAGGGTACTTTGGAGGCCTTTCTTCACCTTCACCTTCTTTGAGCAGTGAGAGTGGAGGCTCTGCCTTAGAAGCTGACATAGTAGACTTGAGAGAAGACAGTGGGAGATGAAAAAATTTATGCAACACATCAGTGTTGTCCCCTTATTTCAACCTATTCTTCTTCTATCTCAACATGAGCATTGTTTCCTCAAAATGACCCACCAATATGTTCATTTTCACACAAAATGGATTTAATTTCTGCAGGGGATCATATTTGTGATCAACCTTCCTCATCTCATCTCATGATTATTTATAGGCAACTCACTTATTTTTGTTTTGCTTCTGCTAATCCTCATCATATAAATTTTGAATTAACTCCTCTGGGTAATTAAATCCATGGGATTGGGAGGTGAGCTTTATCCTTTGTCTGAAAAATGGTGTAGAAGTGTTCAGGGTCACTATGCCTGATTGTGCTAACACCCAAGTGGTAGAGCTTTAAAAAATTCTCAAAATGTACCCATCCACCCTTAATAATCAGAAAATGTGGAACTATAGTGAAATCATGGAAAATAGTTCCTTTACTCCTCTCTATTAGCTCCTTCTCCTGTATCCAGGCAATCTGTCTCATGACCTTTGCAAAACCTAACCTTAATATTACATTGTAAGGTAGAACATGGGGTTTATCACCGTAATGATAAACCATTAAGAGTGTGCTCACTGAATATGGGATAAAATCTCCCCAATTGTGCTTAATTTTTAATTTAGGAACTCTTTCCTTTGGCCTTAAGAAATCTAGTAGCTCCTTAGGAATTCTCGGGGGGTAACCGTCAACTTGTCCCTTAACCTTGAAGCAAAATAATTATCAAATAAAACATAACTTGGAGCCTCCCAATCCCTAGACATAAATGTACCCCAAGTCTTAGCTGGTAACTTCACCATCCATTATTTTGATTAGCTTCATATATTCTGCAAAGTAATAAACATTTTGAAAAAGAACATATGCACCAACATTGAGTACCAATAGAAATAGGGCTTCCCTCCATTCTTCAATTTATCCATCTCTTCATGGATCTTCTCTGCCAAATATGGGGAAAAATCATATATTGCTATGAAATTTGGGTGTTGGATCATGATAGCCATGTACATGTAATATGGAGGAATCACTGTACTAGGGTTATTCCCTAAGACTTGACACAATGTGTAGAATGTAGCTCTAAAATGTGGAGCAAAAGCCTCAATGGGAAAATGATCTCTAGAACTAGAGCCAACATAATATTTTGCACTCTGTACCTTATCCAAATGAGATGGAATAAGTCTCCCTCTGACAAACTCTTTTGTGTTCTTATAATTCTCTCTGATATCCTCCAAATATACAGTTTCCAAAGATGCAGTAGGTTCGTACAAATCAAAAACCTCTTGAAATTCCTCTCGACAAATTATCAATAGAGGCTCTCCATTGTTTCCTCTCACAAACCTAGCAACTAGATTATATCTGTTTGCAACTGCCAGCATCAAATCTACATCCATAAAAACATTTGACACTGCCAAATTTCCCAGGTCATACTGTCATACATTTGATTAAGGGTTTTCCAAGTGAGACTATCTATTACCACATTCTAAACATACTTAATCCTTTCATAGGCACCTTGACATCTATAATATGTGTGGTTTTATCGTATAACCCTACATCCATAGTATTCCCTCCTACTAATTTCTGCCCTATAGGTCTTTCATTTGTTGAGGGTTTTAATTAGTCTAGTAAACCATCAAATAAATTCCTCTTAAGTTACTCCATCTGTCCTGAATGGTGTCTTGAAGGCAACATTTTTAAAAACTAAGGCTTTTTTTTAACAATAATTCATGAAAACATAAAACTAGGGTTTTTTAATAATTTCAAAAATTCAAGATGAATTTCAATTTAATTTTAGAAAATTCTAACCCTATCCCAGTTTCAACACTCAAAATAAAATTTTCCCATGCAAATTTAGATCAATTCACCAGGAAAATACCATGAAATACACAAAGAGATGGAAACCCTACTTACAAATTTTTGCTTCGAAACAAGACCAAATTCTACACACAAAAACTTCACTTGACTTTGTGAATAAAAAGTCACTTTGTGAACAAAAATTTTAATTAATAGGTTGAATTTTCCTTTTATTAATGTCTGCAACTACTAATTTAATCTTCTATTAATTCATATGCACAGAGAAATTGATAAAAAACAACTTGAGTCAAAATTCAAATTTGAGCCGTCGATCTAACCACATCCAACAATCACAAATAGTCAATCTTGTGTGATAAAAATGTGACACACTTCTATAAACCATTAAACTTGAGAGAATCCATGAAGAAGGAAGGCTCAAGAAGCAACTTATAGCTTCCTATCTATGACACACAAGAATCTAAGATAGTGTGAATGGTGGATCTCAAATGAACCTTAAGAAGAGACCCTTGCAAGGTGCACCATAGAATGGAAGATTAAAATGATGATGCAAATGAGAGATAATCTAAGATGAAATGCAAGAACTGAGCTATGATGCAAATGCAAGAACAAGGAAAGCAAAGATAATCTAGCAGGATTGCAATACCTCCTAGTTAAGCTATGTGATCTAAGCTAAATTCAATAAGGAAATACTAATCTAGAATGCAAGAGTGCTCAAGAATGCTCTAAGAATGCAAGTAAATAAATTAATAACATAACAATAACATGAGTGAGTAATCTATTATCCTCTTTTCAAGAGTGGGGAGAGAGCCTCCTTTAAAAGAGAAATGAACAGTATATATTAAGAGGCAAAATCCAAGGGTGGAGAAACATCCTCATTTTAAATTTGGTGCACAAGATTATCAAGAAGCAAAATCAATGGACATGGCTAAGAGTCAAAAAGATGTGTGGAAGAGATTAAGAAGCAAAAGGAGATTCCACTCATCTCGGAAAGTGTGCATTCAATGTGTAGACAAAAAGTATTTTTCTTTTTGTTTTAAATTAGGAAATTCCTTTTTCATGTGTACACATAGGATAAGGTGGATTTTATTTAATTAAAAGAGGACATGTTCTTTTAATTAAAAAAATCTTAGGATAAAGTGGCCAAACTTTAGGATATCATCGAATAAATGATAAAATGATGATTTGATCAAGAAATAAGAGATTAAATCAATGTGCAAAATTGATTAAGCACAATATGTAGTCTAGTATTTAAATTTTAATATTTAGAAAGGGGTCTTACAGTTACTAGACCATTTTTGGGTGATTACATTTGCCCCTCTTTGACTAATGTGTGAGCGATCTGGGAACAGATTGAGTCAAAGAATGATGATGTCAAGGTAACTGATAGGGATTTGACTCTGAACGTGATCGAATGAAGCACATCAAGCCAACTAATCCTGAACTTGATCGAACAAGAACTAGAAAAGATAGCAAGATTCAAATGCACAGTAAGAAAAATTGAACACTAAAACAAAGATTGAAAGACAAGATAGTATCAGAAATGATATGATGTGATGAGAACTGATATGTCCAAAGAGTGAATCAATTTTTAGTTTTGAAAGATAGGTTATTCCTTCCCCCTCAGAATCAAAATTTCAATGAGGTGATGCAGAGATGAGATAGATTTGATCAAATTAGGATAAGACAAGGTTCAATATGATTGATAAGTGCACAAGACCAAGTTTGACCACCAAGTGATGAAAATTTGCCCCAGTTTGAATAAGGTTGACCAGATAGGTATAGCATTAGCATTAGGTCAAAGAAAGAAGAAAGGTGATGAAATGACGATGCAGAAGAAGAAAATTTGATTGCCTCAAAAGATTCAAGAGATTAGCCTCAAAGGGGCAGTCAACTACGCCTAGAAGAAAATAATTTTAAAACATGATTTTGACAATCAAGATGAAGTCAGATTTTGATTTTGATCCCGAAAATGGATCTAGGACATCAAAATTGGGTAAGGGTATAGTTTTCGCATAAATCTAAGACTTTGAAAATTTAGGTCAAAATGCTATGATTGAGAGGGAAGATACGCGATCAAGTGCAACTGACTATCCGTCCAAAATTATGAAGGAGACTCTCTCCTAACTCGAATGCAAATGAAAAAATGAACCCTAAAATGCAAACTATATGAAGATGCAAAGTGTAATTTGTAAGGGTCAAATAGATAAGTCCTTGTTTTTATCATCGAGTCTTATTAAGGGACATCATGAGATCATACAACCATCACTAGTGCAGGTGCAACTATGAAGATATGAATATGATCTATATCAGATAGAATGTAGGAAACACATGTAAGCATCAAGGTAGAAGAGCCGAGATGACCTAAACATGGTTTCTAAGTTAATGTTGCAAGATTGTACCAGCATTGAGGCATAAGCACCAATATAACCATGAGTATGGTCTTGCATAAGAAAACACAATGTAGCAGTCAAAGATATAGATCTAGATCTCCCCAGTGTCCAAGGGGTCAAATCAAGAGACACCTAGGATCATCAAAGCAATACCCACATATAGAAATTGAAGGAAACATGCCCCATGCCCATGGTTCTCTAGTCGTAACATCCCAGAGATACTAAGGAAGGAACATTCACTAAAAATCATTCATCAATCAACACACAAAGAAAATAAGTCATAACACATTTGCGTCATTTCAGTTTAAGCGTGGTGTGAAAAATTAAAAAGAATAATCAGTGATTCACTAGGACTCATGCTTATAGGTGAGAAATATCACACAATCCTAGACTGCAGACAAAGCATCGACCCAAGGTAGCATATTTGATAAGTGTTAAGAAACACTCAATGTCAAAGGAAGTGTTGAGAAACATTGTTTGGGGTGAGCCACTAAGAAACACCATCGCACACCAAAGGAGGATACAATTTATGCCCCTATCCCTAGATAGAGATTAATCCCAGACCAAAGAGATTTGAGATGGAAGTTGAAAGGGTTCAGATCCCAAAGGGACAAGCTAATAGACATAAGCACATGGGTTAAAAGTAGTGCCTATTTCCAAATGTTTTCCACTTGGAAGGACCTTTTTTTATACATCAAGGCGCCTCAGAGAGGTTTTCACCAAGATGATCCTTTTTTCAGGACTTTTTATAATTTTTAGGATTTTTTCAGGATATTTTAGGATTTTTAAGATTTTTTCAGGACATTTTATGATTTTTATTTTTCAGGACATTTTAAGATATGTACAAAGCTCTAGAGCATCATGCATAGAATTTATTCAAATGAAGGATGTTGATAGGTTCAGGGAGTTGTTCTCCCTTAGGTGTAGAAAGCTAATAGGCACCAGATCCAAAAGCAGTAGTAACTATGTAGGGACTCGGCCAATTTGGTTCAAACTTCCTTTTCTGTGCTCTGTTTTGTTGATTTTTGGGATTCTCTCTCAAGACAAGATCTCCAACCTGAAGTTATCTAGAATGAACCTTTTTGTTATAGCTTTGTGAAATCCATTTCTAATATACCCTCATGTGGTCAAATGCAGCTCTTCTACGCTCATCCATAAGTTCTAGCTCTTATAGGCGCATGATTCTATAGTCATCATCTGTGATGAGAATTTTTAATGAAACTCTTAAGGAAGGTATCTCAACCTCAAGAAGTAAGAAAACTTTAGATCCATAAACAAGTGCAAATGGGGTAGCTCCAATAGGTGTGCAAATGCTAGTTCTATAGGCTTATAGTGCAGGATTGATTTGTAAGTGCCAGTCTCTTCCTGATTTATTAACTGTTATGTGCAGAATTTTCAACAATGTATTATTAGAAGCTTCAGCCTGGCCATTACCTTGAGGGTAGTAAATTGAAGACCAGTGTTGGGTAATCTTGAATTGCTTACATAACTGCTTGATATTCTTATTTTTGAATTGTCCTCCATTATCATTAACTATGGAGGAAGGTATGTCATAGTGACAAATGATATGATTAAGGATGAATAGACACGTGTTTCCCAGTAGCAACCTAAAGAGGAACAACCTCAACCCACTTTGTAAAATATTCTGTTGTAGTAACGATAAACTTGTGTCCATTAGATGAGTTAGGATATATTTGACCCACCAAATCAAAATCCCACTACTGAAAAGGCCAATGTGTAATAGATGGAATAAGTTCCCTACCTGGAACATGGATTAAATTCTTGTGCATCTAATACTTCTTACAAGACTTAGTGTAGCACACAACATCTGTCTGCATAGTAAGCCAATAATAACTAGCCCTCAGTAGCTTTTGAGCTAGCGCAAGACTATTAGAGTGGGAACCACATATGCCATCATAAACTTAAACTAACGCACGTTCAGACTCATCTTTCTCTAGACACCTAAGAAGTGTTCCATCTAGACCCTTCCTAAACAAGTCATCGGAGATGAGGGTATAGCGAGAAGCGTTGCAAGTTTTTGGGTGATTACAAATCTAACATTGACCGCCACATCTACGAATGGGCCCAAACACCAACCAATATAAAATCACCATATCACTATATGCAATACATCATCATTTGGCCCTACCTTTTGGTGGAACCCTAGTTTACAGATAAATTTGCATATCCAGATAACTCAGGGAAGTATATTATACCTATATCATTGTGATTTATATATTTTGCAGCCTTCTATTTCGTGAATGATGCTATTGTTGAATTTCTATATTGCCCTAGTGTCTTTTAGTCTCATATTCAAATTCATAAATATAGTCGCTGCATGTGTCTTCGTGGGCTTTTGTTATTTCATTATTATCATATCTTTGCACAGATCTATGTTGTGTTTTTGTAGGTTTTATCCCCATGATTATGTGTCATCTCCTACGGAAGTCATTGCTTGCATCACCATGGTCGCAGATAATTACTTCTATGTTCAGTGCTTTGTTAGCATGGTACTCAGCAACGTTATCCCACATTGATTCGAGAATTAAAGTATTAGTTAAGTATATACTAAAGCACTAATACATTATAGTGTCTTAAAGGTATCAGGCATTTTGGAAGGTGTGGTTCACAAAGTGGAAGGTGGGGCCCAAGGTGACTTAAAGATATTTTTTGGTGACGTGGTAGCTGACAAAGAAAGATGATGATTAGGAAGGTGAGACACATGGTGGTATGTCATGATCCCATGATAATGTCAGCAGGGTGTCCAGTCGGATCATGGGATCATGCAATGATAACATGTGTCTTAGGCCTGTAAGTGTTCTAAGTAGCGAGATAGTAGGGATAATAGCTAGCAGTATTTGAATGATTGAGTAGGTTGATGAGGATGCACACCATTTATTAAGCCAATTTCAAGTATGCGCTACTAAAGTTTTTTTTTCTTTTAGCACGTGGGTATGATCAATGGTGGTGTTTTAACCAAGCAGAAAATGTGATCAAGTTTTAAAGAAGGCTTAAGGCCGATCAGTAATTAAAGCACATTGAGGACGGATGGTTTTCGTGATCCCGTGATAAAAAATGAATGTTATTTATCCAAGGCGAGATCACGTAATGATGACATGTGTCCTCAATGAAAAAAAGATAAAATACTTGGGGTGGTAATGTCGACATGGATTTCTTTGTGTCGATTTGATATATTAATTATATTTTTGTGCTAGTTAGGGTTTTGTCTATTATTTTGATATGTCACTATTGTTTTCCATGCAGGGTTTCGAGGATGGCAAGTACTATGGATCTATCTGTTGATGAGATAATGTGATCTTCAAGGACTGAGAAAGATTATTAAATGTAGGCATCCTTGAAGGAATCTTTACAAGGATGGAGAATGTGAGAGGATGGTCGACACCATCGGTGATTTTGTTCTTAATGCTGAAGCTGTTTGAGATACTATTGATGATATCCATTATCAAGTAGACTATATATGGTTCTCTATGGATAAGCATGTGATCGAAGCACCATAACGATCATAACAAAGAATAATTATTTAAATTATCTTAGATAAATCACAAATGATTTGTTAGCGACTATTATTATAAATTCCAACGGTCATCAACAATTTTCAAACAAGGATGAAAATCATTTCTTAATGGTTTAGTCTTTGCGTTGTAACTATGATGTCCAGTTGTTGATCTTAGGGTTAGGTTTTAGTTATGAAGAGACACATTGGTATGAAGCTTGTATGCATCCCTCTGACTTTATACAAATAGGGATTCCAAGACCATGTGAAAGAGATTATTCCTAGTTTTTTTAAGAATTTGATCACAACTACAACATGAATTCGAATATACTATTCTTTCAAAATTAATAAAAGATAAGTGTTTTTCTGTCTCACTTGTGAGAAGAAAGTCTAATTAATTTCAATTAGTCCCTTGCAATTATTGAAGGAAGTTTAATTGCTATTATTGCAATGCTTGTGCAGATATTTTATATGTCTCATATCCCTATTTGATTATTAAGGAGTTCGTGAAAAGATAGCGTGTCTAGCTTCTTGTTCAATTCGTCTCCTAGCCAGGTGAGTTAAATTCATTTGAACTAGCAAGGGTATAAATAGGCTTAATTTCTCTGCATCTATAACATTTGAATAGTTGATGGTGTTGGAATATATAGTATCTTGCAAGGTTGTACATGTGATTGAAATTAGATTGACTCTATTTCTCAAGTTGAAATAGGCACTGGTCTTATTAATTATTGGATTATAGTCATTTGATACAATGTTCAAAGTATTGTCTTATCATTCATTTTATTCTAAGCACATATTTTCAATGCATTCTTACAGTTAAAACAAAGTATTTTAGTCTTGTAGTTTGTGTTGTGATTGATCACAATTAGATTTCTTTCAAATACATGTCTGCCACACTTGAAAGAGAGGTTTGAGATGCAATCATATCTTCTATAAAATTATTAAATCTTGAAGTATAAGCTAAGGTATAGGCCTACCAACCTTGTTTCTGCAGAGCCAGAATTGCAGAAGTTCCAACCTTGTTTTTGGTTGAACTTGTTGTTAGAATAATAAAGTGATTCCACTTATTAATTAAATCATATTGATTTAATTATTAAGTCACTTATTATCTCTCTTTTACTTAAGCTAAACTTTAGGCATATAATATTTAATTCTTTTATTAAATATTATTATGCAACCTAGATTTTCCCTTTAGGGTTTTGATATCCTTTTATAAGGATTCCCTCTTTGTAAATTATTGAATTTGATGGTTATTAATTAATTGAGGATGTTATTGCATTAAGAGTTTTTCTCCATTGTTTGCACAAGATGTTTCCTCTTCCATCAATCTGTTATTTTTGGCCTCCATAGCTTTTTTGCTTCTCTCTTTCTGTGACAGGTTTGCATGCAGGTGATTCTTGGGAGCTGTGGGTTGATAGTTTTCATCAACTCCAATATGGTATCAGAGCTCCAGATCTTCATGCCCCTGTTCTCTTCATGAGAGATTTGGCCTTGTTCTTTAATCTGTGTTTTTGAGAGGTTTTTGTCTTAGATTTTAGTGGTTTTGGGGAGGATCTTTTGTTTGTACAAGTTTGAGAAAAAACTGACATCTGGGTTGTGTCCGGAATACCCCCAAAACCCCTATTTTCATATAAGACATGTCTTATTTGGACATAGTTGAAATCTGGGCCCTCTTTTTTGCTTGCATGACCTCGGCACATTTTTTAGGCAAAAATCTACCTCGGTTTCCATGCCACTGATGTCAGCAACCATAGGCCCCAAGATTTTTAAAAAAATTTCAAACATAAAAGAAAAAATCTTTTTTTTTTTGTGTTTTTTTTATATAAAAAAAAGCATGTGTTTTTTTTATATAAAAAAAAGCATGTGTTTTTTTATGTTTTTTTTCTTAAAAAAAAAAAACATAATGTTTTTTTATTGTTTTTTTTTATTAAAAAAATAAGATTTTTTTCTGTCATTTTGGTGGGAAATTTGGAGGCAGAAATTGTTTTGGAGGGTTTCACTAGTTTAGCCTGGCTTCGCCATTTTTGGTTGAGGTTTCTTCCGGTTTATTTGGTTTTTGACCTACTGGTGGTGTTTTTCTCATAACTTGAGCAAACGGAGGCATTTTTCGCCAAACGAGATATCGACGGAAAGATGGTTCCAAGACCTTTCCAATTTTTCTAGTTTGGTTATCTGATTTTTCCATCTTGCAGGGTTTTTTTCTAGTCAAAGTTAGGGTTCCATTTTGCACTTTGGCCACTATATCTCACTTCTCCGAACTCCTTTTTTCGACTTCTGCATGGCGTCAAAAAGCTGCTTCTGTCCTCTTTCTTATTCTATGGGTCTCACACCCAGTTTCTTCTCCTTGTATCTATGTATTAAGTCTTTTTCTTTATGACATTCTGGTGGATATCTTGGATGTTTCAGGTCCTGGGATCATTTCCTTTTTCTGAACATTGTATACATTCTTTTTCTGTAGCTTTTTTGCAAACACACTGAGATAAAGTGCCATTTGATGCATGCTTGGGATTCTATTGTACTCACACTACATTATAAAGTGCCATGGGGGGGTTTTGATGTTTGCTTTATTTGCCATCTACTTTTGTCAAGTGAGTGTCCCTTCCACGACATTAGCCTCATGTGTGTTAGTGACTGATAATCCTCGACACATACTTTATTTGTGATTTTACATTTTTCATCATGCAGTGTTTCTTGGAAATCTATTTTAGTGTACCTATCATACCTCTCCATGCTCTGCATTATGGGGGTATCACTTGTTGGTTCTAATGCTTCCCTAGTTCGATGGAGTGATCTATGTATTCAGTATTTGTTTTATGACATTCTGGTGGATGTCTTGGATGTTTCAGGTCTTGGGATCATTTCCTTTTTCTAAACATTGTATACATTCTTTTTCTATATCTTTTTTGCAAATGCACTGAGATAAAGTGCCATCTGATGTATGCTTGGGATTCTATTGTACTCGCACTACATTGTAAAGTGACATGGGGGGTTTTGATGTTTGCTTTATTTGCCATCTACTTTTGTCAAGTAAGTGTCCCTTCCATGACATTAGCCTCATGTGTAATCAGATCAGTATTTATCTGAACATTGTATACACCTTTTTCTGTAGCTTTCTTTTGTAAACACACTGAAATAAAGTGCCTACAGTTGCATATCTGGGATCTTGTACACCTTGTGCTTGTTTGTACTCGCACTCAGTTATAAAGTGCCATGGGGGGGTTATGATGTTTTGCCTTTTGTGCTCATCCACCTTTGTCAAGTGAGTCTCCCTTCCATGACATTAGCCTCATGATGTGTGTCTAGAAGATCATTTCTTCTACTTTGACACCGCCCTTTATCCTGTGCTTGTACCTTCTTCTGCACTATTGGTGTTCCTAATTCTTCTTCTTGCAGTTGTTTTTGGCATTGCATTTTAGTGTTCCTATCAGACCTCTCCATGTTCAGCATTATGGGGGGGTATCTCCTATTGGTTCTAATGCTTCCTTGGTTTGATGGAGTGATCTATGTATTTAGTATTTGTTCCTATGTACTAGGTGGATGCAGTGGTTGGTACCTATGCATTTCGGTGAGATGGATCATTTACCATATGGACACTCTTCTTTCATTCCTATTTTGGAGGCAGTCTTCCATCGATTAGCTCTTCAGACTTTGTTTAAAGTCTTCTCTACCTGATCATGTTCTATTATAGTGGAGGTTCCAGTAGTTTTTCTTGACAGTGTTTGCAGCTTCATGCTTCAGAGGTGTTCTACATGTTCTTTCTTTGTTCTTATTTTCTGAGACTTTCTCTAGTTTGGAGGCTTCTTCTGTCCTTCACTAGGCTTCATCTCTTTTTGGAGAGGGGTTTTTCCCACTGGGTTTTCTCCTTTTCTCCTCTTTACATAGATTTTTTGTATTGGGTACCTCATCAGGCCTTGTTGCCGGGACCCATTTTTCCTACTTTAAGTAGCTATTTCTAGGTTTTTAGCTTCTCCCTAAGTTTATCTTAAGGGGGGGTGTTAGAGTAATAAAGTGATTCCACTTATTAATTAAATCATATTGATTTAATTATTAAGTCACTTATTATCTCTGTTTTACTTAAGCTAAACTTTAGGCATATAATAATTAATTCTTTTATTAATT
>MU225339.1:437896-448047 GCA_018584345.1 Thuja plicata
AAACATGGGAAGGGTGTAAGAGGGTGGCTTGAGAAAGTGGACTTGAGGGAAGGAATCTTGAGATTTCTTGACTTTCTCAAGTGGGTGGAGTTGTTAATCATTCCTTAATGGAATGTGACAACATTAGAAGGTGGGTTAGGATAGAATTAGGATTAGAATTAGATTAGGATGGGGTGAATAGGTTGGGATGGATTAGAACCCAGGGTAGAAGTGGTTGAGATAGGTTAGGTTAGGGTTTAGGGGAATATAAATGAAATGAATTCAATTTATTTAATTCATTCAAAAATAGGGTATTAATTATTTAAACAATTAATTTCTTTTTAATAATCAATAGGACTATAGCCATTTTAATTAAATTAATTAGGCTAGGGGACTGGGTTCATTTGCAAGTGAGCAATTGATTTAGGGATTATTTAATTCCTTTATAATTAAATACTATAGCCATGTTTTAATTTGATTTGATTTAATTGGTTTAAATTGATTTGAATTGTATGGCTATAATAATTAATATAATTCAGTGATAAAAATCACCTAGGACATTAAATTTGATTAAAAATGAATTATGCCAAAGTAACATTGTCATGACATAATTTGGGGTATGATCACACTTAGGGAAAATAGGGTCTATAGTTGGAACAAACCAAATCCAGGTGGTTACATGTATTTCATCTCTGCAATCTGTATGTTCTATCTCAGTTTTCGAGCCTGTTTGATTTGCTCATCGTACAATTTAATTGCTTCTTCATTACTGGTGAGACTTTGTACACTGGACTTAAGATCAACATCAATTTGTGCTATCTGGTCGGTATACTCTCGAGTGAGTTGATCTAGAGTGCACAATTTTTTTATTAAGGTAATAGCTTCTGAGATGATTGGATCAACTGTGCTCACTAATTCAGAAAGCTTTACCTTTTTCAATGCCACTTCCTGGCTTATCTTCTCGGCTAGCTTGAACTCATACTTTTTGTTCAATTCTCTCTTCCATAACCCTCTCAGCATCAATATTTTGAGATGTTATTGCATCTATGCGTATTACCATTTGATCAAGCATTAGATCTTTTTGATCAATATCTACATTAGGTACAATCTGTTGAAGTATACCTCTTGCCACTTCTAATACCTTTGCCTCCTTTGTGGCTCTCTTTAGTTTGTCTTGTATTGCTTTTCTCTCATAGAGTCTGGCATACTTTGTCAATGCATTTGGTTCCAATATCCTTGGATCACAAACTAGAATCTCAATGATTTCATCCAGAGTTACTAGATTCTTATGCTTTCCCTTCATCTTCTTTGAGAGTTGTGGGGATGCAGATGTATGAACTACCATAGCTAGTTCATTTGTTCTCTTTGAAGTGCTTGGTGAAGGCTTTGAGGAAGATGCTTCTTATGTTTTCTGCTCAAGTGGCACCTGTCAGTTTTGTGAAGACGTCTCTCCATTAACCTTGGGTGTCTCTGTAGATTTTTCTTCTGATTGCTTCTCCTTCTCATCTTGCTTTGCTTCTTCACCTTTTTCTGTCTGTGTGTCCCCTTCTTCCTTTTGTGTTTCCTCTTTATTTTGATCAACATACTTATCTGTCTGATCATCGGTTGTAGCTTTTTCTACAGTTGTATCCTTTGTATTATCTGTGGTGTCTTTTGCTTCTCCATCACCCTTGTCCTTGGGTGTGCTTGTGTCCTATGCAGTATTACCTTCCAATATATTGATTGCCTTCATTAATACAAGCATATTGCTTTGAGTGGTAGCTTGGGCTATATCTTGAGTGGTGTCCTTCTCGTCAGTTTGATCTTTTAGAGAATTGACATCTCATCTTTTTATATCTCCTCTGTAGGGTCTGCTTCTGTTAAGTCCATGACTAATGTGTCCTGAATTGTCTCATCAACAACATTAATTATTGTACCATCTGATGTCTGCAATACTTGTTGTTGTCCCTAATCCTTAAGTGTAATGAATATTACTTCATCTTTCATCTATGGATCTTTATCAAAGTCATAATTTGTGATGTCTTGACTGTCAAGACTATCCATGACTTTGTCCAAATCTATTGTCTCCATGTCTTCTGTATTGTCCAGAGCAATGTGCTGAGGACTTGTATTATCTATTTCCTCCTCTCTATGAGGTGTTTTGGTGAGAATTAATTGTTCCTCATGACTTGTTGACTTTGTTGGCAGATCTAAGAGTTGTCTCCATTTTGTTTCAGTTATTGTTTATAGCTCTATAAACTTGTTTTCTAGTACTTTGTATGCCCTTATCTTGGCTACAAATTTACCTGAATGCTTCTTCAATTTTTCTTTAATTTCTTCAATCTTAGATTCAGGAGGCATTAGTGTTATTAGTATCCTATCCCTTGCTTCTCTTTTGGTCTGTAGAGCATATGACCATTGTTGGTATATCCTGTTAACCAACTCTTTAGGTAGTTTATTGACAAATTCAGCTGGTGCATTTTTGTACTTGATCATTGACTTTATAATTGCCTCTTGTATCTTATTTTGGTCCTCTGGGTTTAGTTTATCCCATTGTCTGATTTTATTATCAGACATGGTGCTGGATGTAGCAATAGATTCAACAGCTTCATCAACAGTTTTATTACATAATTATTCTTTACTACATCTGACTCATCATCTTTAGTATCTTCTATGTTAGACTTTGACCTAACCAACCTTTTCCTCTTCTTTGGAGGTGTTGTTTTCACAGTTTGTTGCTTTGTTCTTTTAGCTGGCTGTTTCCTTATATAGGTCCTTACTTGACCTTTCTTAAGAGGTGTGGTATCAGTTGTAGTATTTTGACTCCTTGTCCTCTACTTCTTTGCATGAGGTGGAGGTGGAGGTGTATCAGATTCAGTTTCCTCATAATCTGATTTATGTTCTTCTTGTCCCTCACAGATGGTGCCCTGTTCATCAGTTTTCTCTGGTTGTTCCTGTTCTTCCTCTGTAACTGATAGAATCGTCTTGAGATTCTTAACCATTTTATCCTTTTTGTCGACAATCTTCTTTATCTCTAGGCCTCTTTTTATCTTATATTTGGCCTCTTCATAGGTTCCAAACCTTGGTTGCTTGCTGTCAACAGGCTCATTTATTAATACATCAATTTCACTTGTAGCTTGATTTATATTTATTTCATAATCTAATGGTGCTAACCAAGCTGTTCTTGGTACAACCGGTTTGAAATGAGTGAAATCAGTATCCACCATAAAACATATTTCATCCTTATGTTTTTTCAACAAGTTGTTCAGGAATCCTAGTCCTTTCCATCATCTTTTCCTTGAACTCAAGGAAGTATGCAGACATAATAGATTCAAAATTGTCCCCTAGTGACATAATCAGTTCACTAATCTATTGTGTTACTAGTTTGGTAGTGTCCCATTTTACTTTTCGTACAGAAGAAAAGTATTCTTGAAAATAGAAAAAGATACACATGATAAGTGAGCCGAACTTACATGTGTTGGTCTTTGTAGACCTGATTGTGATCATGTTCTCATCAAGTTGTTTTAACAAGATCTCACACAGATCCATCTGAATTCCTTTGGTCACTATCTTGTAAGCTATGCTTACTAATGTTGCAGATATGTTGTTCAATCTTCTCGCTTGAAAAATCTTGTACCCAATTACACATGCACCAAATTTTAGTTCTTCGTTGGTGATGGTATTTACTTTTAGACCTCTGTTGTCCCATTCAGATTTTGTGAGTTTTTCAACTTCTTTCCTGGAGGGA
Organism: Thuja plicata; assembly: GCA_018584345.1. Lineage (NCBI taxonomy): Eukaryota > Viridiplantae > Streptophyta > Pinopsida > Cupressales > Cupressaceae > Thuja > Thuja plicata. The sequence continues at coordinate 441,603 of MU225339.1, forward strand.
TTCTTGTGTGCCCTAGGCTTGTCAGTTATTGGATAACTAGTGACAGCGTGAAGGACATCCTTGGTGATTTGTTTGGGTTGATCCAACCATAACTTCTGGTCGTGCAATCTGCTAAGTACCAACATGATCCAGCCGGTCTTGAATTCCCTCGGGAAATGTAGGGCATTAGTTAACCCTTTGACTTGCAAGTGTTTGTGTTCTTCCTTTAGGTTTCCTTCGACATCACAGAGCCTTATATAAGCTTTATCCATCTCAAGATCACCTATCTCAACAATTTTGTAGTAAATATAAGACCTAACGTCTTCTATGAGAAAAACCCTAGGTGGAATTTTTGAAAATGCTCCGGTTTCATCGGGATAGCTATTTCCATTAGTGCTTTTACCGACGGATATCGGTATTCTGTCATGACAACTTTGTGACTTTTCTTTCCTACCGACAGGTGTCAAGTTACATTGGTAACTTAACCATTTTATGTGTTGACTGACAATTTCTGGTAAGTGTAGACAACTCATCCATTATGCTCACCGATGATTTTCAGTATGTGTATACCGATGGGGTTGTTTTCTCAGAATTGAAATAAGTAATATAATATGCATCTTTATTATGCAGATTTTGACTATCTATCAATTTGTATAATGAAACTTATGCAAAATATGACTTGGTATAGTGCAGTTCCATACTTACTTGTTCAACTTAAGTGTGGGTGGTGATGTCACCAGATCCATTGGATGAGGTGTCACCATTTGCATTGCTTGGTCCTACTCCATCATTGCTTGAAGCTTTTCTCCACATTTTGTCTCTAGCCCTCCGGATATCTTCAATGGTGTTTCCATTGGGATATGTGCTTGTCTCTGTCAATCGGTCTTTGCAATCTTTCTTGAGGTGACCAACCTTATGACAGTGTAAGCATGCCATTCTGGGGTTTGACCAGCCTCTAGACCTTTTGGTCCATGCTCTCATGCAGTTTGCAGTAATGTGACCATATCTACCACATGTACAGTTTGTCCAAGTATTGTAATCCCATATATATTGATTACCGATTCTCTTTGGTTGATAAGGAGTTTCTTGACCTTTAGGCTTCCATGCTTGCCTTTTATTTTTCCAACATTCTTCAGATGTGTGCCCATTCATTTTGCATGTAGGACAATATTTGTCCATGTAGGTTTCCTTCTTTTGTTGTTCTATCTTAGTCTTGCATTCATAAGCCTTATGTCCTTTCTTGTTACACTTATAATAGAATCCTATGAATGCAGATGTAGATTTAGGAATACCTCTCATTTTACCTTGGCATACATTTGATGTGAGCCCTTTCTTTCCATAGTGCTTGCATGTCTGCTTTCTTGGTCTTGGATTTTCATAGACATTCTTTCGATTGGCTTGTTTTGATGATTCTCTATTTTCAGTAAAGCCTAAACCATTGTTGTCATTGAATATTCATTGTCCTTCAATAAAATCATCCATTCTCTATTGCTTTCTTTAGCCTTTCTGATAACTTCATTATTTTGTTGTTGAATTCTAACCTCATGCTTTAGTTTCATTTTCTTCTCTTAGTTCACCGATAGCCTGCACTCTTTCAATGAGTTCTATATTCATTCTGTTTGCTTCTTGACTCATTAGAATAATCTGATTTGTGATCTCATGGTGATGCTCAACATGTCTTTGAATTTCCAAATCCTTCTCTTGTAGCTTTTCTGTGATCTTCCTTCTGTCATCAATAGCAAGTGTTCTTTCTATTTCAGCTTGTCTAGCAGAACTCATCACATCAATCATTCTTACCATTTGGCTCTCTTGATCGATTTGCAACATCTTTATTTTCTCTGTCAGATGTTGATTGATCTCCTTTAGATTTGTGATGTTCTCTTCTGATGTATCTGATGTATTACTTTCATTTGATCCTGGAGATTCAAAGAAATCTGGAATCTCTTCTTGATAATGTTTTTCATTGTTCTGGGTAGCCATACCTTTCCTCTCATTTAGTAGCTCTCTCATCTTGATTCTAGCTTCTTTATACTGTTCATAGAAGATTTGTATCTCAAGATTTTTATTCTCAATATTCTTATCAAGTTTGTACTTCTCCATTGTATGATCTTTGTGTAACCACCTAGATTTGGTTTTCTCTAACCACAGACCCTATTTTCCCTAAGTGTGATCATACCCCCAATTATTCCCAGACAACTCTTCAATCGGCTGACATAATTCATTCAAATTAGATTTAATCTCCTAAGTGATCTAATCACTAATTTACATTAATCACTTTATCCAATCCAATCCAATCAATTCAATTCAATCAAATCATAACATGGCTAAGGTAATTAATTTAAAAGGAATTAATGAAATCCTAATCATACCTCATCACTTGAAAAATCAATCCCCTAGCCTAATTTATTCAATTTGGCTATAGTCCTAATTAGTTATTACAAAGCAATCAAAAGCTTAAATGATTAATTAAATCCCTATTATTGAGTGAATATATTATTACAACAATTCATTTCATTAATGTTCCCTCTAACCTAACCAATCTCAACTACCCAACCATGAGTTCAAACTCATCCCAACCCCTTATCCCATGCCAATTCTTCTTAATTAGCTAATTAACCCTAATTAGCTAATCCCACCTCCACTCATTCTCTCTCCTCCCATCTCTATCTCCTTAATCACATGCCTTAAACCTTAATCCTAATCCTAAGCTATCCTTAAGCTTGTTACATTCCTAAATCTATGATTAGAAATTCAACCCTCCCCCTAAAGTCAAAGTTATCAAGCTTGACCTTAAACCCTCACCCATGCTTCTTAAACCCTCACCCATACCTCATTAATGCTTTCATAAATGAAGCATTAATGGCTCTTACACATTCTCTTCCACACTCCTCATTAATGAGTCTTACACCCTCATTAATGGCATCCCTTCTAGAGTCTTCTCCCCTTCCTCCATTTCTTCTATAAATTGGATGGATTTTGAGCTCAAATGGCCCTTAACTTTGAAGTCTTTTATTGTTGATTGTTGAATCCATGAATTTTGAAGAGTTGAAATCATTATTATGCTGCCCACATTTGGAGGATTGAAGGAGAAAACTCATGTTGCTCATATTTTAGGACTTTCATATTGCCTTTTAGCTTATTTCTTACTTGTATTGTTAGAATCTTCATTCTTAGAGCTAGAATGCATGTTTCTTAATCATTTAGATTAGTTTTTATTTGAATCTTCCATTCTAAGGTTGTATATGTCACTAGAATATGCATAATCTAAGGGCTATTATGTCATTTTTCATACTCCTCCTAGATAGGAAGCAATAGATCAATTTTGGTGATTACTATGCTTGCTAATCCCTTGTTTTCACTAATGCAATGATGTATTGAAGTGTTGTGTCTCTCTTAACAGGTACATTTAAATAACACACACATCTCTAGCGCCCACCGTGGGGCAGGATTGCTCAAAATTTCACAAAATTCTACTCTCTCCCCTTGACATTTTCAAAATTTGCAGGCAATTTATCATTTTCGGGAGAAACTTATCATTTTCGTTCAATCTTTCATCATTTCTGGGAGCAAGTTATCGTCTCTGGTATATCTTGTATCATTTTTGGGAGTTTTTATATTGTCTGTCACTGCATTTCTGGAAGGTAAAATTTGGCCTTAAAATCATTTTTGGTAGCTTATTTTTCATTTTTGGTACGTGTTATCATTTCGTGTAAAAGGCTTATCATTTTGGGTGAAGATTGTATCGTTTCTGGTGTTTATCATTTTAGGTCTCTGAATTATCATCTGGAGTCTAGAGGGAAAAAATACAGAGTTCTGCCATTGACAAATTTGATTTCTAACTTGCTAACATGGTTGTTTTCATGATTGTGATCCTATTTTAGCAGCCTAACTTGTGTTTGCAGATTGTTTTCAAAGCTAAGAGAGCGAAAAAAATATACTAACTTGTGGTTTTACAGATTTTTGATCCCTCATCTTGACTTCTAATCTTTTTTTATGCCTTCAAAACTAAAGACATTTTCCAATCTTATACTAAATTGATCAGAGGAATATGCTCTTTTCCTTTTTAAGGAAAATCAGAAACTCACAAGTCAATTTATGATTTGAAAGGAATTTGGAGTAACTGAATAAGGCAAACAAACACACAGTTTAATTTCATTTTGGATAGTAACTGAACAATCAAAGTATTAAAATTTTGTGGCTCAATGAACAAGTTCAATCGTTTAATTCAATTTGGATCAGTAATTGAACAAACAAAGCACTAAGAACTCTGGTCAACTAAACAATCCAACTTTGCTTTCAAGTACTTATGTTTTCATTAACTTAGGAATATCTAAATGGAGCTCAACATAGCTTGAAGGAATGAACATTGATTTGAGTTTTTTGGGAGAAAATGACATGGACTAGGAGAGTATGCTCTTCTTCTTTCGAAGAATCATAAATCTAGAAATCCTAAGCTCACCAATCCTTTGTATGCTTATTTAATAGTAGAGGTCCTGCCGGTTGAGGAAAATATCTCCCAAAAATGACCCAAGTGAGTACAGGTTTTACGCAAACCCTTCCAACTCACTATAAATAATTGCTTCCTCGTAGGCCAAAGCCTTGGAAGACGGAATCAGTTTTGTTCATGTAATTTTGACATCATTCCTTGAACATGCTTGGGTATGTGTAGAGCAGAGCCGCTTGAATCTTTCTTGTGATACTACACATATTTGAATACTCATAGGGATATACGCCTCAATTTTTCCTTGTGCAGTTCTATGGAAGACGGTTTCGAACGGATTGCCCAATCATAAAAAAACAAACTTCAGAGACAAACTACCTGATTCATCCCCGAAAGGGTGATAATCCTTGTGCAAGGCAAAAAGTAATTGCCCAAAAACACTCATCATATCATGCCCTTACTTGCGCTTAGAGTCGGCTAATATGGCATCATGACTGGAGCCATTGCGTGCTTGGTGATGGCCATATTCTGATTTGCATTTGAGTGTGTACCTAAGTCAACAAGCAAGGATTTTCATCCTCTACCTAAAAAATAAGACATAAGGATGTGTTTGTTCACCCCTTTAACAATGCAACAATGCTTGATGTAACTAAAAATCATTAAAAAGATAACACCTTCAAACAAGAAACAAAATTCAAACCTTGGTCTACATGTGTTTTTCACTCACTAAAAAATTTCAGAACGCGATCTTCGATCGAACAAACTTCACGCACTTCCAAGAACAAAATTTTAAAAACTGACAAAATTTGATAGTGGTAACTTCCATCATTGCCTATCAGAGGAAGATAGTTTATTTCAGATCCCCTTTTGAGTCTTTAAATATGTCCTTATTGCTTTTTCTGGTCTCACTGTGGCTGTATCAATAACTTTTTCAAACGTCTATCTTGCATGTCCTGTCAGACTCTTACAATCTGTCTCAATACGTGTGATCTATCCACTTTTTTTACAACAACTTGATTCCCATCTCACTATTAGGGAATTCTAACCCTTTGACACTGGAATCATTTACTTCCACCAAAACACAAATAACACTTCTACCTAGACACACTCACTTGAACAATTTGAGACTCTACTTGACACTATCGGGAAACTTTGACAAAGTCAAGGTACAAACACATGGTTAACACAAGACGCAACAAGTACACATCTAAAGAATCAAGAGTACTTCCTAAATCACTACACTTTCAAGGGGAAACATCTCGCAGTTCCCTACTTGATCTAGACTCTCCATAAATGGATAGGTCCACTCACAGATGGAGTGAGGCTTTTGACGAATATGACAATAGAAAAAACCAAAAGCACGAAGATATCAATGAAGAAGAAGAACCCACATTTGACCTTCCTATATTTGAATCAGGCAGTGAGGAAGACATCACTGAAGAAGAATACAATAAACAAAAACAGAGCAGTAAGTTCCACAAGATAATGGAAAAGATGATTGCCGAAGATAAAGAGAAATACTTTCTCCATCTAGCATCCGTTGGCGTAAAGTTACCCAAGGATTATGATGTGGAACAACTAAAGGAAAAGGAGGTGCCAAATCCTATATCTATTCTCGAAAAACAACTCACCTTGATGCAAACAGAGCTTACGAATCTCAAACAGGAGAAGGCTAAACCCAAAACAAATACTCTGTGGACTCCATTTGTCCATTTCTTTTTGACAAGAGTATCACTATGGTTCCATTCCCTCCCAACATGGCAAGGCCAAAATACGACAAGTATACGGGAGAGACTGATCCACATGACCATGTTAGAGAATTTTGTGCTCTTATCATAGAGTACATGCATGAACCTACATACATAATGCGGCTTTTTCCTGGAAGTCTAGGAGACAACGCCATGGAGTGGTTCTCAAAGCTTACACCTAAGGTCAAAACTTTTGAGGAGTTAATTCAACAATTTATCCAACATTACTCCTATAATATACAACATGATGTGACTATGATGGATCTATGCAACACTA
>MU225339.1:448097-462103 GCA_018584345.1 Thuja plicata
CCTATAATATACAACATGATGTGACTATGATGGATCTATGCAACACTAAACAAAAGACTGGCGAATCCTTTACCCACTTTCTACAAAGATGGAGAAAAATCTTTGCATGGTATTCAAGAGCTATTCCTGAATCTGAGAAAATGGAAATATTTGTTAATAACTTGGTACCTGAGTTAAACTATGCATTGAAAATGCAAGACTCCCCTAGCTTCGACAGGATGATCAAGAATGCCCTTTGTATTGAAGAAGTTATGGTCAAAAAGGGGGAGATCACTCTTCAAAGTGAGAACAAATCTAACAACTCCAACTCCAAACCTAAATGGTGGAAGAAAAAAAAAAATGTTGTCAACAATGGAGTAGTCGATGCCTCTAATGTCAATTATAAACTCAAGGTGTTCAATCTAACAAATAGCATGCAAGCAAGCAAAGATGCCAAGGTAATGACCTCCATACCCAAAGTAAACAATGATAATAGCAAAGGTCGACCACAGACCTCCAAATCTCAAAGAACATTCACTCATTTGGGAGAGCCTCTTGAAACTATTTTGAAGACACTATTAGACAAAAAAGTTCTCACAATCCCAGATTCCAAGCCATGGGAGTCAGAGTTCAAACCAAAATGGAAGGATGACAATTCTTACTGTGTCTTTCACAAGAAGAAAGGACACAAGACTAACAACTGTCTTAAACTTAAACATGTTATCCAAGACCTTATTGAAGGAGGAAAAATCAAAGTGGAAGGACACACTACCAACGGAGATCATACAACATTTAACAAACCGTTCCCTAATTATGAGAAAGGGGAAGCATCTAAAGGAAAAGGTAATGAAGTAAACTACACCTATTCCCATAATGATAATGTGATCAACATGCTATACATTAAAAATAAATCAATTAATGTGGTCACAATCAAAGGTGTTAAAGACACATCTTTCCAAATGAGTGCGGTGACATGAAGCCAAGCACAAGTCACAATCAAAGGACTGAATTCTACATCAAAACCAACAACAACGTCCAAGGTTCCTATTGTTACTATCCCTAAACCAGTAGAAAAAAACATGGTTACTATTCCTACAACAAAGTATGACTTGGTGGATCAACTACGACGAACCTCTGCTAAAATTTCCATTTTTGAGTTGCTTAAAATATCCACAGTGCATAGGGAAATCCTGGAACAAGCCCTACATGCCGTAAATTTCCTAAAGTACCTTGATATAGACAAATTCCAAGCAATGGTTAATCACATCTCAGCGCCACATTACCTCTCCTTTTCTGAAGGGGATGATAATTCATTGACACATCCACATAATCAACCCCTCCATATTGAAGTCCTCATTCATAAATCCTGTGTTAGACGTGTATTGATAGATGGAGGCATGTGATAGAATATTTGTACCCTTAATCTCATCAGGAAATTGGGTCTTTCAGAATAGACCATTGAATCTAGAAGAAAAATCACTATCAAAGCTTATGATGAGGAAGAAAGATCCTCTAAAGGTCTTATTGTTCTACCCATAAGAGTTAGGCCAATTGAAAGGAATGTCATATGTCAAGTTCTAGATCTACCCTTGGCTTACAATATACTATTAGGGAGACCTTGGATCCACGAAATGCAAGCTGTGCCGTCTACCTTCCACCAATGTATCAAGTTCCCACATAATGGAGTGGAAGTGACAATTCCTACAGATGCTAATTATACTTGCAACAATATAAAGGTAGGTAGTATGATTCCACATAACAAGGAAGCTATGAATGAGATTGCTCATGAGACTACCAAGGACATGGTTATGAAAAGCTTTGGAAATACCTTGAAACTTGAAGAAATAGGTATGGGAGAATACAATTTGGACATGACCCCATCATTAATAGAGCTCCCAGTATCACCAAGATCCTATGGAAAACCTTCCTCATCATTCACACCTACTGCATCTCAAACACTAGAAATCCAAAAAGCAACTGGCATGGTTAAGGCATCCACATCTTCTTTAGATAACACAGAAGAACATGCAGTCTTGGCCTGGCTTTACAAAGGAGAACCGATGGAAGCTGAGGTAAAACATGTGGAAATATCCCCGGAGAAGTATGGCAAAGGATATGATCTCCTCAAGCAAATGTGATACAAAGGAAAAGGACCTCTAGGTGACAAAGGAAAAGGACTCATTTAACTTGTACACATGGAATTTAGGGAAACTAAGGATAAAATAGGTCTAGGTTTCAATAAATCTACAAACTCTACTTCAAGGGATAGTCCAGTTTCTGATAAAGGGAGTGATGAGACATAAGAAATAGAACTAGAATCATGGTCTTATGAGAGGTTATTGCATGTTGGCACAGAGAATCTTGAATATCAAGGAGAGCACTATGTACCAAGCTTTGAAGTACCGCAAGATCTTCGCATGTCTTTGTTACCACAGGCTCATATTCAAGAGGTTAGAGACACAACAATAGATGATACAGAGATACCATTGATAGCAACAGTTACTGAAGACACACCTCAACAACAATATTTACATCCTAAATGGGGGTATTTAGTCACAATCACACATGTCCTTGATTTACCACACTTTGATCCACAGGTGGATAATCAGGTCAATCAAATAACTATTGCATAATTATTAAACTGGTCCAACGATGAAATCACTTAATCTCATGATTATGAGTGGGATGAGCTATTTGTCGCCACAAAGGACATTGAAATAGATGTGATTCACATGTTTGCAGCTCCATCAGCACCCAACAAACATTCTAACACTACTCCCAACAATATTGATATTCCTGAAGCAAAGGAAGAGTTCCTTCCCCCAATCATTGATGGAGAGACTGGTGTTCTCATAAGTCTAGAAGAACTTTAGAGGCGATAAGCAAGAAGCCTCCTTTTACAAAGAGATAATGATGAAAGTTCTACTAACGAGTCACTAGAGTTTGGTCCACATATAACTAACAATGACCCTTTTAGTGACGATCTAACTCTTATTGATCTAAACATCGAAGAACTTAACTTAACAGAACATGTCATGTCAGTTAATAGTCTTGACGCTAATGCGATGGTATCCTTCCCAAAATCTGACTCCTTGTCTTTGACAAATCCAGATCTAATTGATTGGACTAATATGGATCCTACTCCTATCATGACCTTCCCCAATGAGTACATCTTGGATTTCTATCTAAATGCTTGTGAACCTTACCCTTCTTCCACCAATGCAAGGAGCGTGAACATGTCATAGGAGGATATCAATTTTTTCAGTCAACAATTGAAAAATAAAAATAAAAAGAGAACTGACGGTGAAAACCACGTTGTGGCAGTGCCAGATTCTAAAATAGTAAAAAAAAAAGATGTATCCAATGGTGAAAACCTCTAAGAGGCACCAAAGGATGAGATTCTTGATATCCTCCCCGAGAACTTTCAAGAAAGGTCTTCAGTTCTGATAGAACCAACACAACTAGTTAATTTGGGCACTGCTGAAGTTCCTCAAATAGTACACCTAGCACAATCTTTGTCAGAAGAGAAAAAGACACAATTCACCGAGTTCCTGAAAGATAAGAAGAACAACTTTGCATGGTCTTATACAAATATTCCTAGAATGGATCCTAAATTAATAATGCACCACTTGTCTATAGCTCCCAGGATCAAACCCATGAAACAAAAACTTAGAAAGATGCATCCTCATGTTGCATTAATAGTAAAAGCGGAGCTAGAGAAATTGTTGAAAGATGGATTCATCAGAGTCATTGCTTATGTAGGATGGATCTCCATTGTGGTCCCAGTGTCTAAATCTGACAAATCTATCAAGATATGTATAGACTTCAAGGACTTAAATAAGTCATGTCCTAAGGATGACTTCCCCCTACCTAATATTGATATGATCATAGACTTCACAACATGCTACCAAATGTATTCATTAATGGATGGTTTCTCAGGCTATAACCAAATTAAAATTGCCCCTGAAGATCAAGAGAAGACAACATTTACATGTGCATGGGGCACATTTTGCTGGAACGTCATGCCATTTGGGTTAAATAATGCCGGTGCTACATATCAAAGAGAAATGACTACTATATTCCATGATATGATGCATAAAAACATGGAGGATTACGTGGATGATACCTTAGCTAAATCCAAAGAAAGGAGTACTCATGTTAATGACTTAAGAAAGATATTGGATCGTATGGAGCAATTTCAACTCAGCCTCAATCCAAAGAAGTGTGCCTTTGGGGTCCAATCAAGAAATCTCTTAGGGTTTATTGTTTCAGTGAAAGGAATTGAGGTAGACCCTGGCAAAGTCAAAACTATACTAGAGATGACTCCTCCACACAACATTAGTCAAATGAGGACATTACAAGGGAGACTTCAATCAATCAAGAGGTTCATGTAACAACTTGTGAATAGAGTACAACCCTTCACAAAGGGGTCACCTTCAAATGGGATGAACATTATGAAGCCGACTTCAGAGAATTAAAAGAATACCTGGCTACTCCTCCTATTCTTATGGCGCCCATCCATGGAAAGCCATTACTCCTATATATTTCAACTACAACCACATCACTAGGAGTATTTCTCGCACAAGAGGATGAAACTAAGAAATAAAGAGTGATCTACTACATTAGTAGAACACTAGTCTCCTATGAACTCAATTACAATATTATTGAAAAAGTGTGCTTAGTAGTTGTCTTTGCATCACAAAAATTGAGACATTACATGTTGCCGCATACAGTAAGGCTCATTGAAAAGATAGATCCTTTGAAGTACCTCCTTAACAAGACAACATTAACAGGACGATTAGCAAAATGGGTCCTGATTCTGAGTGAATTTGACATTGAGTATGTGGACCGAAGAACTATTAAAGGACAAGTACTCACAGACCAACTAGCTGATTCACCACTCATAGATGATGAACCTTTAAGGATTGAATTCCCTGATGAGACCATTATGCATCTAACTAAGTATCCGTGGAAGATGTACTTTGATGGTTATTTCATGCAACAAGGCTCTGGGACAGGGGTTCTATTCATAACTCCTCAAGGCTACAAGATACCCAAGTCTTACAAATTGATGTTTCCATGCACAAATAACATTTCTGAATATGAAGATTTTATAAATGGTCTTAAGCTTGCCATGGAATGGAAGATTGTAGAGTTACATGTGTATGGTGACTCCCATCTCATTATGAATCAAGTCAATGGAGATTATCAGACAAAATATGAGAAGTTGACACCCTACAAACAACTGGTTGATGACTTAAAGAAGTACTTTGTCTTCATCACATTCCAATAGATACCCAGAATAAAGAACAAAGCTGCAAATGCTATGGATACCTTGGCATCCATGTTACAACTGGAGGAACATCAATTCTGCTATGACTTCTTTGTGGAAGAATTATCCTACCCCACCTTTGATACCCCTGAATACCAAGTAATCTGTGCTTTAAACACCCTAGACCAATCTCGGTATACTAATATCATTGCTTACCTAACTGACCAAACCATTCCCACTAATCTATAAAGAAATGAAAAAAGAGCCTTGATTAGGACAACATCACATTATGTCCTCATAACTAATAACTTATATCGATGAGGTCTTGACGGTACGCTTCTTAGATGTTTAGAGCTCAAAGAGTTAGATCGTGCGTTAAAAGAAGTCCACGAGGGTGTATGTGATTCAAATTCAAACGACTTTTCACTAGAAAATAAACTACTCAGAGTAGGCCATTACTGGCCTACAATGGAAAAAGATGCTATTCAATTTTCCAAAACATGTCATAAATGCCAAACACACGGAAATCTCATCCATGCTCCTGCTAGAGAACTTATACCTTTCATAAAACATTGGCCATTTCAACAATGGGCCTTTGACTTGGTTGGACAAATATATCCCAATTATTCAAATGGACACAAGTTCATCATTACGACCACTGAGTATTTCATGAAGTGGGTCGAGGTAGTGCTGCTAGTCAAAGCCACTAGCAAACAGGTGGCTATGTTCATTTTAAACTACATTATCTGTAGATATGGGATACCCTCTTCAATTGTAATCGACAATGGGGGCCAATTTAAAAACCAAGACATTGATGACCTTTGCGAACAATTCCACATCACTCAACATTTCTCCTCAATCTATTATCCTCAAGGAAATGGAAAGGCTGAGGCATCTACTAAGAATATTCTCAAGATCCTACACAGAACTGTGAGTAAGTATGGTAGAGACTGGCATTTACAACTAAATTTGAAATTATGGGCCTATAGAACAAGCATCAGAACACCAACTGGATCCACACCATTTTCCCTAGTCTATGGTGCTAAAGAAGTACTACCTATTGAGGTTGAAATCCCATCTTTGCGGATATCTTTACAAGGTCTTGTTACTGATGAGCAATTCCACATTGATAGGGTGAATTCTTTAGACCTACTTGATGAGCGCAGGCAACATGCATTTGATCATCTGAAGGTGTACCAAGAATGCATGTCCAAGGGGTACAATAAAAAGGTCAAACCATGACAATTTTAGGTGGGGGATCTTGTCCTAAAGGAGAATCCTAAGAACCAGCCTAACAGAGAACAAAAGGGAAAGTTTGAACCTAATTGGTTGGGACCCTATGTTATCACTGCTACTTTTGGGACTGGAGCTTTTCAACTAGCTACACCTGAGGGAGATGTTCTTCTAGATCATATCAATACTCTACATTTGAAGTAGTTCTACGCTTGATGTTTGGCTAGCAGAGCCTGCACAGTAAATAGTTCTCAGAAAATACCAAAAGCATTAGAAATTTGATTCTAAAGAGATCCCAAAATAGTGGAAAAGGTCCTAAAGAAAAGGTATTCTTGGTGAAAACATGACAAAAAGGCGCCTTGATACTACAAATATACTCAAAAAAGAAAAAATAGCAAAAAAATTAAAAAAGAGAAAAGTGCCTCGATGACAACCTGGTAAAACAAGCATCTTGGTAGCAAAAAGAAAGAAAAGTCTTGCCGAGTGGTGAAAACCTGGCAATCAGGCATCCTTTGTGTGTTGTGCTCCATCTATCAATACATTGCTAATACTAGGCCTTCACGATTACACCTGTGCTAAAAGCTGACTTTCTTTCCTTATAAAAATCTTATCCTTGCTTGAGATTTGTCTACATTTCTATGTTAGGGAATGAGTCATTCCACACTGGGGGCATCTTTACTAACATAATAGATTGTGTCTACTAGGTTTTCATAGGATGGTTTTGTCTCATGACACAATTTCTTCTCAATGCTTACACTAAAATATCCCCTTTCATGAAACAAGGATGGGACAAACATTGCACTAACATGAACGATGTTCCTAGAACCTACATTGAATTGCAAACAGGAACAATACACAGACATGGAACACATTTTTGCTTTAATTCCAAACTTTTGATTGATGAATCTATACTGCACTTGAAAAATTAATCAATAGTATTTCTCAATACTACCTAAACACAGTTTGATCTTGGTTTGATTATGACTCTTTTATGTACCCATGATGTTTTCACTGGGGGCATCTAAGAAGTTACGAGTTTTCTTTGATTGATTCACAATTGATAGTTGTTATGTCTTCCGAGTTACTCCATGACGTCTGTGCAAAGACAAAGAGTTGCAAGGATAGGAGACATAACATTTTCTTGGTTTTCTGCGTATGGTGATTGTTCCAAGTAATCCTATACATTTCACCTAACTTAGGTGTTTATGGTAAGAGCTGCCAACATGAGTGGATAACCGCATATATCTCGATCTTCATTATGTGTATACTACGATGATGTTGAAACAATTTCCTTGTCTATTTTGTAACTCAGATTCTCACTAAGGTATACAAAGCATGATGTACCCAAGGATATGAATTTTCAAGGTCATTGCGGGTCCAATATCTTACCTTACACAGATTCTGGTATAATAAAAGGAAAGTGTCTAACTTGTCATCCTGGCTTCTATGCCTTGATGCCTAAGTTTATTTTCGACATTACATCCAAATAAACATAGTATTCATACTTTCATAATATCAGCGGGTATTAGTGATTGTTGTACTATCAGGTGGTATCTATTCTAAAAAGCACCCAATGATGATAAAATGTTACCATATCTAGAAATCAGTGATAGTCCTAAGAGTTTGCATATAGATGCATTTAGAGATTGCATGCTTCATTTTTACAAAGAAAAACATAAGGATTTGAGCTCAAAATCCTTTCTATTTTTAATTCATCTGAAATCCAAGATATTTACATATCCATGATTCTCGAAATATTTGATCAATCAGGAACGAAACTAAACTCACATATTAAACATAATTAACTTGGTACCTGTGTGTTTTCTCAAAACACACCTTCTCTTCTTCTAATCCATTCTTTCTTTCCCTACCTGATCCATGCAAGTGATACATCATTTCAACAGAGGGATTTTATTCTTTTTGCTTCGATTTTGTTCCTGAGGGGGCATGATCACACTATCATCAATCAAATTCTTGCTCGGAACAACATTAAAAATGACTTCGTTATCAAAAAAACTAGGGGCATGACAATTTTCTTGACTAAGTCAGGACTATTGGATAGAAATCTTTGGTTCTCATAAGCTGGATATCTTGTGTTTCCTCATTTTAAAAGATTCTTACTAAGCTCCTGGCAGCTTCATAGTGACTTTTGGATGACAACCAAGTTTGAAATCAGTATTATCAATCTTTGGACGACAACCAAGTTCAGAATTGGTATCTTAAAGATCTTTTATTGACCTTTGTACGAAAACCAAGTTCAAAATCAATACTATCAGTTTAGTTCGATCAAGTGTGAGACTGATCTCATCAGGCATTTCATTCGATCATGAGTGAAATTCTCAATCTTTCTGAAGTCAACATAAAAAAAACTTTCTTTGAATCAATGCACTGCTCGCACATCAATTCAAAGAGGGGCAAATGTAACCACCTATATTTGGTCTTCTCTAACCATAGACCCTATTTTACTTAAGTGTGATCATACCCCCAATTATGCCCAGACAACTCTTCAATCAGCTGGCATAATTCATTCAAATCAGATTTAATCTCCTAAGTGATATAATCACTAATTTACATTAATCACTTTAGCCAATCCAATCCAATCAATTCAATTCAATCAAATCATAACATGGCTAAGGTAATTAATTTAAAAGGAATTAATGAAATCCTAATCATACCTCATCACTTGCAAAATCAATCCCCTAGCCTAATTTATTCAATTTGGCTATAGTCCTAATTAATTATTACAAAGCAATCAAAAGCTTAAATGATTAATTAAATCCCTATTATTGAGTAAATATGTTATTAAAACAATTCATTTCATTAATATTCCCTCTAACCTAACCAATCTCAACTACCCAATCATGAGTTCAAACTCATCCCAAGCCCTTCTCCCATGCCCATTCTTCTTAATTATATAATTAACCCTAATTAGCTAATCCCCCCTCCACTCATTCTCTCTCCTCCCATCTCTAACTCCCTAATCACATGCCTTAACCATTAATCCTAATCCTAATCTATCCTTAAGCTTGTCACATTCCTAAATCTGTGATTAGGAATTCAACCCTCCCCCTAAAGTCAAAGTTATCAAGATTGACCTTAAACCCTCACCCATGCTTCTTAAACCCTCACCCGTGCTTCTTAAACCCTCACCCATACCTCATTAATGCTTTCATAAATGAAGCATTAATGGCTCTTACACATTCTCTTCCACACTCCTCATTAATGAGTCTTACACCCTCATTAATGGCATCCCTTCTAGAGCCTTCTCCCCTTCCTCCATTTTTTCTATAAATTGGATGGATTTTGAGCTCAAATGGCCCTTAACTTTGAAGTCTTTTATTGTTGATTGTTGAATCCATGAATTTTGAAGAGTTGAAATCATTCTTATGCTGCCCACATTTGGAGGATTGAAGGAGCAAACTCATGTTGCTCATATTTTAGGACTTTCATATTGCTTTTTAGCTTATTTCTTACTTGTATTGTTAGAATCTTCATTCTTAGAGCTAGAATGCATGTTTCTTAATCATTTAGATTAGTTTTTATTTGAATCTTCCATTTTAAGGTTGTATATGTCACTGGAATATGCATAATCTAAGGGCTATTATGTCATTTTTCATACTCCTCCTAGATAGCAAGCAATAGATCGATTTTGGTGATTGCTATGCTTGCTAATCCCTTGTTTTCACTAATGCAATGATCTATTGAAGTGTTGTGTCTGTCTTAACAGGTACAAAAATCACACACACACTTTGCTCTTAAGCCTTTAAGCTTTCCAAGAAGAGACTTAGTTCTGATACCAATTGTTGGAATTAATGGGAAGTAGTACTGAGAGGGGAGGGGTGAATCAGTACCTCTAAAACTTTTAACACCATTCACAATTCATCATTAGTAATCATTCATTACTGCATTACCGACCATTATTGTTGTTCTTCCTTATGCATGTATTTTTCATTCACAATCTTTAATAGTTTACAACATTCATAGAAACATTCATGAAAATGATAAACACATAACACAAGATATGGTATCGCAGAAAACTCCTATTTGGAAGTAAAAACTGTGGTGGGGATGGCACCCACAAAGCTTCACTATCTGCAGAATGGAAGGGAGCCTATTAAGGCTTAGAATTTGATCACTTCTAATGATCTACCCTATTAGGAGTATTAAGGTGGAGACCTGTTAAGATCTACTCTATTAAGAGCTTTAGCATCACTGATTTAAGAGTGCACTCAGTTATGAGATTTTCAATAGGACGGTTAAGCCCACCTTTCTTGAAAGAATTTCTTATGCATACTACACTTGTTAGAATGAGTACAAATGTTGACCTAATTGTATGCAATCTACAATTTCTTATTACATATCTATTAAAATTCTTAGAATAACAATATCACCTCAAGTGATTGATGAATACCTTTTCTCTGCTCGTCGGTAGCCCGTGTTCTTGTTCTTTAAATTGATTTGATTCTTTTCTGTCCTTTTGCATGAATTCTCTTGTCCGGTCTCTAGATGCTCTCCATGGCTACTATCTTCATTGAACAACAACAATTCTCAATATATTGAGCACCTATTTATACAAGTATTTGACCTATCTTGGAATCACGCATTACAATGTTAACTCTTAGATCCAAGGTTTACTACTTGACCTTGATCTTTAGTTTGCATGTTTTAAATCAGTAAAACTAATTAAAACAATATTCAATACATTTCTTCCTCTGCACAGAATGGATTTAAAAGCAAATCAAGAAGCTATAAATACAACTTCAGTGATTTATCTGACGTGAAAAGTCAGATCCACTTTTGCGGGATGTAAATGACTATCAGTTCTTGGTCGTCGGGTTGAACTGAAAGTTTGTCAGTGTTCCTTTGTTTGAACTGATCGTTGGGTTCCCTTCATCTATCAGGTTCCTCTCTGTGTTGTTCCATCAGGTTGCATTGTTGTTACTTGTCGGGTTTTCTTTACCTTTTTGTCATTGGATAATACTGAATAGTGTTTGTCGGGTAACCTTGGCGTCGGGTAGTGTTGTGCCTTGTCTGTCAGTGTAGAGTAAACCGATGGTGTAGATCATGTTTTTCCTTGTGTATACTAATGGAAAAATATAATGCCTTCAAAAGGTGACATGCATCCATAGGTAGAACGTCACACAATACCTTATCTTTATATCTTCCAATTGAGAAGTCCACCCATGCTTGTTCATTCACAAGGACATGTTTTTGTTTGTTCAACCAAGTAACCTTGTATGGATTACTATGTGGAATCCTCTTCATCTTTAGTTTACTAACTGCCTCCTCTAACATAATGTTGTTAGTAGACCCTGAGCCTATGATGACTCTACACACTTTAACCATCATTTTACATTTCATTCTGAATAGTGATCTTCTCTGGATTGGTTCTTCTCTTACTGGTTCTTTGATCAGTATTCTCCTTATCATCAGATTTTCTCCTTCTTCTGATTCTAAGGGTACCTCAGGGGTTTGTTTCCACCACTAGACTTCTCTTGTACAAAATTTACTCTCTCGTCGCTTCCTTGGGAAGTAGAGCCTTTCTCTAGACACCTATAGGTAGGATGTCCCATTTGGTTGAAGTGATAGCATTTCATTATTGAAAAGTAAGAACCCCTTCCTTGGATATTGCTTCTTCCTCTCCAAATTTGGATTAGATCCTCTTCCTCTATTGAATCCTCCTCTGTTTGAGCTTCCCTCTTGCTATTAAGTCAGCTTAGTCTCTCCTTGAGTCTTGGATTCTGAACTTCTACCACCATATCCGCTTCTTTGGCCTCTGCCATCTCTTCCTTTACCTCTGCCTCTTGTATTGCTTGAGTCTTGTTTCTTTATCAATTTCTCTTCCATCTTTACTACAATTTGGTGGCATCTCTGAACAGTGGTAGGAGTAAGTAAATTCAATTCATCTTAGATAGTCCATATTAGACCATTAATGTATCTAGCTACCTTCACACTTTCCTCTTCTACAATTCTTGATCTCATGCATAGCCATTGAAACTCTTCAGTGTAAGAGTTAATATCCAACTCTTTTTGTCTAAGACTTTGTCTCCTTTTATGTAACTACATTTTTTAGTCTTCAGGTACATATGCTTCTCTGATTTTGGCTACCGTAGCTTTCCAAGTGGCTATGGGTTTCTTTCCTTCTTTCTCCCTCTCATCTTGGATGAATTTCCACCAAGTGAGTGAAGACCCTCTAAGTCCAGCCTTTGCCACTTTTACTTTTTGGCCTTCTATTATCCCATCACACTCAAAGTGGTTTTCAAGTCCTTCAATCCAATCTAGGACTACCTCTAGTTCCATTTTTCCACTAAAGATAGGAACTCCTTCCGATCCCTTTCCACTTAAAGATTTTAATTCTTTCAAGAAGGGTTCTTTAGTGAGGACATGGTTAGCTTCAGAGACCTCATCATCTAAGGCTATCTCTTTACTCTTTCCTTCAACTTTATCTTTGACTTCCTCAGTCTTCTCTTCCACTTGGTCCACTTTGTGTTCTAATTGGGCCAATATCTCTCTGAGAAATCTATTCTCTTCTTCTTTCTCATCCACTTTCTTTGTAATTTCTGCATTTTTCACCATTATAGATTCTCCTAATGACTCTTCTCGTTGAAACATTCACCACAAGCCAAATCTTATTGGCTCTGATACCAATCTGATAGCTACACCCTTAGTGTACTTGCACAAGCCTAACTAGGACTCTTACTGTTCCTAGTCTCCACAAGACCCTACCCTCTCTTATAGGATATTTAAAGCCCTTTCTTAGCTAGCCTAGGACTTCTCCAACACCACTCTACAAGTTGGTAACTTTTGTGCTTCACTAGGAGATAACCACCATCAAATTTTACTCCACTCCTTCACTCTTTCTTGGATGTCTCCAAGTGAATTTTCATCTCCTCTTCATAAAAAGTGTATGCAAGGATAAAAAACATGTTCATCTTCTTTTTAGACTCCCTATGATCTCATTTAAGATAAGGTATCATATATTTTACAAACTGTTAAGTTTTAGGATAGCTGCAAATGTAATAGCACTCTATGTTGTATGTGTTTTCCAAATGCAACAATGTCTCTTTCATTTATATTGGGAATTAGGATAGGAGAGACATGTCCCATCATGGAACATGTCTATTCATTATTATTTATAAGAAAGGACATGCCTCTTCCCATTAATTATAATTTAATCAATCTTATAATGTTTCATCAATCAATTATTAATTAAGAATAATATAATAATTTAATATTAAATATTAAATTTCATATGATTAATAATAATATAAGTTATATATTATATTATTATTAATCAACATATATTATATGTATTCTAATGATCATACAACTGAAGCTACAAACATTAAAACTCCCTCTTAGCTAGGGAGGATGATCAAACAAAATGTGTAGTGATCTCCCATGTCAACACTTATGACCCTTACCATAGCTACACAAAACATCAACACTCCCTCTTAGTTAGGGAAGATAAAATTCATCAAAATACAATTCACAAAAGATCCATTACTTTTAAGAGAGAAGA
>MU225339.1:463072-477997 GCA_018584345.1 Thuja plicata
ATAATTCATGTGCATTAATAAAACATGAAATACTTATCTTAAGTTTCAAATATTTCCTTTTGTAAGGTGAGCCCATATAGGAAATATCAACTCTCATCAAAATTTGAAGTTGTTTGCGGTGGACATGCTGTAGGAGATCATAATGTTGTTCGTGCTAGGCATGTCGACAACCTTCATGCAGAGCGAAATCCTAGAGTGGATAATCACCATTTTCTCACTCTCCACTAAGGATGGTTCAAATGGAAATGTAACATTGGTTATTATTCTCCCCCCACAATGTACAATTCCCACTTTATATCTTTGAACAATTCTCATGTATTCTTATGAAATGACTTGATTTATCGAAGAGAGGAGACACTATATAATTGATGCTTTATTTATACAAAGAGACGCCCTTCCTTGAATGCACGCTTCTTTTTTTTTCTTGACCACGATCATAAAAAATTAATATATCTCTTTAATGAAAGTTGCTTTTAGGAATTTCATATACACCCGTATATATTCTATCATAACTTTTGAATCCAAGACTTTCTCTCTAATTGCTTCGGTGAGATTCTTTGAAATTAGGTTTTCACCAACATATCAAAAATTTAGCAAAATCCAACGGTGGATTTGTTCGATATGGTCCTTTTACCGAGATTGTATTTTGTGAGACAGTCACACATTGACCATTCACCAAACTACTCTCTTACATTTGCAGTCTGGCTCTGATACCATGTTAAGTTTTAGGATAGCTGCAAATGTAATAGCACTCTATGTTGTATGTGTTTTCCAAACACAAAAATCTCTCTTTCATTTATATTGGGAATGAGGATAAGAGAGACATGTCCCTTCATGGGACATGTCTATTCATTATTATTTATAAGAAAGGACATGCCTCTTCCCATTAATTATAATTTAATCAATCTTATAATGTTTCATCAATCAATTATTAATTAAGAATAATATAATAATTTAATATTAAATATTAAATTTCATATGATTAATAATAATATAACATATATATTATATTATTATTAATCAACATATATTATATGTATTCTAATGATCATACGACTGAAGCTACAGACATTAACACAAACGATCTCCCAATTCTCCTTAAAACTTGGCTTTTAGGCCTAATGCTCATATTATCCCTATTTGACTGGTTTTTCTCACTTTTTGGAAAACTTTGCCAAAAAACCCCACAAAAAATGTGATATTATAGTACCTTTTTCCAAAAAAATAAGAAATTTTGGAGGTCTTAAGGTTCTAAGGTCTCCGTACAATAGGTTCCTAGAATTAAGGGCAACTAGGGCTAATTAGGCTATTCAAGACCAGTCAAGTGATTTATGCTTGGAAAAGTACTTGGATGGATTGGGAAAGCCTAATATGGCTATGAGGTCTCTATATGACCCTAAGGAACTCAAAAACATTCTTAGTTTCAGTCTGCAACTTGTATCCCTGCAATCAAACACATTTAGTTCACTGTCATGCACCTAACGGGCACACTGGACTCGCCTAAGGCATGACAACAAAATTATCTAACTTGATTTTCTAAGTCCCTCCTTCCATATGTACACTATACAATGGCTCCCCTTCCATATCCCTTAGGTCCGTGATGATTTACACGGTGGAGATCTATGGGGGAGCCATTTTCCCTAAA
Organism: Thuja plicata; assembly: GCA_018584345.1. Lineage (NCBI taxonomy): Eukaryota > Viridiplantae > Streptophyta > Pinopsida > Cupressales > Cupressaceae > Thuja > Thuja plicata. Next base: position 464,718 of record MU225339.1, read on the forward strand.
ATTGTCTAAACAACACCAGTGAACTGTGAATTAACAAAAGATTTCTACAAACTATACAAGTGATCACCTAGAAAATTAAATCTAAAACAAAATTCACTGAAACTAACCAAACTACAATAATCCAACACAAAATTGAAAGATTCAATCCATACTAGAGTACTAACAATCCAAAGTATTCGACTGTACACAAATTTTGCAAAACAAAGCTTTCTTAGCAAATTCACAATCTTACACCACATCCTCCATGCTAGGGAAATGAGCTTCCTCATGGATTAATATCCATTTTACAAGTTTTTAGGTAGTTACCATAAATACCCATCCTCAACTTTGAAGGGAATCCAATATTGGCAAATGTTGTCATGCAACTTTGCAAAGTTGCAAATGTTGTCATGACAACAATTTGACAAATTTTGTATTTTTGTCTAAAACATAATCTAATGATCTCTAATTGATATGAAATGATGTAAAAACATCCTAGAGGCATTTTTAGGCACATTTCCAATCTTTCCTAAGACTTGAAGGCTTTTGGACCCAATTTCCCACTTTTAGGCTTAATCTAGCACTAAACACTAACAAAAGCAAAACTACAAGAATAGATTGATCCTACTCTAATCCATCTTGTCACTAACCAACAAGACCTTCTAAGACAAAAAAAAAGACTAATGACTTGGATAAGGTTAGCACAAGCCACAAAAAAATGTAGAACTAGGGATTAGCCTAGGTGCTCCTGCACCAACAAGCATCCAATTGGGCCCGACAAGCCCCATGCAGATAATGCCCTAGGAGATGGTTCAAAAACTTAAAAATAGATCTTTTCTCAGAAACAAGGCATTTTCAAAGATAGTGACCAAGGCCCTTCCTCCACCCGCAAGAGTGCCTAGAAGCAGTGAAGAAGGAGAACATATACGAGGTATGGACAACAAGATTTCTCATTACGCTCTCATAGCACAAATCTATAGTACGAAGACCACACACGACTAATAATAACATGTATCCAAGCTAAAATAAAGCGCATCCAAAATTTAATTTAATTTTTATAGAGATATGTTGTATTTTATCATATAAAATATGTAATAAATTTTGTGTTATACACAAAGAAAAGTAATAATAATAGATTCATATGTCAAACACATTTTCACCAACTTTGTAGTCTATGGAGGTCTATCAAAGAGATATAACACACACAAATTTATTTTTTTGCTTACAAAAATATATTAGAAAAGCTACTAATTCTGGGAATTTGACCTTTTTTTGAATAGTTATTCGTATAGGAAAAATAGAAGCATCTGAATATAATCGATATTATATTTAAGCTTCATAGCTCTACAAAGGTGGACTCATCAAAGAGTGAATATCAGAATACAAATTCACGTAATATATAGAGAATTAAACTGTTATGGATGGGTGGTCTATATAGCAAGGGAAACACATGGGCTACTGCATAATAATAAATTCATTGATAAGATCAAGCCTATAAAGAGAGAAGAACAGATAAATATAAGAAAAATCATTTATTGAGTATTCATGCATTAACTATTATAGTTGCATGTTGTCTTGGACATGTGAATGCATTTATTGTAGTTGTTGTGATTACAATTTCCAATACTCCCCCTTAACCACAACTATTGATTCTAATTTCCTTCTTGATTTATTTTATTGATGCTTTGACATCTAAAATATTCTAGTTCTAGAGATCAAACCTAAGAAATATCATGATTAGTTTGGGATGCTCTAACCACAAACTTTGGCACACTTGGTTACCATTCCATAGTAGGTTTAGGCATGATCCACTTGTTCTCCTTCAAAAAGTCCCATTGAGTTATGCTACTAGTGGTTAGGGAACCTAACTTAAGTGGGCTCTATTGGCCGCATTCATACATGAACATAATGCTGCAACATTCTTTCATACTGGTTGTTGATCAATTGACAAATTTATTTGACTTTTCACATTTTCTTACAATATGCATTAAAAAATCTACAAACTTTGTCAAATTTTACCAATCTTAAATAAGATACCATAAGGTTCCTCATACCTTTATGGAGCCCAATGTGGTTTTCTTTTGATGTCCATGATATTGTAAGCTCTCACCTTGGGTGGAAACATAAATATTTCCTCCAATAACTATGGTTATACTTTGACAATTTCTTCTTTAACTACCATGGGAGTTTTGACTATCCCTTTTGGGCATTCTTCTATCCTCTCTCTTATTCCCTTTTTACTTAATTTACTCACATATTTCTCTCTACTTTTCCATCATTACTTTGTCTTTCTATTTTACTTTCTCTTGTTCTTTATTACTTTGTTTAACTGGTTTCTTAAATGAAGTTATGGGCAATAAATTCTCCTCTGACAACTTCCTTTCTAGACAAGGGCATCTTACGAACCAAATAAATCTTCCTTTTCATTTGAAAGTGACTCTACATCTCTTTGAACAATTCTCCCATTTGAGACTTGTAGATGTTATCTACAACAAAATTAATACAGAGTATTTTTGTGAAATAGTTTGAGGGAGTGCAGAGGTGGCGCAATGAGATGCAATTTATGGCGCCGCAAAGTTGGGGTAACAAAATGCCAAAATGACACAGTTTCTACCATGTTTGCAGGATCTTTTCCTTAAAGCTCTTTCTTTTTCAGTGTGCTCATTATAGAGAGTGCCAATTATCAGCACTGCAGGTCTTTGAGGTTAAAGGGGGAGACATGACTAAAGGAAATCCTACTAGCATGCCACGTCAACATCGTGGAGTTTCAAGAACCTTTGCATGAGGCTTCCTCTCTTGAAATCCTGCTAGCATGACACATGTTTGGTCCATGGTCGCATAATTCAAAGGATGATGGGGTCTGCATCCTTCAAGGAAAAAATTCCACTTCTTCATCCAGCGACGATCCTGAGGCAGATTTGGTCCACAGATGCAATCACCTCCACTCGAAAAAAATGAGGAATCATTTCGAGTGGAATTTGGGAATCTATTCCCTCATGATGGCAAGGAGGTTACAAAAGACACATGTGGTATCCATGTTGTGTGCATGGAAGAAGAATAACAATGCAAAAATTGGCATGCTGTGATAACTGTATTAACCGCCATGATGATTCTTCCACATGGTGCATTGTAGAGCCCTTCTTGGTTTCTTTTTTGAGATTTGGTTTAGGGGTTTTTCTCTATAAAATCCCGTGGGCACATTGTAAAAGGGAGTTTGGTTAGATCTAGAATTTCTATTCTAGGAGCCTTTTGCTCACTGTATAGAATAACACTTAGAAAATAGTTGCAGTTTCATTTTCAAACCCTAGCCTTGTAATTTTGCACATAATCAATAGAGGAGACATATTGGACTGTGCTCAGTTTGCTTTTATTGTGTGTTTCTTCAATTTTGTGGATGATTTAAGGTTCCATGTCAATTATAAATGAGTGTAGCTATTATTTGTTATTTCATGCCCTTATAATTCATCACAAAATTGCAAACTATTGGATCATGTATGGTTACTCTTTCAATATTTGCAATATGGGGTTATACCATGTCATTATGTGAACAAAATTCTTTTAGAGTAGTGGTTTTAGTGGGATAATAAGAACATTTCCTGCTAGACTTAGTGGGTGCTTCTCATGGGAAGATATGAAAGTTTTTGACGGTGTCTAGGATCTTACCATCACATTCTTTGTTCAATCATGAAGAGTTTGCAGCGTTTGGTGGTCATTTATGGTGTCTTTTGTTTTTATTGTTTTTAACAGGAAACTCAAAGGGTTTCAAAATCGCTGGTGCATCTCCTTAGTTTTTTTAAATTTTCTTTCCCCTTTACCAAAGCGCAAAAGAGAAGAGTAATCTTCTATAAAATCTTGGAAGTTGTTTCACAAGGTGTAATTTGTCTCACTCCTGTGAGGCTTCTGGATTGCCCTTCTTTTAGAAAGAAGACTAGAAAGGGGATCAATAGTTTCCCTAGCATGCCTGATGAGACAAAGGTTTTACAGCTAGAGATTTGGTGCATTCCTCAGTGTTTTTATCCTTGTAGAGGCAGGTTTCAAGCACCTGGTGACTATGTACCCAAAAATATTGGGCTAAACTTGAAAATATGTGTTTGGATATTGGTTTTGAGTAGACCTTTCACTCTTGCTTGAAATATCGTAATAATTTATTTTCTTCCCCTATGCTTTGATATGGAGGGATATTATGGGAAACAAATTTACCACCTCCTTTTTATGAAAATAAAAGTATTGCGCCTCCCTAGCAGCAATATCACAATAGAAATACTTCTAATTTTTCTCCATACTCCATTGCTACAATATGTTATGAGTAGTTTCATAATGCATACCTCCTACCCACCCCTGCATATGCTTACCAAAAACCATAGGAGACTTATTTTATATCCTATCAACATGCTTACCCATCCACCCAACACTAGAATGTGGGAGGCTAGGAAGATATGAGTTGCAAGAAGATATTATTGAATCTCCAAGCATAATCTAAAGCTATCAAGGAGGAGCAGGAATATCAACAGTGACAAAGTGAGCTTTCTTACCAGGCTCAGATACTACAACAATAAGATGAAGTCCTCATTAACCAACAAGAGTAGTTTCTTGCAATGCAAGTTTTTTCTAGGAAGGAAAGTACCAAGAAAATGGTGGTTGTGGAAGAGGAAAGGCCAGATAGAGGTGAGATTCCATTCGCTTGCCAAGCTAAGGATATGGGTTCAGAGAAAGAGGGAGAAAAAGAAAAATAAGCAAATGAGGAGTTGCATGAGGATATTGAGAAGGTTATTCCCCCAAAAAACCTCTCTGCAGACAGGAGACGAACAAGACAATGAAGAGGAGGAATATTCAATCCTCTTATTTGAGGAACTTCCCTTCTTTGTTGATATGAAGGAGATTGAGTAGAACGATGAAAAAAAGTAAAGAGAATAGTTAAAGAAGAAGAGCTTCTTGTTATACCAAGTTTTGATAAGGATTTCTATGTTACAAAGGTATCTCTTGGGATTAAGGGAATTACAGAAGAGATCGAGAATGAAGATGACTTCCTGGATGAGTATGATGCCATCTGTTCATCCATTGGCTTAAAATTGTTAGCTTCTGAATCAGAAGGGCAAGGGTTGCAACAAAAAGAGGAGATCTACGTACCAGTAAAGTAGCCATTAGAGCCAGTCTTTGTAGGCTAAAAAGAGATCAAGGCACCAGTAGAGCCATCAAGTGGATGCCCCATCTGATTATGAAGATGAGATTCATAAGTAGAAGGAGTAGTTTACCCATATTCTACAAGAAGACAATATTCAAACATGGGTAGGATTTTTTATTCTCAATATTTTGGATGCATTCCAGCACATTGGATGCCTATCAAGTTTCCTCTTCTGGATAGTTTTCTAGAAGTTTGTAAAATATGAAAAGCCAGTTAGGAAGGGAAGTAACTTCAATAAGCCTATTAATGGCTTTATTTAGCATCATTTCAATGTAAATCTCTATACATAGTAGATTAGGATTTTCTTATTTTCCAAGAAATGTTTTTGTACATACTGCATTCTCCTTAAGGGAATGCATGTTGTAGTTTCCATTTTTCCTCCAAGTGCATGCTTGGACAAGTTTTTGTATATTCTCTTGTTCTGAGGCAAGTCAAATTTGTACATCTCCCTTTTTATGACTTTGTGCTCAATGTATAGGGTCCCAGTCAGTGCAACCAGATATTCTGAGGTTCTTTCTCAACAGGCTGAGATCCCCCACGAGTCGCCAAAAATGTAGATGTTATCTACAAAAAACTTCATCCAAATTAATTCTAAAAAATAGTTTGAGGGAGTGCAGAGGTGGCACAATGAGCTGAAAGTCATGGCCCCACAAAGTTGGGGTAGTAAAATGCCAAAATGGTAGAGTTTCTACCATGTCTATAGACTCTTTTCCTTCAAGCTCTTTCTTTTTGAGTGTGATTGCTGCAAAGAGCACCATGTATCAACACCGTGAAGCTATGGGGTTTAAATGGGAGACATGACTATAGGAAATCCTTCCATCATGCTACATGTCGACACTATGGAGTTTTATGCACCTTTGCGTGAGGCTTCCTCTCTCCAAATCCTGCCAACATGACACATGTCCAGTTCGCATTCATATAATTAAAAGGATGGCAGGGTTCGCATCCTTCAAGGAAAAATGTCACTTCTTCATCCAATGGTGATCCTGAGGCATATTTGGTCTAGATATGCAATCACCTCTATGCATGAAAAATGAGGAATCACTGTGAGTGGAAGTTGGGAATCTATTACCTCATAATGGCAACGAGGTTACAAAAGGAACATGTGGCATCCATGTTGTGCACATGGAAGAATAATAACAATGTAGAGATTGGAATTCCATGACAACTATGTTAACCACCATGATGATTCTTCCACATGACGCGTTGCGAAGCCCTTATTGGTTGCTTTTTCAAGATTCAGTTTAGGATTTTTTCCCTGTAAAATCGTGTGGGCACATTGTAAAAAGGAGTTTGGTTAGATATAGAATTTCTATTCTAGGAGTCTTTTGTTCATTGTATATCTAATAACACTTAGAAAATAGTTGCGGTTTCATTTTTCAAACCCTAGCATTGTAATTTTGCGCATAATCAATAGAGAAGACATACTGGACTATGCCCAGTTTGCTTTTACTGTGTATTTCTGCTATTTTGTGGATGATTTAAGATTTTGTGTCAATTTTGAATGAGTGTATTGATTATTTGTTATTTCAGGCTCTTATAATTCATTGCAGACTTGCAAACTATTGGATCATGTTTGGTTACTCTTTCAATGTTTGTATTCTGGGGTTATACCATGTCATTCTGTGAAGGAAATTCTTTTAGAATAGTGGTTTTAGTGGGATAATAAGAACATTTCCTGTGATCCTTAGAAGGTGTTTCCCATGGGAAGATATGAATGTTTTTGGCCGGTGTCCAGGATCTTTCTATCACATTCTCTTTCCAAAAATGAAGAGTCTGTGACATTCTATGCTCATTTCTGGGGTCTTTTATTTTTATTGTTTCTAATAGGAAACTCAAAAGGTTTCAAAATCTCTGGTGCATCTCCTTAGTTTTTGTTTAATTTTCTTTCCCCTTTCCCAAAGCACCAAAGAGAAGAGCCAACTTCTATAAAATCCTGAAGGTTATCTTGCATGGCACAATTTGTCTACCCCTTCTACTGAACAAAAGATTGATGGTAGTGGTAAGTGGTCTGCTTTATTTGGAGTCAAACCTTCTAGAAATCTTCTTTTCTGGAAGTGAACATTGTCACAAACCCCTCTAAGGGAGAATTCTCTATCTTTATTTCAGATCCTCTGATTTACTTCTCCATCACTTCAATTGAAATGATGCTGATTGGGAAATTTGTTGGGGGAAGACTTAATATTGAAGTGGTGAGGCAATTCACCCAGAAAAAATGGTTCTTGAAGAGACAAGTGGATATTGCCGCATGTCCAAAGGTTTTTTCTCCTTTGAATTTTCTAACAGTCAGTAACTATCCAAAATTTTGTGTGGTGGTACTTGGATGGTTGGGAGATTCTCTCTAGTGCTCCATAAATGGGCTTCTAATTTGGAACTCAATGATTTGAATTTTTTTGTGTCGGCCCTGGTGTGGGTCAGATTCCCTGGTCTCCTGTTAGAAAAATGGCATGAAGATTTCCTGAGAGGGATAGCTAGTTATTTCAGCGAGCTTGTTTTCATTGACCCTATGACCGCTTCTAGATCTAGACATGTTTATGCCAAGATTTGTGTGGACATCCTCCAAACTGCCGACCTCCCGCAAAGTATCAATATTATATCAAAATTGGGTAAATAGTCTCAACTAGTGGATTTAGAGTCTTTTCCTTTTGCCTGCTTCAATTGCAAGAAATCTAGGCATATGGAAAAGGAATGTCCTATTAAAACCTAGAAAGCTACGACAATGCCCAAGAAAGACCCTATTAAGATCTAGAAAGAAAAACCCCAGTCGAATCCCCCAGCAGCCGCCTCTACAGCTGCTGACTCAGATGATATAGATAGAAAGATTTGTTGCTCTACAGAGTTCCCCTAATGCTCCCCTTCCTTTGAAGCCTTTGGTTGTGGCAGAAGGATGTAGTGTTGAGGTTCTGGCGAGTGTGACTAAAATTTAGCAGAAGGACTTCTTGGAGGAAGGTGAAATAGAGATCCCTCTTGATCTTCAGAAAGAAGAGAGTGATCCTACATCCACTATGGCCCTACTAGATTCTGAAAAAGATAGTAAGTTAGTCACCTTGGGAGAGGGAGCTACGGAGAGGGTTCTTAGCCCCAAAACATTGAGAAGAAATAAAATTTGGGTAGACTCACTAAAGGAATCTTTACCATTCTTGGATAGGGGGGATGACCTTTGGACTGAGGTAGTGCATAATAAAAAGAAGCAAGAAGGTAAATCTGACTTGAAATGTGGTATGCCCCAAGGAGGATTCATCACTAGAGAAATTAAAGTAGATGTTGGAACGCCCAAATCTCCCAGGGGTAGAAGATCCAACAAATTAACGAGAGAACAAGAAAGTAGACTAAGCATTGCAGATGTGCGCCAATGTACCATCCATGATATCTTCTCTCAAGGTAATAAATGAAGGTCATATCTTGGATTATCAGGGGATTAAACAACCCCACAAGCAAGATCTTCTCTAAAATTTTGTTCGAGACCATAAGCCATATATTATCCTCATTCAATAAACTAAAATGGCTAGAGACAAAGTTGAAAAAATAAAAGTTTTTAAGAATTATGGTGTCCTTGGATGTAGCTCTGAAGGAGCCTCTGGGGGTATGACGTCATTTTGGAATCTAAACACTATTAATGGTGACATTATTAATTCTAAAGGAAACATATCCTCTGTCAGATTTAATCATATAAAAGATGGCTTTAGTTGGGTACTTTCAAATATTTATGCGCCTAATTCTAAAGGTGGCAGGGATAAATTATGGAGACGTGTGGAAGTTGACAAAAGAAACTTTATAAATGAAAGTTGGATGGTGGTTGGAGACTTAAATAAGCCTCTTAGTGACTCATAGAAATTTGGTGGAGTCTCTTCTCAGAATGATGGCAACTTGGTGCTTTTGGAATTCATTAATAATCAACAGCTTTTGGAACCTTGAACTCAGAGGAGGCACCTATACTTGGTCTAACCGTAGAAATAGGGATGATCTGATCTAGGTTTGACTAGATAGGGATTTGATCTCTACAGATTGGATCCTCAACTATGCTTTCTCTCTATCATCTTTGCATTGTATTGGCTCTGATCATTCTCCCATCTCTCTCTTGGCCAACCCCATCTTTGGTGAACATAACTCTCCTTTCAAATTTGAAAAAATATGGATGCAACACCCTGATCTAGAAAGGAACATTGAAGAATGGTGAGATGTGCATGTGGAGGGAATGAGTATGTTTAGAGTCGTCTAAAAACTTAAGAGAATTAAAAACAAGGTCATAACTTAGAATAAAGAGGTCTTTAGGGATATCTTCAAGGCTAAAATTTCTATCCAATCTGATCTCCAAGATATCATTCAGGTGGAAGGTCTTTCTAAGGAGAAAAAACTAAAGGAAAATAAGATCCAGGCAGATTACCACAAAATAATATCTAAAGAAGAAGTATTCTGGAGGCAAAGGTCTAGAGCTCTCTGGCTAAAAGTTGGGGATAAGAACACTTGTTTCTTCCACATGACAACCCAAAAACATAAAGGAGCTAAAATAATCAACTACCTTAGCAAAAACCATGGGAAGCTAGAGAAATAAGAGGACATCAAGAAATAAATATCGAGATACTTCTCTGATCTTCTTACTATGGACCCCTCCCTCTCCTTGGATAACTAGCCAAAATTTTTGGATGTTATCCCCAACCTTATTGATAAGGAAACTAATGAAATGATGTGTAAAGTCCCTTCTAATAAGGAGATTAAAGAGGTTTTCTTCTCCTTTGAAGGTGATAAATCTCCTGGTCTGGATGGTTTCCCTCCCTTCTTTTTTCAATCCTTTTGGCACATTGTGCAAAAAGATGTCTTAGCAGTAGTGAAAGAATTTTTTGTTAGGATTAAGTAATAGAGAGAGGGGGGTGAATCAATATTACAACACTTGAAATTATCTTTAAACAAATTAAACATAAACCATAAGCATACTGAAATCAAAATAACATAAACAAATAAAAAAACACTCATGATACCATTATTTGTTGTCAAGGAAACCTTGGCCAAGGGAAAACCCCGGTGGGGATGGTACCCACAAGCATACACTAAAGTATAATATCCCTGTTAGGAGACCTAGCTATGTTAGGAGCTGAATATTACATAGTACAATTCCTTGTTAGAGGAATACAACCTTTTTAAAGGTACACAACACCCTGTTAGGGGCCAACTGAGCTTACATCTCTTACAATATATTTCTGTTACAAAAGTTTTCTTAGTAATGAACAAAAACAAGCATCTCCAATGCTTAGATAGTTCCAGTCATAGCTCTTCAATAATCTTTGTCAACCCTCTTCTCTGCCATTTGTATCTCTCATATCACATATTCCATTAGTACATCAATTCATTCTTCACTCAACAAAAAGTCTTCATATATATATATATATATATATATATATATATATATATCTTAACTAAATATTACATAGTCAACTCTCAATACAAAATACAATTAATAAATTAAATATCAAATACATAGTTGATGCTCTTACATAATCCAAATATAGATTATCAAAAATCATAATCTATCTTATCTTTCAAGGAGTCCATGTCATACTCCCCAAATCATCGCTTCAGTTCAACTGCTCTGTATCATTGTTCTGTTGCTATCGCTTATCTTTATTTCACTATAACTCTCTGTAAAATTAACCAAAATCAAATTGATCTTAGATGTAGGTCGTACATACCCCATATTATATCCCTCTAATCCTTCTCAACATAAATTGTTGATCTCATTCTTCGATACCCAAAATATCTCTATATTTTTGCTCTGTACTTAGTCGATTCCAGAATAGAATCACCAAAACTTAACTACAGATCAATCGATCAATATTACATATGTGTTGCCATAAATGAAAAACAAAAAGTGAATCATATCACACAAAATTGATCACTTGCCAACGATCTATCCCTTCGGCATTGATGGCAACACTTAACAAAATTTGACTAAGTGTTCCAACAAAAACTGTCTCCTCCGTATTTCTTCTTCTCCCTTATTCATTTTACCTCTTCTCTCTTCTCCTCTAATCATTTTTATTTTTCTCATATATATATATATATATATATATATATATATATATCTTCAATTTTCTTCTCTTCTCTTCTCCCCCTTTGAAAACAATGACAAAGGTGCATAAAAAATAACAAGACTAGTGCTTTCTCACTATTTTAAGAATATCTTGAAAAGAATCTTCCAATATATTCACTTCTACACTCCATGACTTAATCAATAGTAACATGAATTAGTCCATTCAGTGCAAATGATGCTGTCTCTGCTTCTTTCAACTTTGTGGGCATAGAGTTTGTCAGTGCTTCTAGAGTCTTCTCCATGTCAGATAAGTGGGTTTCAAGAATTGATAGCTTAGGAGTGATTAAACTCTTTAGCAAACCAAACCTTGTCATGACTCTCCCTTTCTCAATATCCAACACATTTATCTTATCCAAAATTCTTGTCACTTCGCTGTCCATCTCCATCACAGATTGTGAGGAGGTCTCAAAACTATCCATCACATTGTTAAAGGTTTCCCTATCCTTAACAATAATGTCCTCAATATTATGAACATGTCTAATTGGGTTCATGAAATAACTGAATAGATTTCTTCCATGTGCAACATAGCTCTTAGCATTTGCTGAAACAGTTTTAAGAATTCCCAAGTCCCATGAAATAGACTAGCAGACTTCAATCAGTTTCTTCTCTAAGTAGCTCTTATGTGCCTTATCTTCTTCAATCTTCACTAAGTTCTCATAGTGACCATCAAATTAATCAAGTTTCATCTTTAATTTTTCTATATCATCTCTGCTCTAGAAAATAATAGGTACTAGAATAAATTTATTCACACTATCAATTTCCCTAGATATTACCTTAGTCTTCTTGTCACTCTTTTGCTCCGATCTCTCTTTTGCTTTAGTAAGTGCAGTGAAAGCTAAGCTCACCAACTCATTCTCATCCATGAGATCAACATCAAAATCTATAGGTTTTTCTTTGCTTTCCAACAATAGGATAGGAGACGTGTTTATCTTAGTTTTGACTTCATCTTTTGTTTCATCTTCCTACTTCATTTCTTTCTGTTCTTCACGTTCCTCTTTCTATTCTTCCTTTTTTCTGTTCTTCCTATTTTAGTTCTTCCTCTTTCTGTTCTTCCTCTCTAGCCATAACACTATCAATGTTTCCTTTGAAAGGGTCCTTCTCATCATGAGAAGTGTCAAGTGTTACAGGCACACCAGAAACATAGAAATATGGTTTGATGTCATCTCTGCTCTTCTCAACACTTACCTCAGCTACTATTGAACTCTCTCCCATTCCTAAGGGTGTAGGCATTGTAGTCTTAGTAGGTGTAGTTTTCTCATGAATAGTAGACATAAGTATTTGATCTACTAATTTCTCAGTCTCTTCAGTAATATCTTCATACTTTCTTGCCATGATTTTTTTTTTTGATGAATAGTCCCTTTCTATTAAAAATAATAAAGTTACATATCCACAAAAAAGGGCCGGGGGATAAAGAATCACCCCGCAGAGTTCACACGGCTAAGCTAGATACATAAAACTATTCATCAAAAAAAACAAATGCCATTTAGGCAGCAAGAGCAGTTCCAGAAGGTGGCGGATCTTGATCATTCGATCCCCACTTCTTAGTGGGATTGACAGGAGGGTCGAGAAGCGACCAACCATCATTATCAGCAGTTTCTTTTTCTTTTTCTTTGTCATCCGCCCTAGGCGGGGAGATAGCCAGCGCCAGGCGGGGGAACTTGGAAGAAGTGGCAGGAGGCCAATCCCAGCCACGGCGAGCACCAGCAGGAGCAGACTGCGTAGGGGCCGGCCCCCATCCAGAAGTCTGCAGAGGCGGAGAGGCCGAGCGGCACCGCCAACCATCCCCACCACCTCTCGGAGAGTGATGGCGAGGGGCCTGGGACCGTGGCATGTGAGAGCAGCGTGCAGAGGAGCTACGCCTACGGTGACGGCCTCTGGGAGGCATACCCTCGGCAGAAAGAGCATCAGGAGGAACCCGGGCAACAGTACAGGGAGCATTGCCCCAATGGTTGAGCAGCTCCTGCAGGTGAGCAACCTCCAGAGCCACTTTATTGGCTTGCACTTGAATCTGCATAATCACATTATTGCATATAG
>MU225339.1:513437-547172 GCA_018584345.1 Thuja plicata
TATATATATATATATATTCACCAAGTCGGCTCTCTTAACCAAATTTACATAGTCGGCTCTCAATACAAAATACAATTATTAAAGTAAATATCAAATACATAGTCGACGCTCTTACATAATCAAAATATAGATTATCAACAATCATAATCTATCTTATCTTTTCAGGAGTCCACGTCATACTCCCCAAATAATTGCTTGAGTTCAACTGCTTTGTATCATTGTTGTGCTACTGTCACCTGTCTTCATTTCACTACAACTCTCTATAAACTTAACCAAAATCAAATAGATCTTAGATGTAGGTCATACATACCCCATAGTATCTCCCTCTAAGCTCTCTCGACATAAATCGTCGATCTCAATCTTCGATACCCAAAATGCCTCTATATTTCTGCTTTGTATTTAGTCAATTCAAGAATAGAATCACCAAAACTTAACTCCAGATCAATTGATCAATATGCCATATGTGTTTCCATAAAGAAAAACCTAAAATTGAATCACATCACACAAAATTGATCACTTGCCAACATTTTTTGGGGCTGGAACTCTGCTGAAAGAAGCTAACTCTACTTTTTTGTGCTTATACCTAAGACTCCTTGTGCCGATTCAGTGGATAGCTTCAGGTCGATCAGTCTATCTAATACCTTCTATAAGATTGTCTCAAAAGTCCTCACTATTAGAATTCTATCCATCCTCCCTTCTATTATTTCTCCCTAGCTGAATGGTTTTGTGCCGGGAAGACAGATTTTGGACTCCATTATGATTGTTCATGAAAATATCCACTTGTTGGAGGCATCTCATAAATAAGGGTTCCTTATGAAGGTGGACCTTTCTAAAGCTTACAACAGGGTGGACTGGGCCTTCCTCTATAAAGTTTTGATGACTTTTGGTTTTTTTGGGAAAACTATTAACCTAATCCATCAACTGATTTTCTCTCCTTCTATCTCTATTTTGGTGAATGGATCTGCTTCTAGCTTCTTCTCCCCCACTAGGAGCCTTCACCAAGGGGATCCTATCTCCCCCATTCTCTTTTCTATTATGGCAGAAAGCCCAAGGATATTGTTTTCTATTTTGGTCTAGTCTGAGTCATTGTTGGGCCTCCTTCCATCCTCAAACTGTCAGTATTTCTCTCATGAACAGCTCGTGGATGACATTGTTCTCATGGGGACCTCTTCTATCAAGGAAGCTAGAACTGTGAAGTAGGATATGAACACTTAATATTCAACTATGAGTCATCTTATCAACTGGGAGAAAATCTCCTTGTTTTTTGTTAATACCCCCCTTCATAGACACCAGAAGATGGCTTCCATCTTGGGGTGTAAGATCTCTCCTTTCCCCTCTGTCTACCTGGGTCTCCTGATGGGTTTGAAACCTCCAGATTCCTTCTGCAATGGCATCATAGACAGCGTTAATCAAAAAATTTCTAGATGGAAAGGATATCTTCTCAGCCAAGCTGGGAAGGTCCCACTCCTTAAATCTTCCCTTCAAAATCTCCTTGTGTATACTCTTAGTCTGTTTCATATTACCCCCAAGTTTGTTGACTCTATTAAGAAACTATAGAAGATATTTTCGTGGCCAGGAACTGAGGAAAATAATAGGCTCCATCTTGTGGCATGGGATAATGTTTTTAAACCTCTAAATAATGGAGGCCTTGACATCAGAAAAAACAAAGAGGTCAATCAAGGTCTACTGGAGAAATAGATCTAGAGAATCTTTGATGAAGAGAAAGAATGGAATAGAATTATCAAATGTAAATACCTCTATGATTATCCTACTTTAGGTGATTTATTTTCTTCATCTATCAATGTGCATGGATCCTTTATTTGGAACAATATTTTGAAAGCTAAATCCCTTGCGGAAAAAGGTGTTAGATGGAGGGTTGGAAATGACACTAAAATCAAATTTTGGGAGGAACCTTGGATTAAAGAGAAACCTCTCATTTAGTATGCTGAATTTTCCCATCTTGCCCAAATTTTTATTAGAAGGTTTGGTAGACAAGTTTTTGATTACTGGAGGGATCATAAGTGGGTTCATCTTAGTGATACTTCCTTGGAGATGAGAGCTCATTATTTGGATCTGATCCCTTGGGAGGTTAAAGAGAATTGGGAAGACCAGCTTATCTGGTCCTCTAACCTGAGTGGCAGATTATATGTTTCCTTGGCTTACTCTCTCTCTTGAAATCGGGATTCTTTGCCCTTTTGGGATAAGGTTTGGACCCCCTATCTCATCCCTAAGATTACCATTTTTCACTGGTTGTTTGTCCAGGATAAGGTTCTCTCTACTAAAAATATAGCTAAGAGAGGATGGATGCTTCCTAATAGATGCTACCTATTTACCAAATAAGTTGAAACCTCTACCCACTTTATCTTGCACTGCTCATTCTCTAGAGAGGTCTGGTCGCTTATGTTGCATAATTGGAACATCAACTGGGTTCTCCCAAGCTCCATCTCTGATTTTGTTTCCCAATGGTATTGTCCTTTCTCTCACATGTTGGGGAAATTAATATGGAACCTAATTTCCCCCCATGTTATCTGGATGATATGGAAGGAGAGGAAAAACCAGATCTTTAGAAATGACATCTCCGGTCCCCAGGTCGTAGGCTCTAAAATCATCAGAAACATTGTTGAAAATATACAGTTGGCCTGTGATCAGAAACCCACTCTGCTGGAAGGTATTAAAGATAAAAATTTTCTAAGAAACTAGAATTTATCTCCCACTATTACTCACGGTAGTAGCAAATGGGATGGTGTTGTGTGGTGTTCCCCTAGATGGTTGGCTCAAGGATAACTTTAATGAGGCTAAAAAAGGGAACCTAGGTAACGCGGTTGTGGTGGCATCATCAAAAAATCGCATGGAAATTATGTTGCTATTGTGGCCCTCCCCATTGGCATCCAAACTAGCCACATGGCCGAAGCTATGGAAGCTCTTTAGGTTTGTAAGGAAACTAAGTACCAAAATTGTATTAATCTCTGGCTCAAAGGGGACTGAATGAATATCATTAATTGCATTAAAGGAAATCATAAACCCTCATGGAATATAAGTCACATCATAGTGCAAATTAAACTGCTCTTAAGTAGTTTCAAGGCACCCACACATTTAGAGAAACTAATGTTGTGGCTGACAACTTGGCCAATTTGGGAGTACGAAATGATGATGTTAGATCTTGGCAAGGCAAACAAGGGTTAAAATATGAGGGCCTGAACCTCATAAGGTATGATAAAATCCATCAGAATCAAGGATTAATTAGTATTAATGATTACAGGGAAAGGTAATTTGTTAAAAATTGTCACGTAGGCATCAAGTACACATGATGGATAGGGAAATTATTATTCCAAGTGCGGGAATTGCCAAGTGCAGGGTCCTTTAAGCCTATTAAAACATCACTTTCATTATTATTTTTACACTCTATTTTTTTCTAGTTTCCTCTGATAGAAAATTTTTCATGGTGATTCCTTCCTATGCTTTGTTCTCTGCTATCATGGGAGGCAAGCTCAAACGCGAAGAACCCATTGTCTGTAAGTGGAAAAAAGAGGAAAAGGTGTGGATTATTCTTAAAGAGGGTGGAGTCACTAAATACATGGAGCGACTTCATGGGTATGACAAAGACATCTCTAGAGAATTTGCTGACAACTGGAATAACGACAATGTTACTCTGTGTGGTAAGACTTTTAATGTCAATGAGAAGTTAATTTTTGAAATTACGGGTATGATTATGTCTAGTCTAAAGTATTATAGAGGTCGAGTTATGGCCCATAATGTGGCCCAAACTTTCCCTAAAACCCCTGAGGAAAAATCCCTCCTTGTCAAGTAGAGTGGAGATTTCTATTTGCGTGAACACATAAAGCTGCTCTGGGGAAAAAATGCTAAGGCCCTAATGCAATACTTCACTCTTGAAGGCCGCTACACTAGGGTTTATAACTTCCATTTTATGAGGATCAACCACTTTAGGTATAAAAGGAATATTTATTTTCCCTTTATGCTGCTGGAATCTTTAGGCATGAACATCTTGGAGAATAGGAAAATCCCTGAGAAACCAATTTTACAAGATGGGCTAATTCTGCTCATCTATGATTATGCAAAGTTTAAGTTGCAAGTTCCTTCCCCAATGATTGTGAAGGGAAAAGATAAGAAGGGTAAAATAACTATCACGACTGAGACTAACCCTACCAAGCAGAAACACAAGAGAAGATCCAAAACTGAGAAGGATGAGGTGGCTAAATTCCCCACTAAGGAGGCTGGTATGGACACTGAAGATGACATAGAAGTGCAGGAGGATGACAAATATCTTTGTGTCTCCTTGCACCAAGAAGAAGTGTAATAGAGCACTGGGGATGATGTTGCGGAGTATACCTCGAACATGAAGAGTAACAATGGTGGGAATGATAAGCCTAGGGATATGGACACAAATGACCCATAAGAATATTTTGTGCCGGAGGAGGAAGGTAACATGGAGGCTTCTGTGGAGATCAAAGGCCCTGTTAACCCATTCCCTAACGTGACTGATATTGCTACCACTCCCAATACTGAGGAGAACCCAACCATTATGATTTAGCATGAGTCGGGAAACAAAGTATAAAATGCCCCTGTTTCCACTATTCTAGTGGATTATGAGGACTCTGTGATAAAAGATGGTTCTATGTCTAGGGTTAAATCTGACAAGGCTGAAGAGAAAAGCAAAGATTTGAAGGATCAGGAAGAAGGTGGAACCTATGAAAATTGAGGAGGAGACCAATGAGAAGAGAAAAGCTGTGAATGGATTTATGCAGGCTTCCAAAGATCAAACTGATACAGACATATAGATGAGCTCTTGGTTGTTTGAAGAAATAAAAGATATTAGCATCAAACAGTCTGAGTTGGAGGAGAGAATTGATAAAATCGCTCAATTGATGGCTAAGCCAAATACTCCTAAAGATGTCAAAGATGATTGCGCTAGAGGAGAAGAGAAGGGGCTGATGGAAAAACTAGAACTTAAAATCAACGCGGTGGTCAACTTCCACCTGTAGACTACTTCAAGATGTATCCAATGCATAGAGGAAACCCTCAACAAGATCATGAAGCATAATTATGAAGGAATAAAGGTTACTACTGATAATCTTCACTCCCTCTTAGCTGTGCTGGAGGTTAATTCCAACTCCATTAATGTTGAAGATGACGATGATAAAGGAACCAACTTTGCGGGTCCTAGCTCTAGGACTAGAGAAAATACTAAAAAGAATAAGATGGTCAGCTCAAATGATATCTAGAACCTCAGGGATTCTATCCAACAATATGAATTGCAGAAGGAGGAAATTGTTGATCTTATGAAAAAAATATCTTAACTTGTTTGTCTTGGTCGTCCTATTTTTTGTTGTCGGGTGTTTTTCGCTGGTTGCTGGTGTTGGGGAGGTGTTTTAATGTCTTTTTCTACCCCCCAGTGATTTATTTTTGGTCTGTGCTTAATCTTCCTATCTTTTGTGCTTTTGTAAAGGGTTACAGTTCCCTTCAAAAACTATTTTTCCACAATCGAAAACTTTTTGCGGCTTCTCTTTTAGTTGCTTAACTTTCTTGCTTGGTATCAATAAATTCAACTTGTGATTTTCTTTCCCTTTCCTTCAATGATCCTTCCTATGATAGATGCGACTCTTTGTATCTACAATCTTAGATCTTCCTCCACCTTTAGCTACGATTGAGGTGACTTTATCTTTGCCACAATCTTCAACTATTATGACACTTTTCCTTGGTGTAATTCTTTGGCAATAAGATTTTCAACAATGATTATTTGCATTCACTTTCAACAACCTTGCTTGTATTGACTAGTATTTCTTTTGTCTACAAAAGCCTTTTCTCTACTTATCATAGATTTCTTTGACCAGTCTATTTGTACATATCCACTTGAGAGCAATTACAATCTCAATTGAGCTCTTTCCGAGAAAAAAAAATCTTGCAAGACAAACCTCTTTTGACTTCTTTCTCCAGCAGCTAGGCTTCAAGTAAGGTTGTGCTTATTCTTGACAGCTAGAACTTTTCAAGTGATAAACTCTCCTTATCATCTTCTTCTATTCTTCCACGGGATCATTCTACTTAGTTGCAACTAAGTTTTCTTATTGACTACACACACTATTAGTTACAAAATCTTTTCACTATCTTGCTCCTCTCACTATCAACCAATCTCTAATACCAATTGTAGGAAAATAGGAGCAAAATAGAAACAAATTAAATTTATATTAATTAGACTAAAATATTATATTACAACTTTATAGCTCTTTACAACTCTACGGACCTGGACTCATTAGAGAGTGAATAGAAGAATACAAATTCATATAATATATAGATGTAATTGAACTACTACGAATGTCTGGTCTACAGAGCATGGGAACCACATGGGCTATTGCAGAATAATAAATTTGTTGATAAGATCAAGCCTAAATAGAGAGCATAGGAGAGACTGATAATACAAATCATTAAATAAGGTTTTATGTATTAACTATTGCAGTTGCACACTATCTTGAACATGTGAATGCAGTTAGTGTGGTTGTTGTGATTACATTTTTTTCATTTGTACATCTACTTAATTAAATGATCTAAAAATTATTCAAGATTTACTAATATTTTTATTTTTGTTTGAAGGTGTTAACACTTTTGACTTGAAGCTTTGAACCAATGAGGTCACAAACAAAAGATCTCATCCCCAACATAAACACTTAGTAATAATATCCTAGTGGGGTTTGAACCTTGGTGAAAAGAACCACAACACCACAATTTAACCATCACACTATGTGAATACTAACTAAGTTCTAACAATAGTTGATAATATGAATAAAAGTATAGTTTTAAATAATCAATAGAAAATTCTTATGAAATAAATTTCACACAACTAATTAATTGAATGATTTTATAATCATTCAAGCTCCACTATTATTTGAAAACATGAATAAAAGTACATAAATGTGATCTAAGATCTTCAAAAACTCAATAGGAATAAAACTAATAGATTTATTTTTGTTTTGCATTGAACTCTTCTTTAATTAATTACTACCTACTTGTAGAGTTAGATGTCATGACCAAGAGGCATCTCATCTTTCAAATTTACATATGGATCATACTTGATCTTATCTAAATTATGATACATTACATCATAAATTAGATGTGATAGTTTATTCAATTCAACATTCAACATTCAACATTTTTACATTCAAAAACATGAAATATATCTCTAATAAAATTAAATACTAATCTCCATTATGAAAGCTCCCATATAATTGTATCACATCTGATAATTTTTTTTATTAAAGAAGATCTCAATAATATTGTGTTTATTTTGTTAAAATTTTCAAGTTTACATTCTTAATGTCCTTTTTTTCTCCATTCCTTCCTTTTGACTATTTAAGTTTTTAGAGGATGAAAGTGCATACTTTGTCCTACTTTGACCTTTTCTTAAGATTGTTATCTTCATTTTTTTGCATAAGCCTTCAAAGAACATCCTTTCATTCTTCTATTTCATCTTCCATTTAGCCACACCATATAACATTTCACTTATTTGTGTATCTTAGATTAGATCAATCCAATTTTGTTCCTAAGATATAATTGTGCAAGTGGACACACCACCCCCGTCCCGCCCNCCCCCCCCCCCCCCCCCCCCCCCCCCCCCCCCTCCCCCCTCCTCCCAAAATAAAGTGTATCCCATTAATACTGAGTGAACTCTCTTTCAAAATTATACTCTTATCCATTGATTTGTACACCAAAGCATTGAAATTAAATGCATGAGATGTCATATATAAACACAAACCCTAGGATACAATACACATGAATGAATGCGAAAAAGAGATAAATCAAAAGTATTCAATTTTTTTCTAAATGTATCAACAAGTAGTTTCAAGTAATTGATGATCAAAATATACTACAACATGAATACATTGTCATGTCTTTGCTCTCATGAAAACAACAAAAGTGGTTTGATCAAGGCTCAAAGATGTTTTATACTTTATTTCTAGTATAGAAAATATGAAAAGTGTTGATTAACATAAAATCCTCTCAAAATTAAATATCATTTTACAGGTTTATAAGGATCATAATCATATAGAAAGGAAACACACGTATGAATCACAACAACATCAAGAATATTATATATATTAAATCACATTTGATTTAATCTTAGTTTTTTTAATAGATACATTGGCATAGAAAACATATTATTTTAAAAAACATGTGACTTTATTTATACCAAAATGAAGAGGAAGGTGTTATGGACTTGTATATATGGTATGGAGGGGCATGGGGAGATATTTAGAAATTTAAAAATTTTGGACTAAAGGTGGAATTATTTTTAGAAATTTTGGACAAAAGGTGGATTCTTGTCCTTCATTCCCTTCTCTCTTTATTCCTACACATGGAATTATTCTTAAACTCTCTTCCATTTTGTCCCTCAAAAGCTCAAAGGATGGGACAACTTGTCATTATATTCGTTTTATGATTATATTTAGCTTTTGGTTGTCCCCTTTGTTGTTATATTCGGTAGTTTCCTTATACATATTTTGGTTCAAGTGTTTTTCAAAAAACAATAAGCAATCTGCTAATTTGTGAGTGGTTTGGTATTTTTCTCGAAAGGTTGGGAACATTCATTTTATAAATATATATATATAATTTATTTTTCGTTTAGTTTGTTCAAATTATTTAATATATTTATATTCATAAATGATATAGTTCTTTTGAAGTAGGTTTGTTTTTAATTATTTATTTTCATACATTTATCTATAGTTTAATCGTGTGTGTGCACATTTTCATGCATGCTTTTATAATCAAACGTTTAGTTAATGCATACATTTTATTGTTTCATCATTCTAGGTTATTTTTTTAAGTATAAGATTCACGATTATGACCATTGATTTAACCCCTAATTGTCAAAACTTCAAATTTAAATTTATTTGACTCTTATCTATTTCACTAACTATTGCGAGTTATCAAAACACACATTTAAGTTATTAGTTGTCATGTACTTGTATGCAGATGCATTCAATTACATTAATTTTAAAAGCGGTTACATTGCATTAGTTCTGTTGACTCAATAGTTCCCTAAATTTAAGTTCTATTCCTCATGCATGGACAACTTAATAAATCAATTTTGCAAGTTCAAAAACCTATTGCTTCTCAAGCACCTCTTCAGTGGGTTTGTTTTTGGCTCTCACGCTACCCATGGATCTTATTTAAAGGGCATTATCTTTGACTCTTAGTTCATGAATTTTTCTATTAGCTTTGTCATTTTAAGCCTTTTTTTTCCCCTCTTCTTGTTCATTTTCCTACATCTTGTGGGCAATAAAAAAATCTCTACACATTATTGGATGTTAGCAAATTAGGCATGAACCAAGAATTTGAAAGGTACCACTCAAATCCAAGAAGAAAGTTAGGTTGTGGATATCAATTGCCCCAGAAGAATGGTAGGCTTTGATACCACTTCTCCAACACAAATGGTTGACTATAATACCACCTAATCCATAAAATTGGGACAACTATACTTCACTCCAGTACATCACTTGTGGATTCTAAAATTAGGTACTCCAAACTACCATTTTGTGTATTTAATCACTAATAATGCCTACCAATATCTATGATATATGTAACAAATTAATAAACAAAAATATCTTAAATATTAAAATAAAAATTGCATCACACACAAGATATGTAGTATAAGTAGCTCTAGAGAAAGCCTCACTTGGGTAGAAAAATTGAAGAGTGGGCTAAGCTCCCCATACCATTGTCCCACTATCATATAAGTTACATTTATAAAATGGGATTACTTTCATACCTCCCTATAGTAGTAAAATCAACATTCCTATATCTCCATTTTTACCTATTAGAGTGAAGGATAATACCTCTAACCCAATATCTAGCATCCTCATTTTTAATAGTCTATAATATACTTAAATATTTCCAAGTCGTTGTGAATGCAACCCTTTGTTGAATCTAAAATTCATGTAATAGGTGTCTTATAGTTGTAGCAACATGCTCCTCTACCATCAATACTCACGACCTCTATGACCTAGTCTTGTCTCTTTAGTCAACTAGATTGGCCATGGTTGTCTCAACCATTCTAAATCTACTTGGGTTCAAAAAATATATGAACAAGTTTGCTTACTCTTAATAGTGTGCATTTGTATTGATTATTTATCAAATTTATATCACATGCTTCTTCTTCAAACTATCATCCAATGTGGTTGAGATCCCATACGAGTAGCATGCTCACTACCTCTATGAAGTTGTGGTTCTGGAAGGTAAAAAACTATGAGAACTTTTCTTGATTTTATCCTATCTAGAGATTAATCCTTGGTGAAAAAAGTTCCAAATCAAGGTGTAGTGAACACAATTTACATTCTTCAACATCAATTTAAACTTTTAATAACTAGTAGAGGTATATTGGATTCTAAAAAAAAGTCAAATATGTTCTTACCAATAGAACAATCCAAGACACCCCACCATAGACTAAACTAGAGAGTATTGTATAATATATTAAAGACCCACCTAGACCTCATAATTACTACTTTAAATTTGCTAAAAAAATTCCCTCAAAGTAGTAGGATTGATCAACATGTGGCACAACAACCCCATTATCACGTAGTTTCTCACAATTCTCATAACAACGAACAAGATTCAAATATTATTTCTACCACTAATCCTTTTCTTTCACAACATGTTGGTAAGGAGTTTGATCTTGTTGATAAGCTTCATGCTAACCTAGCTAAGATCTTCAGTTTAGATTTGATTCAAAATTCACCTACATACCATCTAATATTCTGAGAAGCCTTATGTAGTGTCACTCCAACTCCATCTCTATAAGGAGATAATGTAGTCCTGGACCCTGGCTTGGATACATCATGAGGTAATATGGTAATTGGATAGTTGTAGGATGATAGGTTGACCAAATAATGGTTAGTGGTATCAATATTATTTAATATTGCTTAAGGGGAACTATATGTTAGTTAGATGATTTATAGTCAAGATGTTATTTATTTAATTTTAATGCAATGGATAATTGATGATATTACAGTATATGATGTTATGGAAATTTTTATGTTGTAAGAACAATGCTTATGTTTAATCATGATACATGACAATGGTCACTTGCATGTTTATTAGTCACTAATGTTCCAATGCATGTATTTAATGATGTTCGGTTACTACTATGCTTATATAACCGATTATAGTTGATCCTATCTTATATGTTTTAACAAAGAGGGATGAAGTCATAGTTACTCATTTGTGAGGTCCACATGATCTCCTAATTCCCTTCACTTCTTGATATTACATACATATATGTGCTTCAGTTATTGTACTAACGCGGACACGTACCATGCATCAACTTCACCTCAATTGGAAGGTTTGAGCATGCCCAAAATAAAAATAAAATTTGACCCCAATGGTGGTTAAATATGGAGTTAATCATATGGCCAACTAATTTCCCCAACCAAAATTGTTGTTCCTAGTTTGGGCGACAATTGTCATGTTGTTTATTGTGGCTAGCCAGTTACCAGATGGTAACAACCAACTGCCTTGCTTGGTATGTTGAGATGTGTGATGTGATTGTTTGGTTTGATTTGTGAGGTTTGTATTGGTCTCTGGTAATCATGTGATTTTATTTATGTATTTGTACGTTGGATGGAGTCACTGGCTATTATTATTATTAAATTATTGTTGTCGCTGACTAGTATTGTTGGGCATTTTATTTAATTGGGGATTTTAATCATTTGGCTTTGAATTTCAATTTTAGAATTTATTTTATGGTTTTAATTTGATTTTTTCATATGTTTATATAATTTTAGAAGAGAGTCTTTTGTTATATAGAAATTTCATATTTTAACTTATCTATTAATTCTCACTCTTTTACTTTTATGAAGTTTTTGGAAAACTCTCATATGGAAATTCAAAATTGGGCTTGTGGAGAAGATTTTTATGGAAATATTTTTTTGTAATTTGTTCAATGGATCCCTCTTCTCAAATATATTATATCTTCAAATTTTTGTGTTGACCGGTTAAGTATTTCTCAACTTCTCTTAATTTCTTGGTTTTGAGCAAGTGGAGGCAAGTTCTTGATTTTCTTCCAATTTCTTTTTTAGATTTCAAATTTCTGGTATGTGAGTGGTTGGAAGGGAATTAATATTGGAATAGATCATATCAAAAATAATTTTAAATTCAATTGATGAAGATTTTGTTATTTTATGGAAAAATTATGAGAAAATAGAGGTTTGTTGTCCTCTTGTTTCCAAAATATCTTTTGGTGCATAATTGTATGAAATAAGATTGGTTTTGTGATGAGAATCATGTGGGGAAAAAGGATTTTCCTATATTTTAATTTGGTTGAGTTTGAAACTTTTATAGTTTTGCCATGAAGGCATTACATGCGCCCGGATTGAGTTCTTTTATTTAAATTTGCAAATTTTGGGCGAGTGAAACATATGATTGTGAATTTATGTTTGTTATTAATGAAATTTGTGGTAAAATTTCATTGTAATGTTGAGAATTATATTCTTGAAAAAGATGGATTCATGATGGTGATTATTTATGTGATAGTGTATGCACCCGATATGGGCAAAAAAATTGACTATATTGTGGATCTTGTGTAATGAGTCATGTGGATTTGTATTGTTGTTTATTATTGATGAATTTGTGAAGTTTTAGCGATGGAAATATTGATAATTTATCTTTTGAGAAGTTTTATTTTATAATGGTCATGGTTTATGTAGTTTGTATGCAACTGGTTCCAGACATTTTTCCATTTATGTAGTAAGAAATAAATTGCTATTTTGGAGTCTTGGATATGAAATTGGTTTTATTGTAACTTGTGAGTTTTTTTAATGTGGCATGTGATTCAAGAAGTTTCATGGAAATTATTTGTATTCTTAGCTCTTGTTATGGCTTTGTTGGTGCCCATATCGAACACGGTTCCAGAAAAAGTGTTACGTGATGTGAGTCAGTGTTTGGTTGTGAGATTATGGTTATTGTGATGTACGTGAATTGTGTACGATGTTGGTATTATGGATGCTTTTAAAATGGGAGCTTAATCATTGCTTATCTTATGTATCCCGGATTGGGCTCTTGTATATATCCCGGGTGGCTCTTGTGTTGAGAGTGCATGAATTCTTGTTATGTTTGGCCTTATGTGATGGTTGCAATTACTTTTGATGGAACCGAAATGGAACTTATGATTATATTTATGAGATCTCTTTGGATATTGACAAGTTCATATGTATTATCTCTTTTGTATTTCTATGGTTTCCATGTGTGGATGGGAATTTATTATGTTATTGCTGAAGGTTATGCTGGCAATGTGTCATGCTTATTTATGAATGGAATTTAAGGTGTCTTTGCTGAGGGATATGTCGGTAATGTTTCATGCTTGTTTTCCTAGGATATCTCATGGTGTTCCATGTGGTTTCTTGAATGGATAAACATCCAATTGTGGGAGTGGCTCTCAATGGGGGACCGAGGCACAAAAGGGCCACCAAAGTAAACCATTGAAGAGTACTAATCAAGTGAAAAATTAATGCATAGTAAAATAATGGGGTTCAAACAAATAACTAATAAAAAGTAATACTAACAATGTAGGATTGGGTGTACTAGTCATTGTGGACCTGGATGTGTCAGCCACAAAGATACCTCCTATGGGTTTTTTGGACCTAGATGTACCAGCCATGGATATAATGGAGAAATGTCAGGGTGTACCAACACATCAAGCTCCTTGTCACCATGTGAGGATGACTTGATGTCATATGGGCCAGATGGAAATGTGATGACACTCCCATTATTGGACTATGTACCCACACTATTGATAGGTGAGATTTTGGTTATGTATTAATGAGATGTTACTTGCATGGTGATTATGTCTTGGAATTGTTTGCATTTATTTCAAATATGTGAGAGTGCATCACATTGTATTTATTGTGACCATGTCTCTTATGGTTGAGTGGTGTTCTGATTTGAGTTGTTTATTGTATAGCCTCCTTGTTTTGGTTGTATGTGTATCCTTGGTGATTTCTTTGCCCGGTTTTGTGTGGTCATAGTACCTTTTGGTTGTGGCTTGATGTTTCTATGATGTGTGCATGTATACCATGTATGGTTACTTTTCTTGTGTAGTACAGGTCATATGGTTATCTTCATGAGAACGGTGGGAAAGGGACTTGTTAGCACTGTATATTGAAAATTTTCAAATTTCAAACATTGGCCTTGTTCACGCATGTTCTTGTTCAAAATCTGTGTCTTTTCATTTTAAAATATCCCATTTTGGTTAAAGTCATCAAATTATCTTGTTGAAAGCTTATATCGTGCAGTCGCGGTTGTTTTATGTTATGAGATTTTAGGTCCGCGATTGAGCGAGCATTATGAAGTCAAGTCAGTTGTTCACTCGCTAAAGGTTTTGGTTCATGTATTTTTTTGCGTGAGTGCATGAGGAAGTCGAGTTAAAAATATCGCTCACTCGCTGAGGTTTTGACTAATGTGTTTTTTGTTGTGCGAGTAGGCGATGCATTATATTTTAATGATTAAGTGGTTCTCGTCGCTCAGTCGTGCTAGAAGCTTTCAAGGTTCTGAGGTGCGCGAGTATGCAACTAAAAGATCAGGTTTATTTTTGTTCACTCACCGGTGATTTGTTGTCTAAGTTTTTGAGCTCGCGAGTGCGCGATGAGGGAAAAAGGCAAGTTGTCGCTCAGTCGCTAATGAACAAATTCAAGTCAGAAAAGGTCAGCAAGTACGCAAATGATGAACTCTGAAGGATTGTTGAAGGTACTCGCTCACTCGCGGAAGGTTTTCTCATAAAGAACCTTAATGCATGACTACGCAATTATGGATAATATAGATCATCACTCACTCGCTGATAGTATTGGGCTGATGTACTTTGCAGTGCGAGTGAGCGACGGGATAAAAGATGTTGTAAGAAATGGATCATTGGTCACTCACAAAGGTAAAAGAGTAGATTAAAAAGGCACGACGAGTGTGCGAGAGGAAATAATTCATGATTATTTCTAATCATCGCTCACTCGCTCATATTCAAACATGATGAGCTAGAGGTTAGCGAGTGTGCAATCAAGGAAAGCTTGAGCAATGGATTTGTACTCGCTCACTCGCACGGGTTTGTAGAAAGTGAAACTTTTAGCAGCGAGTCTGTGACTAATAAAAGGAAGTGTGCTACCGCTCACTCGTGCAGGTGTAAATGTAACTAATAAAGGGATAGCGAGTGTGTGACTAGCAAATGATCAAGGTACTATTTAGGTCATCACTAAGTCACGAAAGATATGTTCAGACAAAGAGAGACCAGGAGTGCGCGACTGGTTGTAAGGAAAGGTCTTATTGCTCACTCGCAAGGACATTTTTGAATACAAGTCTCATAAAATGAGTGAGCAACAAGTTGACAAGTGGCCCATTCCCGGGTTCTAAAATATAAAAAGGTAAAAAAGTGTGTACTCTATTCTAGCAAGGATGAAGGAGTGTGAATTAATGGCAACATTAGTTTCAGAAAGTTAACTGTAGGACTCTGCAAGTATGAGAATTGCATTCAACTAGACAAGAGGCTGATTTGATGGCTATAAATATGAATGATTGAGCTTGTTTTCTGTACAACTCTCGTTTCTACCTTTGAGAATTTCTGAGAAAGAAACATAGCTCATTTCTTGAGATTGCATTCTAAGAGAGAAGATGAGTCAAGCTACTACCAGTGCAGCCTCATAGGGGTCTGAGAAGAAGAAAGTTGCAAGGAAGAAATATGTGGAAGAATTTGCTGAGTTGTTGCCTGGAACATCAAATGCAAATAAGGCCAATTGGGATGAATGGAAGGATAGATGGTGCCAGTGTAGAAATCCTATTACTCCCAATTTATCTGGTAATACTCTTTTCCATTATTTATGGAATAATAGGGTTAAAGGAGTTCCTATTAGCAATCCTTGGGAATTGAATATGGAAAAATTAATTGTGCCTGATGTCTATATTGATATAGACCTTATAAAATGATTAGCTAAGAATTATTTCCCAGTAGCTAGGGTAATTAGAAAGAAGAACAAAGAAGCCCTAGTGTATATAAATAGAAGATCAATAGCAGAGGTATTTGGAATCACTGGTGCATTATGCATGGAAATTGACTTGGTAAAGATACATGCAGATTACAAAAAGAGGGAGAAATTGATCAAGAAGTATGAGATGCCCAGATTCATGCCCAGGGTAGATAGAAATCTGGTGATAATCCTAGATAATGTTCAACCACCTTTCGACCAATCCCTTTTCGATAATTATGTGAAATGCACAGTGTATGGCCTAAACAAAGTTTTAGGTTTTGATGGAGATTCTACTATTGCTCCAGACCTGCTTATGATGGCCATGAATATCCAGCACCCAGAGGTCAATTCAAATTATGATTATGTGGGTACATAGTTGAAGCTATACATACTGCACTAGTAGATATACAGTTTATGATTTTGTATTACAAAAAGGCATCCATGGATAAAGAGCTGGAGCTATTTTCTTCAGAATATGGTGTCAGTATGCCAATCCAAAGGTGGACCCAGGTATGGGACAGTGCTTCTATGAACTCATCTTTTGTATGTTTTTGTAATTGGATTGTGGATCCAATTTTTGATTTATTGGGAGCGGATAGGGAGAGGTTACCAATTGAGGTTAGAAGGATTTTAATACCTTGGCATTTTGTTCAAAATTGGCCAATTACTCACAATTGGGGTGAATTTTTCTTCTTTGACCAAGTCATTGTTATAAGGGTATATGGTTGTTCACAACCACCTCAAGTTCTCCCCAAATTTATTCATCTTAGGGTTGCATTTTTAGAATTCATTTGGCAAATCACCTGGGTGGATAAAGAATTCTTAGGACATAGGAGGGGTAATTTTATCCCTAGGTTATGGGTGGGGTTTGATTTCTCTATTGGGAAGAGAGTTTTTGGCTTGATCAATGATTTCTTAAAACAATATAGGATGTCCACAACAATTGCTAGATTTTGTGACCTAGAATAGTTCATAAAGATAACTTTGAAAACTATGGTTTCCTGGGTACCAATCAGAGATCATGAGCCATTAGATGATGAAGATGTTGTGAGGAACAGGTTGGATAGAGTTCAGGCCCAAGAGAGAAGAAGAAAATGGAAGGATCTTCTAAGGGATGAAAAAGAGTGGAAGGAATCTAACAAAACATTTTCTGGTTTTTTCCCTGATAGTCCATACTTGCAAAGAATGGAAGAAATGCTGAAGTCATATGACACTTTAATGGCACAAATACCACAGTTCAGTGATGAGAATGCATAGTCCCAGGGATGCCCTCTTACTGTTGCACTACATGATCAGGAACATTTGGAACAACAAGAAGAACAACATCAAGAAGAAGAAGAGGCTGGTGAAGAAGCTACTTCTACCAGAGAACCACCTAAGAAGGAATAGATAACAGAGCACAAGATGGTGCAAGATAGAAAAGCCTTGGCTAAAGATGTGATAACAGAGCATGGAAAATACTTCAGGAAATTAAAAAGGCAATGGTAGAAAGAGCCTCAAGATGAAGGCCATGGAGATAACCAGATGATCCTGTTTCCAAAAATTGATGAGAGAGTAATGATGGCAAC
This sequence comes from Thuja plicata, assembly GCA_018584345.1. Taxonomy (NCBI): domain Eukaryota; kingdom Viridiplantae; phylum Streptophyta; class Pinopsida; order Cupressales; family Cupressaceae; genus Thuja; species Thuja plicata. Next base: position 531,010 of record MU225339.1, read on the forward strand.
TAAATTCATCAAGGATGATGAATTCATAAAATCTAAAGAATTCAAAAATTTCTTAATCAAGTTAAAACAAAATTATTTGAGGCAAAGCTTGATCACAGGTGAAGGACAAGAGGAAAAGAATGAGGAGATTGTAAAGACATTCTGGGATTATGATCCTGAGAGTGAATTGATTATTGTGGAGCATGCCAGATTATTGGTATAGAATAGTGGGGTGTTGTTAATACCTAATTGGGACTTGCAGTCCACTTTCATTATTGATCAAATTAGAAGGCAAGAAGACCCTTTGACAAAAAAAAAATTGAAATAGATGAGGTGTTGAAAGGATCAGGATTTGATCCTAAGTCTAAGACTATAGACATTTGGTCCTTGGCCCCTACTACACAAAAGCCTTTGGTTATGACCATAAGGGAGGAAATGAGGGTAGATAAAATGATTTGGAACCTACAGAACAAAAGTGATTTGGAACCTACAGAACTTGGAAAAAGTGGATGACATGTCCAAAAGATATGAAACAAGTTTTGGTCAAATGATGGCTCTGGCCAAGAAACATGAAGAAGTTGTGATTCATAACCACACCTTGGAGGAGAAAATAGAAAAATTAAAGGAAGAATTAGAAGAAAGAAATAAAAATATAGTCCCCCAGGAAGTATCAAAAGATGAAACAGATTATGCAATAGAAAAAAAGGAGGACTCAGCACTGACAGAAGGCCAATCTAAGGAGCTATCACACGGAACAAATATTAATGTTATGTCTATTGTATTTCCTATACTACAACATCAGATTGATGTTTTGAAGAAAAAGACTTAAATAGTGTATACACTATATGGCTCACTATAGGAAGCCTCAAAGACAACTGCTGAAGCCATGACATTTCTGGAGCCTACCTTCAAAACTTGGTTAGGAAGAGATAGGCTAATGGACAAATTGAAGACAATAATACAGTGATGATTTTCCTGACAAAATCATAGATAATATTGAGATGATTAATGAAGTGAATGATACTTATGCTTTCTTCAATGGCAACGCTAAGCTAATAGATAAAAAATTGCAATTATTTGGTGATCAGTGCCCTCCATTAGTTCCAAAAATTTATGATGAATCAGGTGTGTTAAAACCATAATCAAATTGGAAAGCAAAATTTGATGGAATATGCAAGGACAAGGAAATGAAACAACACCTGGAAAAGGATACTGATGCAAAATATTGTAATGAATTGATTGATAACCTTTTTAAGGTTGAAATAGATATGACAAAGTTTCATGTTGAGGCCAGAACAACCATGGATTCCAGGTGGACAAAAGTTGTTACTAAACTGGAGCAAGAGAAGATTTTTGACTGGCCCACTGCCAAGGAGGTGAACAGGTGGGAAGTGAAGCTAAAAGGATAAGAGAGATATTTTCAAGTGCAACAAAAAATTTTGTTTAGACTTCGCATACATTGTGCCACCCGTGTTCTGTTTTAAATTTGGTTTTTCTGTTAGTTGTAAAAGTTGTTGCAAAGATTTTGTAAATATTTACCATGTAGTCTGTAGCTTGTTGCATCATTAGTTATAAAAGGATTCCAAGACTACTGGGAAAAGGATAGCCATTTTTCATTTTGGAGTACAAGATTGAATTGTATAAACTCTGGTTTAAGACCAATATATTTTGAGTAGGGTTTTGAAAGTTCATTGTTGAATGTAATAGAAATTTTGATTATGAATACAAATGAAATCCATCAATAGTTTCTAAAACATATGATGATTATTTGTATTCATTATTGTGTTATGAATTTTATTTAAATTGAATGATCAAGGAATGTTCAATTTATGCGTCTATAAGGCAGATTTTGAAATTGTTTTAGTGTTCTTTCAAGGAAAGACTAAAATTGCCTTAGGGTTATTTCAGTGAAGTTCAAAGTATCTAATGAATTTGATGAATTAGCTTGCCATATGTATGAAGGTTGATATACAAGGTATATCTATTTTTATGTCAGATCTGTAGTTGTTTTAAGTTCATATTCACAGAAATTGGTTATGAATATTCATAGTAACTCTATACCCTAGGATAAAGCACTGGTCTGTTTTCCATTGGAACAGGTGACTACCATATTAAAATTGATCCTTCTCATAATGTTTTGATATGTCAAATAAATGTTGCAGAGGTTAATCCCTGTAATTCCATTCATATCTGCTAGAGTGATTTTGTGATTTAATTGTTCTCAGTCAGAAGCGTATTCCCACCCGAGTTTATGGAGTTCAAAGTGTAGGGGGTTTAAAAACCCAATTTCTGTCATTATGTATCTTGCTTGATCAATGATTGGGACAAATAGAGAAATTTCACCAAGAGTATTTCATATGTCGGCAAGAAAAAGAATTAACATAATATGTCGACTCAGCTGGGGACTTTCAAGGAATGTGTGTAAAGGTTAGTTTGAGACTCCTGTTTCATATATATCAGTTCCTTGAAATCCAGTTTTTGAAATCACAAGTTGTGTGTTGTACCTCATTGTGTCATATCCTCTAATATCATTGCTAAAGTGAAATTTCATTATTTTATTCCCAAAGTATTTTGGGTGGCAACTCCGAGTAATTGGTTATAGTGTTTCTAAGGGGAACATTGGCAGATCAAGTGTTGTGAAGTTTCATTTTAGATAGGATGAGGAATGGAAAGACAAATAAAAAGAATCACTCTCAAGCAACATCAGAGAGTGATGTTTCTAAAAATCCTAGGAGAAACCATTCTAGGAAGGGAGAATATCATAACAACACCTCTTGGAAACCTAGATCTGTAGGTCCAAATCAGCCCGTACCATTCTTGAGAAATAAATTACTGAACCTTTGAATCCTGAGTCTGACACCACGGGTTATTTTGATGATATATTTACCCCTGTACCAAAGAATGTATTTCAAGAAAAAGGGGAAACATCCTCCTATTACAAAGGAAATTTATTTCCAAGTTCATTGGGTATCCCTTACGAACGGGTGGACGACCAAAAGGGAGATAATCTAATGAATATATATGATTCTTCTAGTTTTGATATTGAAGAAGTCCTCAGAGATAATAACCTTTTGAAAAGGGAATTAGATGAATTGTTTCTTATCAAGCAGATAATTATGAGGCTAGAGAAGAACGAATTATAAATGCCATCATTGAAAGAGAAAATTTGAAGAAGTGGGTTGCCCAATTAAAATTGGCAGCTCATGGTGCAAATGAAGGATTTCATGGTTTGAATAAAGAACATTTTGGAGATGTAGATACCCTGAGAAAATAATGCCAAGAAAGAGAAAACGTGCTTAATAAAAATGATTCTTGAGATACATGCCCTGTGTTGAGGCAAGTCATTAATTATGAGAGTCAAAAGCCTCCCAAGTCTCAAACATCTACACAAGATATATCAGAAACTAATGATAAAAAAATAGATGCTGATAAAGGAAAATAAAAGTGTACTGGCATTAATTTTTTTGAGTGTAAGATTGAAGAGGGTATATCTTAGGATATGTTCTTGCTTGATATGGAGTTAAAGAGGGCTAGAAAGGCCAAAGATGATATTGCAAAGCAGTTGGAAAAGGCAGAATTAGAAGCTGCTGCTACAGAGATAAAAAGAAAGATTGCTTTCTTGAGTTCTTCAATTCATACCAATGTAACAAATGATACCACTGCAGTTATTCAAACCATGCCTGTAAATACTTCTAGTATCCATAATACTAGTGTTAATACAAATACCTAGACATGTGGTGCAACTCAAGGAGTTGCATCACAACTAGGAGGGAGTGGATTTAACAGAAATGTTGGTCACCAAAATGTAGGCATTGGTAATAATAGCCACAATATTGGTACAAATTTTCAGAGAAGACCTATTCATCTAGAAAGATATAGGAAACTTATTTTTGATGGTATCCATGGCCAACCAAATCCTATTCCTAATGAGATCAGAGAAAAGATTCCCAAATTCAGTGGGAATAATGCTATAACTGGTGAGGAGCATCTAAAAGTTTTCACAGATACAATGAATGATTATGAGTTTGGAGATGAGGATGGTGTGATAAAATTGTTTGTACAGTCTTTGATTGAGGATGCAAGAGATTGGTACCAAGGTTTGCCTGATAACAGTATTTACTCATGGGATGAGTTTGTTAGAAGTTTCAAAGAACAGTATGGTGACAAGATAAAATCTGGCTTCATGTTGAATGAATTTAACAATTTGAATTTTTTTGCAAATGAAGGCATTATTGAATTCAACATTAAATTTCAAAAGGCTATGCATAAGTTGTTCCAAGTGTTAAGACTGGATGAAAATGTATGTCTCACCACTTACTGTAATGCTTTAGATGGGAAGACAACTTATTTTCTTAGAGATAAATATCCTCTAACTATGAGAGAGGCATATAAGTTGGCCATAAACATAGAAAGTAATAGAAGATATTTTGGAAAGCTTGGCAAATGGGATGACAATAGACTCTGGAAAGAGTAAAAAAAAATAGTCAAATAAGAATCCCAAAGAAGAAGATAGAATGGATACATTAGTAAGTGTGGTGAAAGATCTTGTTGCTAAGGTAGACAAGAATGAAAAGGGGTTTCAAAATAATAGGCCACAGTATCAAAGGCAAGATAAGCCTTATAGACTGCAAGATTTTCCTTATAAAACCCAGTGGAAAGATGGAAAACCTTTGCCAGAAGAACAAACCAATCCTAAGAACAAAGAGGTCCCTGATCTATTGAAAAACAACAATGCACATAATGTAGAGAACACTCCCTGGTGCATGGCTTGTAATATGCCTCATTACCCTTATCAGTGCGCAGTAGCTCATGGTGTGGTAGAGCCACGTGAAAATGTTGGAACACAAGAAAGCCAGAGTGATAAAAGACCTGCAATAAATATGTGTGCATTTACTTTTGAAGATGATAATGGAAGCTCTGAGGAAGAGCCAGAAGAGAATGTCTCTATCACAGTAAATTGTACAAACACTAAATTAGAACATGTCCATCTTGGAATTCCTGGTGATGATGAGATAAGATTTCTTACTATTGTTGTTGTGACACAAGCAAGAAGTTCATATCAGCTTAGAAATAGAAAGGTTGATCAAAGTGGGAACCAGCCTGGTTCACTTTCTATCACAGAAGTCATAAATGAATAATCTACACATGATGTGGAAGAAACAAAAAAGGGAGAGATAGAAAAGGATGAACCAAAGGACACTCTGGTTAAGGAAAATAAAGTTACCCCTACTAATGAACAAAAAATAAGACAGTTGAAGGAAAGTAAAGGTAAAATATCTTCAAAAAATGTCATGAATTTCCCAACTTTTGATATGAAACAAGCTTTATCCCAAATGAAGGTATCTGTACCTTTAGTTGAGATGTTTAAAATCAAAGAGCAATGAGAAGTTGCTTTTTCACTACTATCTGCTTTGCCTGATATACATGATAATACTGGTTTGAATTGTGAATTAAGAGAAAAGAAAGAAGAAAAGGATGAAATCCCAGTCTCTGTAGAAAGTGTATTTATCCAAGAGCCAGATCAGATTGATCCTTTTTATGTAACATTGCTTATAAATAATATGTTGTTGAAAAATTGTATGATAGATTCGGGAGCTACTGCTAATGAAATTCCCTACAGTGTGATGAAAGAATTGGGATTGAAGATTGATACTGCTGTTGGTAGATGTTATGCCATGGATAACAGGGAGGTGACTATAATTGGGACTTTGAAAGGTATTGAGGTCAAGCTGGCTACATTCCCTGAAACTATTCTCAAAATAGATATTGTTGTAGTAGATACTCAGCCCCATTTTGGGATGCTACTATCAAGACAATGGGCTGCAGTAGTGGGAAGACATGTACAGTTGGATTTGTCCTTTGCAACCATTTCTATGAATGGAAATGAAGTTAAGTTATTTTGAGAGCCTAGGGCTCCTATTCTAGTGGAGAAAGTTAATCCAAACATGTTGAATTGTTTTGTGGATGTAGATATGCATAATTTCAGGGTTGAAAAGATTCAACCATAGTTGAAAAATACAGATCCCATAATAGAAGAACTAGAATTGCAACAACATGGATTGTGGAAAATGTATTTTGATGGAGCATGCTCAAAATAAGGATTAGGAGCTGGTGCATCATTTGTCTCTCCATCAGGTATTACTTTCAAGTACTCATTTATGTTGTCCTTTCAATATACAAACAATACAACTGAATATGAGGCATTGTTGTTGGGATTAGAAATAGCAATCAAGCATGGCATTAAGTTGTTAAGAGTTTTTGGAGATTTAGAGCTAGCCATATCCCAAATTAGATCAAAATATTCTGCTAAAAATGATAGGCTAAAACAATATAAACATGATGTATGGGATAGCATTGAATTATTTGATGCATTTTCAATTGATTGGATAGAGAGATCTAAGAATATCATGGCAGATTTTTTGGCTAATGTGGCCTTGAAAAATGATGACTTAACACTAGTAGGGGTATCTATTGTAGAAACCAAGACTAGGCCTGCCATTCCTGATAATGTATATAATTGGCAGGTTTTTGAAAATGATGAAGATATTATTACTTTCATTCATTGTGTGGATAATTATGAAGGTCAAATCATTGACTGTAATAATTTGATAGAAATTATTGATGGGAAAGAAACCATATTTGGAAATGAGATTTTGCAGTTGCAGAAAAATGAGATCCCTAAAGGATTAACTCAATTGGAGGGATTGTTTTCTGATAATGATAGTCATATGTGCCAAAAGTTTACAGCCAAATTGGATGAATTTGAGGAGATAAACCTGGGATCAGAGTGTGCTCCTAGGATTGTATATATTGGAAAGAAGTTGGCTCCTCATGTGAGAATGAATTTGATTAACTTATTGAATAGGTTCAAACATTTTTTTTCTTGGTCTTATGAATACCTTAAGGCTTATAGGGAAGATCTCTTCCAGCATGAAATCCCATTAAAAGATGATATTAAGCCTTTTAGACAAAAATAGAGGCCAATCAATCCTTTGCTGGCCCCCAAAATGCAGTAGGAGCTAACAAAGCTCAGAGAGGCTAGGATAATAAAACCAACCAGACATTCTTCTTGGGTGTCCAACTTAGTCCCTATTAGAAAGAAAAATGGAGACATAAAGCTATGTGTTGATTTCAGAAACCTCAATGTAGCTTCTTTATAAGATAATTACTCTTTGCCAAACATGGAGGCAATGCTAATGGTTGTGAACTGCTGTCCATGATGGATGGTTTTTCTGGTTACAACCAGGTGCTGGTTTAGGAGTCTGAACAATTTAAAACAACGTTTACTACCCCATGGGGTATGTATGTATATGTGAGAATTCCATTTGGCCTGATGAACGTAGGAGCTACCTTCCAAAGAGCCATGGATGTTGATTTCAAAGAGTTTGTAAATATAATTATGGTGGTGTATCAAGATGATTTAACTGCATATTCCCAAAAGGCTGAGGATAATTGTAAACACTTGGAGAAAATATTTACTAAAGCCTTGGAGTATGGGATTTCATTAAACCCAAAGAAATGTCACTTTGCTGTGACAAAAGGTAAGTTATTAGGACATATAGTGTCAAAGGAAGGTGTCAAGATTGACCATGAATGAGTGGAAGCCATTAATAAATTATTGACCCCCAAAAACATCAAAGGAGTACAATCTTTCCTTGGAAAGGTAAATTTTGTAAGAAGGTTCATTGCAAACTTTGCTGAGATAGTGAAGCCCATTGTTAAATTGCTGAAGAAAAATGCTAAGTTTGAATGGGACAAGGAAGCTCAATTATCTTTTGATGAAATAAAGATGGCTATTCAGCAAGCACCAGTGTTGAGATCTCCAGATTATGAAAATCCTTTTTCTCTGTTTTCTTTTGCTTCATTTCATACCATTGTTGCAATGCTTTTGTAGAATGATGATGAAGGTTTTGAACATCCTATAGCATTTTTTAGTAAGTGTCTACAGGCAACATAAATTAATTATGAGATAATGGAGAAACAAGTCTATGCCTTGGTTAAAGCAGTCAAGGTTTTTAGACCTTACTTAGTTTGTGCAAAAATAATTGCTTATGTGCCACATGCTACAATGAAAGATATATTGTCTCAGATTGAAGTTACTAAGAAGAGATGTTGATGGATCAAAAGGATCCAAGAATTCAATCTAGAAATTCAAGTTACTAAATTGGTGAGGGGTTTGGGTTTGGACAAGTTAATGACTGACACAAACATGGAATTGGCTCAAGTCAACAATGTACAGGCAGTGAATATGAGTTATACCAGTATAGAATAGCAGCCATGGTATACTGATATTGTGTTTTTTCTGAAAAATGGTAAGTGTCCAGAACACATGTCAGATAATCAAAAAAGGACTCTGAAGTTGCAGGCTCAAAGATATGTATTGATACAAGGTGATTTATTTTGGAAGAACAAGGATGGAATTTTATTTTCCTGTCTAGATGAATCACAATCTAAAAAATTCTTGAGTGAAATGCATAGTGGTGTGTGTGGGGGGCACTACTCTACCAAAACCATAGCTCAAAAAATAATCAGAGCTAGATTCTATTGGCCTTTTCTTTTTAAAGATACTCAGAAGTTTGTACAAATATGTGAACCTTGCCAGAGGTTCTCTTCTAAAATAAAGTTTTTTAGGAGCATTGCTTTTGAATCCAATGATTGTTGAAGCACCTTTTTCCCAATGGGGTCTTGACTTTATTGGTGAGTTTACAGAGAAATCCAGTGGAGGCCACAGTTGGATTCTTGTGGCTACAGACTATTTCACCAAATGGATAGAAGCAATCCCATGAAAAAGGGCAACCAGTAAGGTGGTAATGGATTTATTAATGGATAATATTTTGAAAAAATTTGGTGTGTCTACTAGGTTAATCATGGACAATGCCATGTGTTTTAGGTCTGAGGAGTTTAAGGACTTCTGTGAAGATTATGGCATTATTGTATCTTATTCCTCACCATATCATCCTCAAGAAAATGGACAAGCTGAGTCCAACAATAAAAGCATCACGAAGATCATTAAGAGGATTTTGGAGAAAAATAAAAAATCTTGGCACTCAAAGTTGAAGTTAGTCCTTTGGGCTGACAGGGTAACTGTGAAAAGAGAAATAGGGGTATCCCCTTTTGAAATGGTTTATGGAACTTAGGCAAGATTTCCTTTGAATAATTTGTTACATGTATATAAATTTCTGCAAGAAGAAGAATTTGAAGAACAAGAACCCATGATGGAGAGGATGGATCAATTGGTGAAATTTGAAGAAATGAGAGTAGAGGCACACAAAATAAATATGAAGCTCCAATAGCAGTCTAAATACCTTTTTGATGAAAGAGCCACTGAAAGAAAGTTTCAGATAAATGAAATGGTGCTTCAATGGAATACTAGAAAAGAAGAAAAGTGAAAACATGGTAAGTTTGAATCATTATGGATGGGCCCCTTTGTAGTTCAAGAGTTTCATGGTCAAGACTCATACTTTCTAGAGGACTCTGATGGTGAGATACAAGAATTCCCAGTGCATGGATAATTCTTGAAGCACTATTTCTCAAAAATTTATTTGTTCCATGCACAGTAGAATAGGTTTCCTTGTTTTAAGTTTTGGTTTTGTTGTGTGTGCATGTACATTTTTTTTTCAGTTTGTGGTCTGCGTCCCAAAGTTTTGGTTTCTAATGTTAATCTTGCAATTAACTTTCCCCAGTCGGAGCCATTATTAGCACTGTATATTGAAAATTTTCAAATTTCAAACATTGGCCTTGTTCTCGCCTGTTCTTGTTAAAAATTTGTGTCTTTTCACGTCAAAAGATCCCATTTTGGTTAAAGTCATCAAATTGTCTTGTTGAAAGCTTATATTGCGTAGTCATGGTTGTTTTATATCATGAGATTTTAGTTCCATGACTGAGAGAGCATTATGATTTCAATTTGGTCGTTCACTCATTGAAGGTTTTGGTTCTTGTATTTTTCTGCATGAGTGCGCGAGGAAGTCAAGTTAAAAATATAACTCTCTCGCAGAGGTTTTGACTAATGTGTTTTTTGTTGTGCGAGTAGGCGATGCACTATATTTTAATGATTAAGTGGTTCTTGTCACTTAGTCGCGCTGGAAGCTTTCAAGGTTCTGAGGTGTGTGAGGACGCTACTAAAAGATCAAGTTTGTTATCATTCACTCGCCGATGATTTGCTGTCTAATTTTTTGAGCTCGCAAGTGCGCAATGAGGGAAAAAGGAAAGTTGTCACTCAGTCGTTAATGAACAAAGTCAAGTCAGAAAAGATCAACGAGTATGCAACTGATTAAATGTGAAGGATTGTTGAAGGTACTTGCTCACTCGTGGAAGGTTTTCTCATAAAGAACCTCAATGCGCGAGTACGTGACTGTGGATAATATAGATCATCGCTCACTTGTTGATAGTATTGGGCTAATGTATTTTGCTATGTGAGTGAGCGACGGGTTAAAAGATGCTGCAAGAAATGGATCATCGGTCACTTGCAAAGATAAAAGAGCAGATTAAAAAGGCATGACGAGTGTGCGAGAGGAAATAATTCATGATTGTTTCTAATCATCGCTCACGCACTTTAATTCAAACATGATGAGATAGAGGTTAGCGAGTGCGCGACCAAGGAAATCTTGAGCAATGGATTTGTACTCGCTCACTCGCGCGGGTTTGAAGAAAGTGAAATTTTAAGCAGCGAGTCTGCGACTGATAAAAGGAAGTATGCTATTGCTCACTCACACAAGTGTAAATGTAACTAATAAAGGGATAGAGAATGTGCAACTAGTAAATGATCAAGCTTCTATTTAGGTCATCGCTCAGTCATGAAAGATATAAGTCTAGACAAAGAGAGACTGCGAGTGCGTGACTGGTTGTAAGGAAAGGTCTTATCGCTCACTCGCAAGGACATTTTTGAATACAAGTCTCATACAACAAGTGAGCGATAAGTTGACAAGTGGCCCATTTTTGGGTTCTGAAATACAAAAAGGTAGAAAAGTGCGTACTCTATTCCACCAAGGATGAAGGAGTGTGAATTAATGGCAACATTAGTTTCAAAAATTTAACTGTATGACTCTGCAACTGCAAGAATTTGCATTCAAGTGGACAAGACGTCAATTTGATGGCTATAAATATGAATGATTGAGCTTGTTTTCTGTACAACTCTTGTTTCTGCCTTTGACAATTTTTGAGAAAGCAACAGAGCTCATTTCTTGAGAATGCATTCTAAGAGAGAAGACGAGTCAATCTACTACTAGTGCAGCCTCACAGGGGTCTGAGAAGAAGAAAGTTGTAGGGAAGAAATATGTGGAAGAATTTGCTAAGTTGTTTCCTGGAACATCAAATGAAAACATCACCAATTAGGATGAATGGAAGGATATATGGTGCCAATGCAAAAATTCTGTTACTCCCAAATTCTATGGTAATACTCTTTTCCATTATTTCTGGAATAATAGGGTTAAAGCAGTTCCTATTAGCAATCCTTGGGAATTGAATATGGAAAAATTAATTGTGCCTGATGTCTATATTGATATAGACATTATAAAAGGATTAGATAAGAATTATTGCCCAATAGCTAGGGTAATTAGAAAGAAGACCAAAGAATCCCTAGTGTATATAAATAGAAGATCAGTAGCAGAGGTCTTTGGAATCACTGGTGCATTATGCACAGAAATTGACTTGGAAAAGATACAGGCAGATTACAAAAAGAGGGAGAAATTGATCAAGAAGTATGAGATGCCCAGATTCATGCCCAGGGTAGATAGAAATCTAGTGATAATCCCAGATAATGTTCAACCACCTTTTGACCTATCCCTTTTCCACCATTATTTGAAATGCACAGTGTATGGCCTAAGCACAGTTTCAAGTTTTGAGGGAGATTCTACTCTTGTTCTAGGCCTGCTTATGATGGCCATGACTATCCAACACCCAGAGGTCAATTCAGATTATGATTATGTGAGGTACATAGTTTAAGCTATACATGCTGCACTGGTAGATATATAGTCAAATGTTCCTGTACCAACTTTTAAACATTACTCACATATGATTTTTATGATTCTGTATTACAACAAGGCATCCATGGATAAAGAGCTAGAGCTATTTTCTTCAGAATATGGTGTCAGTATGCCAATCTAAAGGTGGACCCAGGTATGGGATAGTGCTTCTATGAACTCATATTTTGTATGTTTTTGTAATTGGATTGTGGATCCAATTTTTGATTTATTGGGAGCGGATAGGGAGAGGTTACCAATTGAGGTTAGAAGGATTTTAAGACCTTGGCATTTTGTTCAAAATTGGCCAATTACTCACAATTGGGGTGACTTTTTCTTCTTTGACCAATTCATTGTTATAAGGGTATATGGTTGTTCACAACCACCTCATGTTCTCCCCAAATTTGTTCCTCTTAGGGTTGCATTTTTAGAATTCATTTGGAAAATCACCTGGGTGGATAAAGAATTATTAGAAGGACATAGGAGGAGTACTTTTATCCCTAGGTTATGGGTGGGGTTTGATTTCTCTATTGGGAAGAGAGTTTTTGATTCGATCAATGATTTCTTAAAACAATATAGGATGTCCACAATAGTTACTAGATTTTGTGACACATAACATTTCATAAAGATATCTTTGAAAACTATGGTTTCCTGAGTACCAATCAAAGATCATAAGCCATTAGATGATGAAGATGTTGTGAGGAACAGGTTGGATAGAGTTGAGGTCCAAGATAGAAGAAGAAAATGGAAGGATCTTCTAAGGGCTGAAAAAGAGTGGAAGTAATTTGAAAAAATATTTTCTAGTTTTTTCCCTGATATTCCATACTTGCAAAGAATGGAAGAAATGTTGAAGTCGTATGACACTTTAATGGCACAAATACCATAGTTCAGTGCTGAGGATGCACAGTCCCAGGGATCCCTTCTTAGTATTGCACTACATGATCAGGAACATTTGGAACAACAAAGAGAAGAAGAAGAGGCTGGTGAAGAAGCTACTTCTACTAGAGAACTACCTAAGAAGAAAAAGAAAACAGAGCACAAGATGGTGCAAGATAGAAAAATATTGGCTAAAGCTGTGATAACAAAGCATGCAAAATACTTTAGGAAATTGAAAAGGAAATGGCAAAAAGAGCCTTAAGATGAAGACCATGGAGATAACCAGATGATCCTGTTTCCAAAAATTGATGAGAGAGTAATGATGGCAATTGAATTCATCAAGGATGATGAATTCATAAAATCTAAAGAATTCAAAAATTTCTTGATCAAGTTAAAAAAAAAGGATTTGAGGCAAAGCTTGATCACAGGTTAAGGACAAGAGGAAAATAATGAGGAGATTGTAAAGACACTCTAGGATTATGATCCTGAGAGTGAATTGATTACTATGGAGCAGGCTAGATTATTGGTATAGAATAGTGCGGTGTTGTTAATGCCTGATTGGGACTTGTAGTCCACTTTCATTATTGATCAAATTAGAAGACCCTTTGATGAAAACAAAAGTTGAAATAGATGAGGTGTTGAAAGGATCAGGATTTGATCCTAAGTCTAAGACTTTAGCCATTTGGTCCTTGGCCCCTGCTACACAGAAGCCTTTGGTTATGACCATAAGGGAGGAAACGAGAGCAGATAAAATGATTTGGAACCTATAGAACACAAGTGATACCGAGATAGCCCATCTTATGACCCAAGTGTCATTTATGAACTTGGAAAAAGTGGATGACTTGTCCAAAAGATATGAAACAACTTTTGGTCAAATGATGGCTCTGGCCAAGAAACATGAAGAAGTTGTGATTCATAACCACACCTTGGAGGAGCAAATAGAAAAATTAAAGGAAGAATTGGAAGAAAGCAAGAAAAATATATTCCCCCAGGAAGTATCAAAAGATGAAACAGATGCTGCAATAGAAACAAAGGAGGACTCAGCACTGGCAGAAGGCCAATCTAAGGAGCTATCATAGGGACAAAATAATAATGTTATGTCTATTGTATTGCCTATACTACAACATCAGATTGATGTTTTGAAGAAAAATACTGAAATAGTGTATACACTATATGGCTCACTACAAGAAGCCTCAAAGACAGCTACTGAAGCCATGACATTTCTGGAGCCTACCTTCAAAACTTGGTTAGGAAGAGATAGGCTAATGGAAAAATTGAAGACAACAATGTTATATAGTGATGATTTTCTTGAAAAAATCACAGATACTATTGAGATGATTAATGAAGTGAATTATACTTATGCTTTCTTCAATGGAAAAGCTAAGCTAATAGATAAAAAATTGCAATTATTTGGTGATCAGTGCCCTCCATTAGTTCCAAAGATTTATGATGAATCAGGTGTGTTAAAACCACAATCAAACTAGAAAGCAAAATTTGATGGAATATGCAAGGATGAGGAAATGAAACAGCTCCTGGAAAAGGATATTGATGTAGAATATTGTAATGAATTGATTCATAACCTTTTTAAGGTTGAAATAGATATGACAAAGTTTGTTGCTAAGGCCAGAACAACAATGGATGCGAGGTGGATAGAATTTGTTACTAAGATGGAGCAGGATAAGACTTTTGATTGGCCCACCGCCTGTTAGTGTATTATTTCATTTTTACTCTAGTTGCTTAAGCGTCTCTTAGGTGCATTATTAATTAATTCTTAATTAATAATGTGCATCCTAGTTTTTCCCTTTTAGGGTTTCGTTCACCTTTTTAAGGTTGAACTTTGTAATTGTTGTTCATTAATTCAGTTGATATTTTTGCTCTCACATTTTGAGTAAACATCTGAGTTCTGCTTTTTCGTCTTTGTGATTCTACTTTGTATCAGGTTACTTGCATGCAGGTGTATTCAGGGTCTGTGGATTTGCATGTTTCTCAAATCCTACATGGTATCAGAGCCGCCCTGCTGCTGTCTGGTTTGAAGATGTTTGAAGTCGCGATTCGAAGAAGTCAGTCATAGCCTCTCTGGGGTTTTCTGGAGTTTTTTTTGGCACTTTGGAGGAGGCACGATCTTCTGGAGTAGATTGAGCATAAAAGGACTCTACCATTGCGTTCAGAAGGCCTAGGAGAGTCGAAATCATATAAAACTTGACCTATTTGGCCTCCGGAGCATCTGGGAAAAATTTATGCCCTTCTACAGCCGTATGGCACAAATTTCGAGGCAGAAAATTAAAAAAAAATTTTAAAAAAAAACATTTTTTAAATTTTTTTCGTCTTAATTTATATGCAGGCAGTGCATTTTTAATTCGCGCCACTCGCGCGCAACCACAGGGCCACCGTCGCCGGCAGTGGCACCGGCGCTCCACCAGCGAACCCCCGCCGCCCTCCCTCCGCCGAGTCACCGCCCGCGCCCGGCCGCCACCTGGCCTCCGCCTGGCCCAGACAGTGACGTCAGCTGACATCATCCGGACATCAGCCGACGGCCAAACGGCCGTCAATTTTAAGACAGTCACTGGTTTTTTCTAGCGAGCATGCACTTTGAAGGTCCTGGTGGTTTTTTGACCGTAACTTGAGCAGACGGTATCGTTTTTCAAAAAACAAAATATCACTGGAAAGCTGTTTCCGAGACAAACGCAGTGGTATAGGTATTGTTTCTTGATTTTGCTAGTTTCTTGCTGTTTTTTTATTTCAAAGGCATACCTTTGTTTGTGCTCCTGTTCGGCTTCTGGAACTCAGGTTTTTCTCTCATTTTTCTTCTGTGCTTTCAGCATTTGTTTATTTGTGGTGCCCAGGGGATAGGATTATACATTTTGGGGGGGGTTCATTTTACTTTCTGTCATTTCATTCAAAAAGACCCTTCTACTTCCGTCTTATTCTTCTCTCAATGTCAGACCCCTCTGTGGCCTGATTGACACCTCACAACTACCACACATGGAAGCCACACATGACCAGAATCCTCATGTCATGAGGTTTATGGTCCTACATGGATGCTGTTCAGCCAGTTCTTCAGAGGCCTTATGAGGCACTTATGCACAGAAACAGGATGGATGAGGCAATGGGCCTCATTGCCATGAATGTTTCAGATGGGTTATTGTTCCACCTGGATGGTCTGACTACACCCAGGGATATGTGGGACAAGTTATCCACTTTGTTTGGCACCATGGATCAGTTCCGGATTCTCCAGATAGATGCAGAGTTCACCTCCTTGGCACCTGACTCATTCACTAGCATTGAGGACTTCCTGATGAAGTTCAAGTCCCTTCGATCTATCTTACAGGTTGCTGGAAAGACGAAGTCAGA
>MU225339.1:570754-581147 GCA_018584345.1 Thuja plicata
GTGCCTCTCTCTCTCTCTCTCTCTCTCTCTCTCTCTCTCTCTCTCTCTCTCTCTCTCTCTCTCTCTCTCTCTCTCTCTCTCTCAAACACACACACACACACACACACACACACACACATTCTTTGCATGTGGTTATCAAACATATCTACATTTTAGATCTTGGAGTGGAAATCATATATTTATGCATTTGTGAGGGAATCCTTTATTATACATCACCTTCAAAGTTCAACTCTTTTGATTCCAAGTACATTCAATCATCTTCATCGATTTGAGCAATTTCTACATCTGTTCATGAGGGTTTATGCAAGGTAAATCAACAATTAGCCTTTTACATAATTTCCTTTATGCAATTTATCCCATATTTCAATGTTGATTCCTAAACAGGGGTTTGACCAAGGCAAATCCCCTTTCCTAAACATTTACCCTTTTTGCTATGTACGAACAGGTTATGGAGTTATCAGATCTTTTTTGGGCAGTAAAAGAACAATTGCAGATCTCGTGAAAATTTGATCTGAAAGTGTTGGGTACAAATCAAATTTCACCCTGTCCCCTAGGTATAGATAAAATTTCTTCCCCTCCCTACCATTTTTTATTGAAATTTATGGTACATGCTAGTTTCGTCTTTTGATTTTTCATTTATGTCAGTTTCAGCTCGATATCAATTTTTATTAGTTTATTTTAATCAACTTTTTAGTGACTTTTCTAATAGATCAATTACATTACATAATGATTCCCATTTTATTTCAATTAAATTTATATTGAAGGACAAATCATATTTCCAATTATACCTTGAGTCACCTCTTAAGCCTATTAGAGATATTCTGCCTTCCTAATGTGCAATTCATGAAATTGTGAAGCAATTTACTTAGTATATTTTATGTTGAATTTCTCTCCCCATTTCCCATTATACACCGGTATACTCCAAGATTCTATATTATATATTCCTTATCTCATGACCTTATGATTCTATTGATAATGTGTTCTTGGACCTTGTGTAGTAAGCTTGGTATATACTCATAGAATTATGATTTAGGATACTAGCGGATGGATGAAATTATATGATGATATCATTGGATGTATTCATGAAATCATATCTATTGGACCCTCTCTTGAAGGAAACATTTTAATGTATCAATGAAATATTGATTCAGACAATAGTAGATATTTATGTGTTTCAGTGTTAATATCTACCCAAATGATGAGTATTTCTTCTATTATGCTCTTAGTACATTCATATTATGTTATTTATGGTAATGGATATCAAAGGAAAATTTCCATTGGTGCACTTAAATGAATGTAAATGTGTTTGAATAGACTTGAAGGATGATTTAGTCTTTCTCTGATGTTATTAGGATTGTATGTTAGCTAGTGATTGGGCTAAGTGTCCTTGATGGCTAAGCCCCCGATCGAAAGAACTTGAGTTTTGGCAGAGATTTCTAGATCGATGCATGTGTCTTTCCACTAGCGTCTGTGCTAATTGGTGTCTCTTCCTAGAAACCAACACCTCTACCTCTCTAGACTAAGACAACCCAGTCACTACAAAAATTATAATTGGTGATTGACATTTCCAATTTGGATCAACGCTTATGCAGATCAACATCTTTGTTTGCCTTCGATGTCTCTACCCAGACTAGTTGTATTCTTGGTTGTTATTCGATTGTCTTGATGCTTAGTGTTTTATATTATTTTCATGTTGTTTAAATTTGTTGTGATATCTATATGTTATGTATAAGGTTGTTATTTTGATGTAAATTAAATGTAAATATTGTGAAGCAAAAAAATTAGTTGTTTAAAAAAAAATCATATGTTTTAGTTCATGTTTTGTCTTCATTTTGAGGGTTACTTAGTGGGGCATGACACCTTATAGAAGATAATTTTATCACCTAGTACTAGACCAAATGATGTATTAGCCTTGTTTAATTGTAGGAATGCAACAAATATAAATTTTGTGTTCTCACATTATGAGTTACTACCTTTGGAAGTTCATAATCAATATTGACCCCTCATGGTTATAGATTACATTACTAAAAATGGACTTAGGCATACCTTAATTGACAATGGATAAGTTTTTAATGTTTGTAGCATATAATTTTCACATAATACCAATTTGGATACCTCTCTTATTAAACCATATTCTCTCTCTATTTGTGGCTTTGATAATTTTGATAGTTATTCATTAGGTATAGTCATATTACTTATTTCAATAGGACATGCAACTTTAGCCACACTTATCCATGTATTTCCTATTACCCTCATATACAACCTTCTAGATAGGTGGATTGTGGATTCATGGTATGATATTAGTCCCTTCTACCATTCATTATACAATAAAATTCATTTACACTGACAATATGTACACACTAGAAATGTATAAAAATAACTATAGTGGTGTACATGCAAAAGTAAAATGTATATATTTCTTCAACACTATGACTCAATCTATAACATTGTCTCTTATTGATAATTCTTTCATAAAGAAAAATTAGGGTCCATTAGAATTTACACTCTCCTTTGCTGGAGAATATAAACTCCCCATTTTTAAATGGAAGACTTAGAGGAGTCGTGAGTTTCATTTGTCCAAGAAAATTATTCTTCTAACACGTCTTGATGATGATCGAGGCTCTTTATAATTCAACAATCAATAAGGATTCATATTCTTGCAAAAGAATCATTTTTTTTATTTTACTAAGGATACTACATTTGACTTTGAAATTCATTATGGGGTTGAATTTAAAATTATTTATAAACATGGATACAATGGACATGATTTAGGATGCACAAATCAAAGTATTAAGGCTCATGTAAAACCCACATCGCACTTTTCTAAATAATTTTTAGGATTCGAACCTCCTTTGTCTACATCATCTCCTCCATTTTCTAATACATCTATGTCATCTTCTTATGAGTGGCCAAAATCTCCTTCACAAAAGAAAGGATTTCTTCCTACTCCCAATTTTTTTAATCTAAACAAGAGAGTATTTTGTTAAAATTTCTGAAAACCAACTTGCTTACTTTTCCTATCCCAAAGATACAGAAAATGTGTAAACTAATCAAGGAATTATTTATTTTTGCACAAATCATCAAATGCGTGGTCATTCTAATAATGGATGTCAAGCCTTGGAATGTAAAATACAATAAATTATTATATATAGTATCATTCAAATGACAAGTGATAATGATTGCACCTTTGTATTATCCCTTCTAGATAAAAGACATCTATCTAAAATGTCGATCCTTACTATGTGGCTTTTTTAGTTGTATATGGGGGCTCATTATTATTCATGGTGGTACAATATCAAGTGTAATCATTCATTTTATAGGGTAATCAACATAATAGTCTCTAGGTGTAGTTTTATGTACCTATACACTAGAGGGCATGGACAACACATTTCAAGGAATGCATCCTTCTTTGAGGATCTCATCTCCTCTCCTTTCCTTGTGTGAATCCTTATTTGAAGATTTTATTCCTTTCCAAAAATAGGTATTCTGAGACAAGGATTCTCCCCTCTCTTTTTCTCTATGATAGATGTGTATCCTTGATAAGGATCCATTTACACTTGTCGTAATATATTTACTTTACACTAATATCTACCTTATTGAGAGGATTTTATCCTTTAGGTGGATCTTCTTCCTAGCTTGGGGTGCATACATTTTTCAAAATGATATCTCCTTGGTGGTGAAGGCATTTTATCCCTAATGTGGTTCTCTACCTTCTATAAGATATCAATGTTGTATTATGTTTACATCTTAAGGGGGCATACGAGGCCTTCCTATTTTTTGTATTCATTCATTGATGTAACCACAAGGAGGTCATGTTGTGTTTAATAATGCCTCTTGAGGCATGGTTATCGATTTATCTCTAGAAAATTTAATGACATATAAAAAAAATTTATCATCTAGCCTAACACAACTTGTTATCTTGGTCCTTTATTGAACATGTTTACACTTTCTTAAGCATCGGTCACCTAGAATAGTGTGTCTTCATAATGAGATAATTGTTGTTTGAATATTATTAGGCATTGGTTATATAACATAACACAACTTATTAGCATTATTATTGTCGTTGATTATGCTTTCTCATATATAGATTACCTAGTATAGTGTGACTGAGTAGTATGATTTCTTTGTTACACTACATTAATCACTCAACATAACATAACTTGTTGGCCAATAGAATTCATGACTCATCCTTGGACCCATAGCATAACTCAAAGTTCTAGTTGTTGGACCACAAACCCATTTTATTATAAAAAACTAGAGTACACTCATCTATTCCTAGAAATCCAGTTGTGATATTGTAATTACATATTAATAAATATACTTGTGGTTGAGACAACCTTTACACAAAGTTTCTTCACCTAGTTGAATTGGAACCTTTTGTTTTCTTAATTACAAACATTATTATTTTTGTATATGGGTATCTTTCTTTAATTTTTCTAATGTGGATTGATAGGATACTAAGCTTGGAGACTTGTTTTCATAAACATAGTGTCATCCTATTCTTATTATGTCTTTCTCTCAACTTATATATCTCCATTTATCTCTATTTTACCATGCATATGAATATAACTTCATAATTACATTGAAGGGGGGCTAAATGTAGTGTATTAATTTGTACTCCTTTATGCTTTCACAATCTATTTGGATCCCTACTTTAGTATTCATTGTCCTAGGTCATTTCAAGCCTATTTAGGTCTAATCATATCCTATTGTCGTTATATGAAAATTTCAAGACTAGAACCAATGTTCTAGATCCCACTATTTTGTCAACACTTTCTCTAGTCCCTGTCTAAGCGGACTAAGGCATCCAACACCCTAGTACTTCCAAAAATAGCCCAAATTCAAACATTTGCAAGTATTTTCCTCTATCATTTATGATTTGATCATGATATTTTCATTTGATCATTAGAGTGTTGGTCTAAATTTATAAATACCTTGTGAACCTTATATAAAACAATTCTCATTCTCAGTTTAAGTGTCAAGAATTAAATCAACCCACATTCTACATCATCAAGAACAAACCTAAGTGCAAAGAGTGACAAGTTATAGTAGTCTACATTCAAGCATGATTTCATGATTAACTATGTTATGTTTTGTCATTTTATTGCATCAAACTTGGAGGACTTATTTAGATACAATTGCATCACCATCTATTATCAGTCCCAAGGTATAATCTTGTCAATTGAAAATTTCAATTATAATTTACCCTATATATCCTCCCTATGTAAGCTCTATTTTTCACCAATCATAGTCATTGTAGAGGTGGGAAAACCCCTATATAGTACAACACCATTTCCCCCTATTTTTATGTATGTGGGTTCACATTCGAATATAGAGAGAGTTACATGTGTGTAGATCATACTAAGATAGACGATCTTGGACTGTGAATATGAAAAAACTTATAATTAAGATACCTTCCACCATGTCCAACACTTTTTAGATGATTTTTAGAGAGATGGAGCTATACAACCTCTTAATCCAAAATCAAGAGCTTTCAGTTGATAAGCCCGCCCTTTGAATAGGCCACCCTCCAACCCTATTTGGCATTTTCTACTCTATATTACAATTATAAGTCCTTCTCTATATTCTCTTTCCAGTTTGAGCTACTATGTTGATTTCCAATTTTATATTTTATTATTTATGCTTAAAGTTTTCAATTTCCTACCACTTAATCTAGTTCATTTACACACACTTCACAATCTCAATCTCATTGCAATAAAAAGGAACATAAACTCCCTAGTATTCAACTCTCTTGTTAGGACTATAGCCGAACCTAGTTTATGTTTCAAATAATATGTCGTTGATATTCAAGATCTTAGTTTGCATTCCTAGGCTAGGATCTCATTTGCAACATATCAATAGGTAAAAATGGCTTACCATTATTTGAATCTTCCATGTTGTAACTT
Source organism: Thuja plicata (assembly GCA_018584345.1). Lineage (NCBI taxonomy): Eukaryota > Viridiplantae > Streptophyta > Pinopsida > Cupressales > Cupressaceae > Thuja > Thuja plicata. Next base: position 576,661 of record MU225339.1, read on the forward strand.
ATATTCTGGAATGATTTATAGCTTCTTCATATTTTTTCCTATTCTAACTATCTTCTTCTCTCTGTCACATAGTCTTTTGATTTGACTATTAGTTTTGGGTTTGGTTTAGATAAAATCACCACTCTTCACTTAGAATAGATAAATATTCTTCTAATATCTAAAAATCCCATATACCAAACAAGGCATCACTTCCCTATTTCCTTTATACACCATTATGTGAGCATCACCTAGATGCAATGAGTGCTAAGTGTTCCATTCGTTCTCATGAGATATGGGTTATTTTGAACCATTACTTATGAAACATGGGTCAATGAGTTTGACTCAAAAACTACACATTTGAATCTTGATAGGAATATCAAATTTGACTTAATGTGGAAAATATCTCCTACTTATCCACTCACACATTCTCAATAATCCTCACAATATTACTAGAGCCTTTAATATGAGAAAAATATTTCACATCCTTGAAAATAATGATATTTTATTGGGTCCCAAAATCAGTGCTCAGAATTCTAGAGGGACGAATCCACTTCAAGTCCAAGAATATGTCATTCTTGAAGCTGGATAGACCAACTCATCAATAAATAATGAGTGATAATATGACAATTGCTAAGAGTGAATAAAATCCTTTACTTTGGGCTCAACTAAATACAAGAGTGTTTTCTTAGAGGCATTATTTAACAAAATTTAATCAAAAGTCTAGATAAGCAATATATACAAACTATAGTATTATCAAGATTTACACTTTAATTATAAATTACATAACTAGTTCAAATACTAACATATTACTAAAACCTCAATTAAGTTTATATGAATACATAGAACATGACACCAGATAAAAATACTTAGCCTTGCCAAGGATATTTCCTTATATATAACATTGAATCATGAATATGAACCTTTACTTAATACTAGACTATTAATAAATGATTTTTTTAATTTTAAAGTACATGGAGGTTATATGTCTACACTAATTTATTGTTATAATTCTAATTTAGAAATTAGACTAGGTGTATTTACTACCTTGCATGGGAGTAAAATGTTACACGGTCAAATTTATGATATGTGTTAGCAGGAAAGGCAACTCATGCTTTTGGTACAGAAATAAAGCTTTAACTGACTCTGGGAGTATAAGCCATTTTGGATAGATATATATAGTTGTGTTGTAATAGATATATAGAAGCAGGAAATATGATAAGAAAAGAGATATATGTGATGTAATGATGAATAATTTATAAGGAGAGACTAAGATCTACATTTCAAAGATTAATGATATAATATATGATGTTGTTGTTGATTCCAATATGTGTTTTGTATTTTTTCTCTATGAATATGGATAAGCGAATAGTTTACAGTCTGTGATTACTTCCACAATTGTCAAATTTTTGTTATTGCGTCCTCTAGGGTATAAATACTACAATTAGATTCCAGGAAGTGACACATAGTGAAGACCGATGAGAAGATCTACGACCATTGTATTTTTGTGAGATTGTGTGGGACAAAGTCTCCTTATTATGATAGTGTAGGATGACACGATGTGTTTGTGGTAATATCTATCAGAAATACTTTCTAGTTCATTGGAAGATCTTACATCTTTCTTCTCTATTGTGCCACAAAATAAAGATATAAATAATTTAAATTTAAATTTCAAATGACTAATTTATAGATTCAATTTTGAATATAAATGTGATGAGATGAAAGAAAATGTAGTATGGGTTGATATGAAAATCTTATGGTTGTTAATAGCTTAAGAAGTGTGTATCATGTTCTATCTTTTGATGTAGAGTTGAAGATGAAGTTATAGTGTGAGTTCTTGAACCAAAGGTTAGTAGATGACAAAGTTGAATCAAAAGGTTTATTCTGTCATTCTTCTATTTTGTCTCACACAGAGGTATATCTGATTTTCAACTATTAGGTTGAACTACCTCCTAATTTATATGAGGTTGTTCCCTCTCAATTGGTATAAGGTTGCAGCCTTCTAATTTGTATTAGATTGGTATACTAATTGATGTAGTGAAGGGGTTGTAGTCTTCTTTGGGTTGGTGCCCTAAAATTGATGCAATGGTGAGGGGATTAGTGTCTCCTAAAGGTTGGCACCTTCATAATCGGTTTCAATAATTTGATTCTATTGTGATCCTAGTTATGGATAGTAGATCCAAGCGGCTTGCTCACTTTTCTTTTTCCCTCTTGGATTTCCACTTAATAACTCGTGCTAAGTACTCTTATGTGGTTGTGCTTATTAATTGCACTCTTTTATAATTATATCAATAAAGTGGTTATTGATAGATAAAGATAAAAAGTTAGAATTTTGATTATATACTAATTCACCGCCATGCCCGCCCCACCCCTCTCCCCCCTCCCTAGTATATTGGCGGCTTTGAATACAGAGATATAAAGATAAATGAGATGGAAAACCATAAATATCTAACTAATATTAGAGCTTCAGATAAAATACAAATTATTAACTTTAATTATTCAACAAAAATTCTTTAAAAATCACTACCTAGAATTAATAAATGTAAATTATTCAACTCAATACCTTGATAGTCTTATACTTGTCAAATTTCAAGAAAGAGTCAACATTTAATTATAAATTTAGTTTATTAATTATTAGATTCAATTTGTTTTAATGAAACAATAATTATTAAAAATATATTGTAAAATTATTTTAAATGTTTTATAAGATTTGGAAGATAAATTAGTTAAGGTTATTACAAGGAAGGGAAACTATAATTATTTCAAATGTAAAGGGGTTCTTTTTGTAGTTCTACTTCTTTTTTAGAAACAAGTGATTTAAACACTATGTACAAAAGTAAGGGAGTATTAAAGCTCTCCTTTTGTATTGAATAAATAATAATGGCTAGTTGTAGAGCTATTATATTATCTAGATTATTCATGTGGCTAATTTTTAGTCTTTCTCTATGGCTTTTTTTGTTATATCTAAATTTTAAATATTTTCCTTTATACAATTGGAATGAAATTATAGGATAACTAAAAATTACATAAGAAAAAAGAACCAATATAATTACATAAGAAAAAAGAAACAATTTCACCAACTATTGTAATATTTGTCATTGCTTGTTGGGTGAGTCACACCAAAGTTAGAAAGACAAATTTATTCACTAATATAGATAAAGTAGAGGTTAAGGGATATTCATGAACACAAGGATTATTTTTATATCCCGATAAGAATTAGGAGAAAAACTAGGTAATTAAGAATAAGTAGATTTCCACAATCCATGAGATCAGTGCAAGCTGTTCAAAAATACTTACACAATCGAATCCAAAAACAACTTGTAACGTAGGTAATTAATCAAAGGTGTATCCAATGGAAAATATTGATACCCCAGTAGAAACAAAGAAAATATAGAGTTGAGAGGAAATGAATAATAGGAAGGGTAACTCTAAAAGTCGGGCATAGGTTCATTACTATGAAATTTGAAAATAAAATATTAGACACATATAACTTTTGTGACCTTTACAGCTTCAAACACATGATAGGAGTATAGGAGATTACTAAAGATGGTACCTAAGAACTTTTGACAAATATAAATCCATATAAAAATTTATTAGATTAAGTATGTTGCATAAAGGAGTTGGGACTTAATTAAATTTATAGCTAATAGATTAAGTCATAACACCTTGTAATTTATTTACTCGATCAAGTGTTGGTTTATGAGCTTGTGTGTATTTTTGGCTAATCAAGAGTTCAATTGGTTGAGACCTTATATTTCCCAATTAATCTACCTGTTAAGGTGGTATGTCTAGGAGTGGAAATCATTCCCATGTAGTATTTTTAGATACTAATTTTATCATCTTTGCTTGTAGAATGATGTGTCACACTCATGTCCCAATCCACATATTTATGAGAAAATAATAATTTGGACTAGTATTTGATCTCCGCCTTAAGGAAAATTCTAACCTCTCATATGCACATCATGGTGAAATTTTCAAACATTATGGTTGATTATTCTACTTGTGTTTCCATGCTTGATTCAATGCTATTTATTTACGTTGAGTGTCATATTTTTTCTTGACATATATAGTGTTTAGACATGTAATGTGACATGTCAATTTACCTTTACATTGCAAAAAATTTATCCATGTTTTGACCATTGATGTCATGGTCTTAGGTCATTACACATGGAGATAAAATTTTAGACACAATGATGAAGGGTGCTCCCCTTAATACCACAAACACATAACAGAAACAGAGAAGCAACAACAATTTGCAAGAACAGAAAATGGACTTCTTATTATCTCCACAAATGCGGAATTACAAACTTTCAGAGTTACAATATGCAAAGCCACATGGGCATTCCCCTTACAATATTTTGTAGGACAAAGCCTCGAATTATTGCCCAGATCTACCCAGAACTGTCCCGAACTGCCTAAAACAACACTACGGGCCTTCTTTATATAGGCAATTTCCACCGCCCGAGAAGGTTCCAGAAATTTAGCCCTTAGGGCCGACCAAACTTAGAATT
>MU225339.1:612877-626587 GCA_018584345.1 Thuja plicata
CAGCATTAAGATTTATTTCATATTCATGAGATAGAATAAGTTGTTTTCAGCATTTATACTTTTGAAAAGAGATTTATTTCTTTATCAGCAAATACTAAGTAGCTCTTTTCAAATTAAAGGTAGCTGCACCTGTTAATCAAGATAAACATTAAGCAGAGAATTCCTGACTAATCCTGTAGGAATTCAAGTTGTTAGTATACTGTGGCTTTATAGCTTAAGATAGCTGTTCTTTGAGGCAAAACTGTTTACTAATAGGAAGCAAGCTGCCCGAAGAATTTCAGAATCTCCAACGTTAGTCGCAATGGTATCTCCAGCCTGCCGCTGTATATGCATTATCTTTACTAGAGCCTGCATTTCTGCCCAAGTTCCGACACTGGGGTCGGTCATAAATTTCACTTGGGACTCAATCTTTGAGCCCACAATATCCTCACCCTGCATATACTTCACGGTGAGGGGGAGCTTTGCCAGGGCCTTCTCTATCTTAGACTTTGTCGCTGCCCTAGTCTCGGTTGTGGATGGCAACTCCGGACTTCCGGGAGGGGATGAGGCGGATGCTTCAGACATGGTTGTAAAGTGAAGTCCAGACCTGCGAGACAAAGCGACTGTCAGAACATATTTATGAAAGTAAACAATAACTCCGGGGTCCGGAGTTCTTACCACCGCGTCGTTTGCTTTTCCTGAAAAGTTAGTTTTTCGCACAAGTATCTGAAAAGCAAAACATAAACTTAGCATTCTTTATTATATCTCCGGAACTAAAAAAAATTTTCACACTTGACGAAGATATGGGGTGAATGGCAGAAAGGGGACCCGAAGCCCAGAGAAATGACCGTTAGTAAAGAAGAAAGTGGAAGCAGGTCCACGTGGGCGCCACGTGCGCTAGCATTGAATGGATGGGATGGCGCTGGCGGCGGAGTCGATTGTTCGAACGCGCGAAAAGGGAAAGCCACTTGGCCAGAAGTAATTGCGCGCATGGGAAATAAATAAGGCTCTGAAAGTCTTGATGGAGGAGAGAGAAAACTGCCTGTTTGAAACCGGCCAAGAGCCGAGTTTCAAACAGGTGGTTTTCTGCCTCGAAGCAAATTTGAAGTGAAAAACCAACAGCAAGGGTGACTCGACCAGCTCGTCAAGCCACCCGGAAGGATATACAGAGAGCCGAAGGGTATATACACGGGAAGGAGGGATATATACAAGGGTTACCTACAGAAATATACATATATACATGAATATACACACGGGCGACTCCCGCAGAACAAACCAGACAAAGCTGAAACAAGAATATACAGCTATTTACACCATGAACAAGCTATTTACAGGCCATCTACAAGCGATTTACTATTTACAAACTATCTACATTCTACACAGAATGCGGACAACCTTCTGGCAGAGCCAAACCACCAGCAAGCGGCAAAACTAGAAAGCCAAAGAAACAACAGAAACCAGAAAGCCAAACAAAGAAAACGAAAACATAAATGAGCCAACCGAAAGAACAACCAGAAAATGAAAGCAAAAGGAAGAGGAGGGAAGCAGAGAAACCAACCTGAAAACGCAGAAGGCGGAGGAAGGGAAGATTACCAGGAGAACTCTGCAACAACTTCAAACCGTCAAGCTGTCAAGATCACCACCACGGATCACTAGCGTACATCTGAGAACAGTAGAAGGTGTTGAGCTTTGATTATCACAAATCTCTATGTAACTGTTCTGCTAATCGCTTCAAAAATTGCTCTTATTTTGCTCTAAGTGTTTCAAAGATTTTAATCGCGGTAAGTGTGATAATGACAGGCGAGTCTATTTATACCCGCGGTTAAAAGTAATCCTCCGCACTCCAGAAATTTTAGGTTAAGCAAAACATCCGGACTTCGGGCCCGGGGATTCCTTGCGATGATATTCCTAAGACTTAGGAACATCATCACAAAGAATCCCGGAGTCCGGAATCAAACTTCCAACCGAAAGGCAAACTCTGGGATCCGGGATCCCGGAAGGGAAAAACAAACCAAGGAAACGACACACTCCGGGGAAGAAAACCCCAGAGAAAAAGCAAAAAGGAAAAGAAAGACAAGGCAAAGCCGCGACAAAAGGCAAAGAAAAAGGAAAAAAAAAGGGGGACCCAACATTTTGCACACAAAATGTAGGGACGGGGATGCAGGGCATAACACATCCTCTCGCCACCCTTCAAGATGTGTATTGACATTGATCTTGTCTTCCTTTTCGTCTACCCTTTCACAATCCTTCCATTCACTATCCTTCTACCTTCTATCTTTTTTTCTCATTTGTTTATTCCTCCTATCTTCCAACCTCACTCGCTTTGCATAAAATCTTATCCTCCATTTTTCTCTTTTATCTTCCTTTCCCTATCAGCATCTTTGAGCATATCATTTTGAATCCTTGGAATATTATGGTTTATCCTTTCAAGGAGCATTATCTGAAAAGCTTGCCTTCTTCCAAAAAATTCAATAAAAAAATATATAAAAAGAAAAATAAATTAAAGAAAAATAAATTTATCCTATGGTGAAAACCACTCCCTTATGGCGCCTTGGATAAGTACCGTGATGAAAACCTGGCAATCAAGCGTCATGCGTAGTTCTTCTACATCTTTCAGTCATTCTGTATTCTCTCTTTGATCTTGACAATGTTGATCTATACACAAACATTTAGGATATCTTGTGAGCTATCTTACGATGAGCTTGCTTTCATTCCTTTCATGTTTAGCCTTCATATCTATCTTCCTCCATTCATTTTCTCTTATCGCTATCCTTTTTCCCTTTGGTCTTGATCTAATAAAAAAAAGAAAAAGAAAGAGTAAAACACAGTGTTATGAAGCCTCTTGGCATGTCTACTCCTTTGGACTGCATCCTTTCTTGCTCTTGCATTATGCTTTTGTGACTTATCCTATGTTGGTCTGTCATTCTTGTCCAAATGTGCTTTACATGATGTTTCCTTTTCCCTAGCTTGGGTACTCTTGAGGAGATTGCCTTTGAGGATTTCTTCCCTTCATTCTCCTTCATTCTCCTTCATTCTCTTGTCTTCCATCTCTTCCACCAGCTTGCTAATTCCTCATGTCCTCCACCTTGCTAAACATTGGGACTGCGCGATGTGATCTTATTGGGGAGTTTGATGCCCTTTCTGTCTGGGGGCATCCTTTGTACATAATTATTGATCTTGAAAAAATCTAAAAAAAGATATATTGTCAAAATTTTAAAAATCGGAAAATGTCCTAAAAAAATGATCATCTTAGTGAAAACCTAGCAATAGGCACTTTGATGTATCTCCAAAAAAAATAATATATTCCAAAAATTAAAAAAAATCAAAAACTTCAAAAAATTAAAAAAAAATAGAAAAAGTGCCTTGGTGAAAACCTGGAAATAGACGCCTTGGTAGAAAAAATTCAAAAAAATTATAAAAAGTCCTAAAAAAAAAAGAAAAAAAAAGAAAATGAAAAAAATTGTAATAAAATCCAAGTGGTGAAATCCTGGAAACGGGCGCTACTTGAGGCCTTTACACCCCTGTTTCTTAGCGCGTGACCTCAACACTTAGCCTTTCTCCATTATGCCTTGTCCTTGTTGCCTTGGTCTGGAATTGGTCTTTGTCTTTGTCTAGGGGGCATACCAGTGTGAGCTTTGGTCTCTTGGATGCGTTAGTCTTTAGGACGCCTCACAAATGGTGTTTTTCAACACCACCCCAACTGTATTTTTCAATACAACCCCTGACATCAAGTGTTTTTCAACACTTATCGGTTTGGTCTTACCCCATTTTGTCATGTGGTCTTACCTTCTTGCGAGCATTCGATCCTTATCCTCGGAACTTAGTATAAGTTAACACACTTAAATTTTTAAATGCAACACTTAAATGCTTGAGCTATGTCATGATTTTTTTTTGTGTGCTAATTGTTATTGATTTTCGTTGAGTGTCCTTGTCTAATAAGTCTCTCCGTGATGCATAGCTAGAGGACTTGGGGCATGGGACATATTTTTATTTGCTTCCTGCTTTATGATTCACTATTTTTGCACAACCCTTCTATTGGTCATCCTGGCCTCTATGCCTTGATGCGAACGTGGTTTTGCTATATTAAATTGGGTAAGCTAACATCTTAGTCATCTTGACCTTTATGTCTTTGATGCTTATGTTAGAATCTTTCCACATTTCAAATCCGATATACATCACATTCATATCTTCATAGTTGCACTTGTGACTAGTGATGGTTGTGTGATGTTTCTGATATCAATCGCATTCATATCTTCATAGTTGCACTTGTGACTAGTGATGATTGTGTATTTTTTTATGTCCGTTAATAATGGCCCAATGATGAAAATAAGTTCCTTAACATTCTCTTATGAATGATGAACACAAGATCCTATGTTTGTTGCTCTATTGCAAGTACACCTTTGCGTTTTCATGTAGCTTGCATTGTTAAACTTCATGTTAATTTGTATTTTTAGGCTGCATTATGAGTTTGAGGGTTTCCTTCATCTTTCTTGTGGACTTTTAATCAACTATGATCACATTATGATCTTCATTTCCTTATCTTCTTTCGTGATCTCAATCAAAATTTTCTATCTTAAACAGTTGATTAATTTTGGGGCATTCTCTTTTTTGGGGCAAATTTTCTTTCTTCTTTTCATTTCTTCCCACCTCTTCCAAACTTCTATCTTCCATTCACTTTCACTTTACTTCTTTTCTTCTGATTCAATCTTGGGGCATAATCTTTCGCGCTTTGGTTCTTTGATCTTTATATCTTTCATCTTACATCAAGAACCTTATCTTTAGTTCGATTTGATCAAAATTTATCAATTTGTTGTTTCTTCTCTATTCTCATTTCGATTTCGATCACGAGAGGGTAGTACCTATCAAACTTCAATCTTTGATTCAACTTTATCAATTATATCAGTATTTCTTGAGATTCTTATCTCTGACATGTCAATTACTTATTTTGGTACTGACTTTGTCTTTTTCAATTGTACTTATTTATGTCCTGATGTGTTCCCATTTCGACCACACATATGTATTGTTTTGTGATCCCATTTTGACCTCACACTTCAACTGCGTTCTTTGACTACATGTGTTCCCGTGTCAACCACACATTTGTCAAAGAGGGGCAAATGTATGCACCCTAAAATGGTCGCCTAGACTTTGAGCCCCATTTATTATTTTATAAATTTATCAAATTCCTGAATCAATGATTTGGAACATTTTCAATTCAAATCAATTTCCTTGATGAAATTGTAATTAATTCAATTATTCAATTATTTCAATATTTCCTAAGGTTTGATCATTCTTATTTAATTAATGATTTAATTCCCTTTTAATTGAATAAAATTCCTCTTATTTAATTAAATTCAATTCCTCCCATTTAATTAAACAAAATTCTTCTAGTTTATTTAATTGAAAGAAAACCCCTCTTTTAATTAAATAAATAAAAGTCCCCACTTAAAACACTTTAATTGATGAAAAAGGAAATAAATTAAATGAAAAATTAAATAAAAATCCCTTTTTCAACACCCCCTTTTAAGTGGTGGGATTTTTGTCTCTTAATCATAGCCTTTGATTTTTGCCTCTTAATCTCAATTGTTCACTTTCCTTTAAAAGGAGACCTCTCCTTCTCATTTTCATATTAGGTTTTCATAGTATTGTTATGTTGCAGGTTTGGAGAGCAATTTTGGAGGAGAATTTGAGCACTCAAGCTCTCTTCTTGTTTTCTTTATTCTTGCATTCATGGCTCCTCATATAAATTAGAATCATGTTTATTTCCATAGATTAGATTTGCATTCATATTTCCTTTCATAGACTAATATGCATTGTTATCATTTAGAGTAATTTTTCTTTGATGCATTGTTATCATACAGATTAGATTTCATTTTTATGCATTCGAATCTCTTGTTTCATGGTGTATTTGCAATAGACACAACTAGGTCAATCTAAGGGCCTTCATTTTACATTTTTACACATCCATGACTAGAGAGCTATGGATTGATATTTGAGGCCTCATTCTTGAGTAACCTTGAATGGAATGATTCATAAAAGTGTGACAACATTTATGCACACAGTATGTGGGGGAGGCCTTCTCTTGGATTGATTACATATTACTGCAATATGAAGATGCTTCAAAAGTTTTTTTGGGACGTGTCTATGTATGTTGTTATCTTGGGGATTTCTTTTGGCTAATTTCAAGGCTTGGATCTATAAATTTAAGATTGGACTTCTGACTATAGAATTGACTGAGGGAGTAGTAGGATCAAGGTGAGAATTGAATGTTGGATGTGGAAGATGGAATATGTGCAAAGATTATGGGAGAATGTATAGGAAATAAGGTATGGTTGAAGATGTGACAATGCATTTATATGAGAATGAACAAAAGTATTGGGAAATTAGCCAACTTCACACAAGATTGCTCTATTGGTCAATATGTGATTGCATTAATACATTTTCTCAAAATGGGTCCAAAAATGAATTGCAATTGACATAGATATACTGGTTTAATCACCACAATCATTAAAGTTTTATTTTACAATATGCTCTTCAAATATATGAAACATCTCTCTAACACAAATTAATAAATACTAACAAACACCATATTCAATTACAAATCAAATAACAGTCATTCAATAAAAAAATCTATATGTATTGAATTATATATACAGAATATACTGTTTTGTAAATTTCTAATGAAAAAGATCATATATTGAAACTAAGAAATAAAGCATACCAAACTTTAAGAAAATGAGTAACCTAATATCCTACTCCAAAATCAAACTAATCAAACTAAGAAAAAAATATAAATATGACCTTAAAAAAATAAACTACAAACCCAACAAATTTACAACCCATGAAAAATTTCCCCATATTTTAACTTAAAAGAATCACAAGAAGGTTGTGGGGTAGGAGTAATAACAATCAATAGCAACAAGAAAGATTTGGGCACAATAATTTTTTAGGTGGACTAATATTTTATTCCACGAGAAAGTGATTGTGCTTTTCCCCACGGATACGCAATGACACACATTATTATTATAATATGTTTGGTCATGACTTTGTGTATATATCATGACTTTGTGTATATATCATAAGCATGTTAACATGATAATTAACACTCCCATCATTTAATAAAAGAGAGATACGCCCGACAAATTAAACTAAAACGGAATCTCCGGTCTTTTAAAAAGGTCAAAAGTTATTCTCCCTTGATTTTTCCTATCCCACTTCTATCCCTCCTCACATGATATTAGTGTTCCCCGGATTTTCTTTTATCCTAAAGAAGGATAAATCAATCTAGAAACATTTGAATTTGGAGTCTATAGGAGAATATATCACATCAACATTAGGGGAATATATCACATCAATATTATATATAGGTTATTTGTATATCACATGTTATGGGTAACTGATGATAATTAGAATAGTGTAAGGAATTTATTGATAGGAAAGTTAATGTAAAAAAGTTTACGATGTGAGATATTTTTTTGTAATTACAAGTTTTCTCAAAAGAAAAGTCTATCGACTAATTAGTTATTCAATATTATAAAACAAATTATTTAGAGGTTGAATTATGAGAGAAATTGATCTTAATGATCCAACAATATTCTTAAACATGTTTATAAGTACTACCTTGGTAAATTTAGACATAAGGAAGACGATGGTAAACAAATATCTAGACATAAATTTTGTTAGCTCATCCTTGTATGACTAGGTTCATTCTTTCACATCAAATTAAGAATACAATTCTTGGGTCGAACCCAAAAAAATCAAATACAAACATTCAACAACAAATTTGAGTCTCGAGAAAAGTGGTGCTTTCCTCCAAATTGAGAGCGTCAATTCTACTCTTGCAAATTTTTCTAACTTGACTTTAATAGTCTCTTATGCCTAAAGCTATGTGTATATATCCTTCTATCTGATTTTTGCATATTGTTATTTATTGATCCTAATTTAATCTAATGCTAATTGTACTTAATTATTTGTATTTATCTTATTTTAGAATATTTATGCAAAAAGGGTTTTTGTTTCTTTGGTGAATCCAAAATATCTTACACCTCTTTGGGTCTTACTTTGGGGTTTATCTTTTTTTCTTTCTTTCTTTTTTTCTTTTTTTAAATTTGGGTTTTCAAATGTATTTTCTAATTGTTTATAACATATTTTTAAATATCTTTGTGATATATTCTTTTTGGGGGTACTTCATCATTATATCTCTAATTTTAAGGTTTGAGTTTTTATTGAGCAACTTCAATTTTTCCCATCCTACCCATCTTTAGACTCGCCCCTAGGATTTCATTTTTTAAATATGGTCTTAGTAATACTATATTTTTCTAAATATGATATGGATTCATCTTTTAACTATTTCAGTATTGCTTTGTTTATGCTACAAACTAATCTAGAGCTTAATTTTGCTTTATGGTGGAGTGTTTTTTTTAATTGTACTTTGACTACCTAATCAAATGATAATTATATATTTTTGGATGCTCATGTTGAGAACCATTTTGATCAAAAGCAACACCATGAGGCATATGTGGCTAAATTGTTGGAAGATTGTTGAGCATGTCAGAGTTTGGTGTTTGGGTGTGGTGACATTAATGTTTTTTCATTGATGTCAACATACTATTTGTTGTTTCAGACAATGTGTTCAGTATGTTCAGGAAAGAAGATTTTTGTTGTTCAGGTGATGTGTTGAAGATCTAGAGTTGTGATCGTAAGGTGTTGTTCAGGGGTATCTGTAGATGATCTACAGAGGTTCGCAGAAGTTTGGATGATAGTTTGAGTGAGGTATGATCAATTTACTGGTTGTTGTTGTTACAGTGTTCTTGTGTACATTGGATGAGTATTTGGATCGATATGACTTGGATTTGATGTTTTAGAGGTTGTGAAGCAGGTGGTTACATGGTACCTTATCATTGTGCTCATAGCTGGTGTTGTTCATGATTCAAAGTACGACAAGTTATCTTTTATTATATGACAAAGCTCGATATTTTAGTATTCTTGTTGATCTGAGATGAAGATGAGTTGATATGAATGATCTGAATGGTATTCATGCTGCTTGTTGGTATTTTTAGATCGTGTGATGATTGTATTGTTGGACTGCATCGTTGGAGGTGATCGTATTTGATGTTTTGGTAGCGTGTTAGTATTTCTTCACTTAGGTTCTAACTGACTTGATGGAGTAACGTGTTGAGATTCTTGATGTTGTTTTAGTGATACACAAGTATGTTCATGGTTGAAAATTTGGGCCCTATTTAAGTCTTAGCCGACTTGATTTGGATTGCTTGGAGGATTGAGCACATTGTTTATATCTTTTATTGTAATAGGTCTAACCGACGTAGTAGTTGATTATTCTTTGTAATCGGTATAAATGAGAGATCATTTTGTAATTGTTAGAGAGAGATATGTGGTAGTATGCGATTGTAAGAAGAGCTTCTATCGCTTTTAAGGCAAAGTGTGTACTTCATTGGACCTGTATTGGCATTGGAGATGCTATTTGTCAGTTAGGTTGTAATGGACTCTACATCCACTCTATTGTAAGTGAAGATAGATTGGTGAAATCGGCTGAGGGTCAGATCTGTGATTGTATTGTGAGCAACGAGCTCCAGGCAGTGTTCTTATTGATTAGGTTGTAAGCATGTGGTTGCTTGTGCATCCTTTGTTCTCTATTTTGCTCTTAACATGGTAGTGTTTTTAACAGAGTACATTCATCTTGTGGGTTTGATTCCCACCGGGGTTTTCCCTTAATCGGGTTTCCTCGAGAACAAATCTTGGTGTTTTGTGTTATATGTTGTGGATCTTGCATTTACTATTTATATTTCAGATCTAGTTGAACGCAGTGGAGTTAAAATTATATGGTGTGTACAACTAATTCAACCCCNTCCCCCCCCCCCCCCCCCCCCTCTCAGTTGTGCTTGCCTCCTTTTGGGCCTAACATAAACAATATCTTATTCTTACTAGTCAAGTGTTTGTTGTTGATGCATTCATTAATACACAATATCCTTAAAATTACTCACTATTTTACATCAAATAGTAGTTAATGCACTTTTTTCAATGGGTATTGTTTACATGAAATATAGACTACAAGGACTAGATTTAATATGCATATGTTGGTACCTAATGTGATGATATAAAGAAGGGAATATAATAGATGTGATAAATTACAAATTAAACCAAAAGAAATAGCTAGAGCATTCACACACCATAATAAGCAAAAATAATTCATATATTAATCACTAGGTGTGCACTTACATTCATTGCCCTTTCGTATCAAAAATAGATATCACACATATATGCTTGAGCATTACACATATAGTCTCCTTATTGCAAATTATTTTTTATTCTCACTAATTTATCCTATTACACTATATATTACATATTACATCTATGTGGTGTATTATATTATCATAGCCTTCTAGAGTGTAGGGAAATGTTCCTAGACTTTTCCTCACATAGTTATTTCCATGCAAAGGTACTAAACATCATTTGATCGTGCCAAAATTATATGCTATTATGAACTGTTAAAGAGTTCGGATGTGTCCCTAGGCATGTCCTAGTATGGTTGTGTCTCAATGGAGTATCTTTGTCCTTAGCCACCATGAGGATATGGATATGAATAAAACTAGGTTGTGGTAGTTGGGTGTTTTTGTGATATGATTTGTAGGCCTCAAATCCCTAAGGCTTGGTAATCTCCCAACTATTAGGGTTGTCAAACCTTGGAAGATCACTACAAACTTGTCTTTAGGTTAGGCAACTACGGAACAATTTTTGAGGTGAGTGAGACTTACTTTACTTATGGTTTTCCAAGTAAATGGGGCTTTTCTTGAAGTGTTGGATTGATGATTGAAAGATTGAACACTTTATCACAATAAACTATATCTATTAGACAATGTATCCCTCAACCTACCTTTGATGGAGATGAGATTCGAGTACCAGAGCAGGAGGTATGTGTTGAGGGGAATCTTAGAGGGGAGTTTACACTCTATTTCTCTTTTTAGAGAGAAGGGCAAGGTGATAAAGCAGGAGCATGGGATGATTTAGGAGGAGTACAACATATATCATGTTTCTATCCAACAGTTTAGGGATATACAATTCTGATCAACTCAATGGTGAGGTTCACTTTGTGAGCAATCCTTTGTTTGAGACAAATGCAGCATTGTCTTATGACAATCCGCTTTTTGAATTTGATGTTGATCCCCCTCTTGAGATGAGCGTTCATGATACTTGGGATCCTACAAGTGCATCAGTATTCCAAACAGGACTCACAAAGGTGTTTTGAGGTGTGTACATGGTTAGGAGTGCATAGAGTTTTACATCTGATCACCAGTTCAGTGACACATGAGCTAGATGTGATGTATGAAAGTTTATCCTATGCAGTATATGTGGGCAAATAATTCTTATCTACAGAGTTGCTTCCACATGATATTTTTGTTCCTGCAACATCGGTTGTTGAGATGGATTTAGTTGGGCAGTTTTGTCTGGTTGTATTAATGATGTCATTGCAGGACTTGGTTGGTGATGATAGGGACATTACTCAGTTATTTTTGTGGGATCCTAGTGGAGTTTTGATTTCTCTTCAAGTTGAGTCCAGAGCTTTTAGATGAGAGATTGCTTGGGGATGAGCAATTTCAAGGAGGGCGGACTATAATGCCCCCATTTTAGCTCATCATGGTTTGTGGTTTGGATTGCCCTATCAATGGCCCTCGTAGGCTAAGTTAGATGGTTAGAGGGTCTCAGTTGGAAAAACCAAGGGCCAATTCCCATTCCAAAGGATAGGAGTGTTCAGGATCGCTCTTCATTTTTCTTAGTTTGGCATACTTACTGTTTATAGTAAGTGTCTATTTCAGGAAAGTCTAGATTTCTATCTTTAGTAGAGCGTCTAAATAGGGTTGTTGCGGTGTTGAGATTTGGCATCATTGGCTTGAGAAGTTTCGGGAACTTATTATTTATAGTACGTCGGTTTCACATAGTTACTATTTTTCGCAGGGCACTTGGATGTTTGACATTTGTAGTATATATCTGGATTTATAGTTGATTCCTTGGAGAAGATTTTATAGCCTATGTCACGATTTTTTTATTATTGATAAAGTCGTACTTTATTAATAATATGTTATAAAGGCCAATTATAAAATAATAAAGTGAATGGGCCAAGTTATGTAATTAATGGGCATTAATGACTTGATTATAAAAGGGGCACATTAAATATTATAAACCAAGGTCAACGCCACAAGTAAAAATAATATTTTTAATGTGAAACGAAAAAGCCAAAATCGAACCAAGTGAGAGAGAATATAAAGGTGCCTCATGAAATCGAACCATAATGTGATTATTGCTTTTGGACTTGGCTTGAAGTTTGTTTTGGGGAATTGGGGGAAACAAAGGTTTATGCAATTCATTTGCATTGGAGGGTGACTATTCTTCAATGTTTTCAGCAATTTGAAATGGTGAGAGATCCATTGAATTTTTCTTATTAGGTTGGCTTCATTCAGGAGCCATAATTGAGCTTCAACTTCATAGTTTAGGGAGCTATCTGCATCTGAATTAAAGAATAAGGTAGAGTATTGTCAAGGGAAACAAGAAAGAAGAAATCACAGCCCTTTGAGTCTGATTACATGCATCCCTACGGCATGTCGCTCTTCATTTTACGCCCACGTGAGTCCCTTAGAGGCTAGCGTTTGAATTCAAGGGTAAACTAATCAGTGGTTAAGTGTCAATTCAATTCAAGGTTGAGCGGCTAATTGTGGCAAAGCTTCAAGGCTACATTTGGTTCCATGTTTCCTATACTTGCTACGAATGTCCATTTCTTTGTTTTCATGTGCAAATGAAATGCCATGTTTTCAGATGAGAGATTGCTTGGGGATGAGCAATTTCAAGAAGGGAGGACTGTAATGCCCCCATTTTAGCTCATCATGGTTTGCGGTTTGGATTACCCTATCAGTGGCCCTTGTAGGCTAAGTTAGATGGTTAGAGGGTCTCAGTTGGAAAAACCGAGGGCCAATTCCCATTCCAAAGGATAGGAGTGTTCAGGATGGCTCTTCATTTTTCTTAGTTTGGCATACTTACTATTTATAGTAAGTGTCTATTTCAGGAAAGTCTGGATTTCTATCTTTAGTAGAGTGTCTAAATAGAGTTGTTGCGGTGTTGAGATTTGGCATCATTGGCTTGAGCAGTTTCGGGAACTTATTATTTATAGTACGTCAGTTTCACATAGTTACTATTTTTCGCAGGGCACTTGGATGTTTGACATTTGTAGTATATATCTGGATTTATAGTTGATTCCTTGGAGAAGATTTTATAGCCTATGTCACGTTTTTTTTATTATTGATAAAGTCGTACTTTATTAATAATATGTTATAAAGGCCAATTATAAAATAATAAAGTGAATGGGCCAAGTTATGTAATTAATGTGCATTAATGACTTGATTATAAAAGGGGCACATTAAATATTATAAACCAAGGTCAACACCACAAGTAAAAATAATATTTTTAATGTGAAAAGAAAAAGCCAAAATCGAACCAAGTGAGAGAAAGAATATAAAGGTGCCTCATGAAATCGAACCATAATGTGATTATTGCTTTTGGACTTGGCTTGAAGTTTGTTTTGGGGAATTGGGGGAAACAAGGGTTTATGCAATTCATTTGCATTGGAGGGTGACTATTCTTCAATGTTTTCAGCAATTTGAAATGGTGAGAGATCCATTGAATTTTTCTTATTAGGTTGGCTTCATTCAGGAGCCATAATTGAGCTTC
>MU225339.1:626637-638859 GCA_018584345.1 Thuja plicata
GTGAGAGATCCATTGAATTTTTCTTATTAGGTTGGCTTCATTCAGGAGCCATAATTGAGCTTCAACTTCATAGTTTAGGGAGCTATCTGCATCTGAATTAAAGAATAAGGTAGAGTATTGTCAAGGGCAACAAGAAAGAAGAAATCACAGCCCTTTGAGTTTGATTACATGCATCCCTAAGGCATGTCCCTCTTCATTTTATGCCCACGTGAGTCCCTTAGAGGCTAGCATTTGAATTCAAGGGTAAACTAATCAGTGTTTAAGTGTCAATTCAATTCAAGGTTGAGCGGCTAATTGTGGCAAAGCTTCAAGGCTACATTTGGTTCCAGGTTTCCTATACTTGTTACGAATCTCCATTTCTTTGTTTTCATGTGCAAATGAAATGCCATGTAATACCTATCAATAAAATAAAATTGCCTCCATTGATGAATTTACAATCATCTTAGATTTGATTTTATGTTGTCTTTTATTTTGCAATAATTCCAAAATGTTTCTATTTTCAAAAAAGTACAAAACATTGCAAAAACCACAAAAACATGTCAATTATTGAGGTGGTTAGAGATTGAGCGAGTAGGGCTCATCACAGAAAATTAGGTTACTCAATCTTACAAATCTCCTAATTTTATTTATTTATTTAACATTTTCTTACAATAATTTGGCATTGTTCATAATGAAATAATTGTACTCCATCAAAATAAAGCATGAAGTTTTGAATTAACACTTGTACTAATACCTTGAAAATTGAGATATTATTTGTTAAAAGACGTCCACTTATTAATATATTATGTATGGCCTATTTCAAGATGTTATGACAACTATAGTAGCTAATAATAGAGAAGGTTACTTTGGATATGATGACTAGTGTCTATGACAAATCATGTCTATTTTTTTTCGAAGTGGCAGCTACATACTATTCTTATAGTTAAACGTGTGATAGACGTGATATTTTGTGCCTCCACTTTTATTTAACAAAACTAAGTCTATAAGGTTATTTTGGCACCTAATTTTGGCCTATGGTATTAGCACTCCATTTACAATGTCGTTTGTTATAACTAAGGGGGTTATAATCTCTAATCCAATCCGGTACCCTGTCCCTATATTACCAGGTAGGGCAAAAACTCGTCGCTATCCCTGCTTGATCGACCAAGAACTATAGGTAGGTAGGGCCTATATGTTGCACCCAAATACTCTAAAAAGCTAACGTCAAAACATTACCCTAAATAGATTTCACATTAGAAATTCCCTTGACCCTTAACATTACATTAAATACTCGAAACACCTAAATCATTCCAAAATCAATAGAACTGCAAAAAGAAATATACTCCCAACAAAAAACTAAAATTATTCCCTTTGTTTGTTGTAGAAGAAGATGTTGGGCAATGAGAATGGCAAACGAAGACAATTATAAGGAGATCTTCAAGTTTCTGACGGAGAATTGGTCAGCATCCCTAAAGCAGATTCAATGCACTCACAATGGAACTCACTAAGGACTGTGTCCCTTGTTATGGTTATTTTTGTTTTTTCCAATGCTTGGTGCCACCATGGGCTCAATATGAACAATGGTTATATTTTCTTTGTTAGTACTAAATGTTTTTATGTTTACTAGGATAGCCCTTGAAGGCTTCTTTATCAAACTGATAGTAGTTTATATAGTATGTTGGATAGTAGACTCAAAGGTTTTTTTGATGCTGTGGATATTTGGTTTCGGCAGTTGTTTTTTATATTAGATGCTAGGTTGTGCTGTTGATGCACTGTGAATGTTAATTTGTTGATCTTATGCCCTCTGGGCAGTTGTATCTAAGAGACACCACCCTCATTTTTTGCTACTTTAATATCAAAAATATTAAATTGATAATAATTGAAACTCATAAATGCATTAAAAATTGGTATGAATAAATAATATGCATACCACAAAATCAATTAGAAAACTGAATGTGAAATTTATATTAATGTTATTAAGACTTTGATTCGAATCCAACTTCACTCCTTAAGTTGATTTTTTGAATCTAACTCCAACTCACTGTTCAAACTCAGCCAAGACATACAAATATACATCTATCCCATATATATAAAAATATACATCTCCCTTGATCATATATATACAAACATTCTATCCCATTAATATAAAAGAAAATTTTGCCTAAAAAACAAGATGTTTAAATATATAAATATTGTCAGTGTTTTACATGTACAAAACTAGTCGATTAAAACAATGGTTGCAAGAAGATTGTATCCCATAGCCCAACATTTACTCTCTGTCGAATTATGCACTCGTGTTTTATTAACCATCCTTCCAGTAGTCCTCCAAACCCTTTTAAAAGCACTTAGGCTTTCATGTTTTTATGTTTACCCATGGAAGAGAGTCTGACCAAACTCACCACATACCCAAGTGATTAGTCCGCGAGCCTTGATTCAGTCTTCTTGGCTTCAGCACCGAGTCTGGGCTAGTCCTGGCGAGTCATGTAACTATGGTTTTCATAGAGATGCATCTTAAATGTCATGTATAAAGTGACTGCACACAACATTTGTAAGATGTATCTCTATGAAAACTACTTCAAAGATCACCACAAGCATATAATCTCACAACACTTGCAGATTAACTGTCAAAGATTATACAAGTCTTAGCCAGCAATCAATCCTACAAGAACCAGTAAGGATATCGCCATTAGCCACTCCTGCACAGTTAAACAATAATACATGCTGTTTTTTATGCTTAGTCCACAATTTCCCTTGACAAGTGCTACAAGGCCAATGGCAACAAAAAGTAAATGAACATTGAAGTTAATAGTCAGAAACAGATGAATAAGAAATTTTTAGACTGATCAGTCAAAAATAAGGAAGAAAAGATGCAATCAACTTGACTACTAGATAAAACTGGAGATCAATGTGCTAACAAAATCACAAAGTGTCTCAGCCTTCAGGTACACTGCTATGGTCTAGAGAATGGAAATTCAAAAACCACCAAGTGTTTCAGTCTTCAGGTACAGTGCCATGATCCAGAAAAAGGAAATTCAAAAATCACAAAGTGTTTCAGCCTTCAGGTAGACTGACATGGTCTAGAGAATGGAAATTCAAAAATCACAGCCTCAGTATAGCTTTTAGTTCCCTAACAATTGTATTCTCGTCTTTTGTATCATAACAGTTGTCAGTAACTTAAACATTTTCAAATAAAACTGAAAAAAAATATGGTCATTGGTGTTTGTTGGCAAATGTTCTAAACAGCCAAAAGCAAGTTCCTGCACATCCAGTTCTATCATATCAAACAACTCTTGTTGAATGGCATGAAAGGCAAAACAGATGTGTATCATGCAACTGCTACATAAACGAAGTAATTGCTATTCTAATAACCGCGGAGTACAACAAAGAATAATATGATATTTGTATCTTCTAAAATATCTGGAACCCCTAAGTGATTAATGTGTGACATGATAGCTTCTCAATCACCATCTCTTGCTAGCATACAAAGACAAATCTGAATTTCCTCTGCTGTCCTCCTAAAACATAGATGTAGAATGCAAATCTCACATCCTACAGTTTAATTCTGCTTGACAAAATCAATGCATCCCTCTGAGAAAAAATTGGCGACAATATGGAGCTTTAGTCAATCTTTACTGATGCATAAATAGTCCGCACGAACCAGAAACATGCATAAAACCCGATTGTGCCAGTCAATACAAAGAACGCATATGAGATGATCGTCATGTAGCCAAAATACAGGATTCCTGACACAAGCTTTGTGATCTCCAGCTTGGTGAAGAAATAGAATGTAGCATATAAGAATAGGTACAGTGCAGAGGAGCCTGAAGTCAGATAAGCTCTCCACCACCAATGGTAGTCCTCACTGCATAACTGAAAGTAGCAGAGGACGATTGTAATCTCAGCACAGGTGACAATAAGGATAACAAAGACTATGAAAAGGAACCCAAAAATGTAGTAGAATTGGTGTAACCAGATGGAGGTTAAGATGAAGAACAATTCAATGAAAACGGCTCCAAATGGCAATATGCCTCCAATTAATATAGAGAACACCGGTTGCATGTACCATGCCTGCTCTGGGATTTGCCTGGGAATTTTATTTGTCTTAACTGGATCCTCAATTGCAGGCTTCTTGTAGCCAAAGTAACTACCAACAAAAACCAAGGGCACAGATATCCCAAACCATAAAAATACCAAAGCAAACATTGTCCCAAATGGAACTGCACCAGAGGACTTTTCACCCCAGATCAGTCCATTGAGTATAAAGAAAATGGTAAAAGCAATGCCAGGGAATGTGAAAGCAGTCTTGATTGTGTTCGTTTTCCATTCTGTACCCTTGAACATCTTGTACAACCGAGCAGAAGTGTAACCACCAAACAAACCCATAAACACCCAGAGCAGCACCATTGCAGTCATCAATCCACCCCGATTGGATGGAGAAAGAAACCCCAGCATAGCAAATAGCATTGTCACAATTGTCATACCAATAAACTGTACTCCAGTTCCTACATAGACACAAAGTAGGCTTGAATTGGTTGGGGGCCTGAATACATCTCCATGGACCAGTTTCCATCCTGTTTCTTCTTGGGCTTCATCCTGAGTCTCCAACTGGTTGTACTTTGAGATATCTCTGTACAGTGTTCTCATCATAATCATTGCCACCATACCAGAAAGGAACAACACAATCATTAAAGAATTGATTATAGAAAACCAGTGGATCTGGTCATCTGTCATGAGAAGATATGTATCCCAGCGAGAAGCCCATTTGATGTCACTTTCCTGAAATACGGAACTGTTACTTGCATGTACATATAGATTAATCATTAATGGAAGTATTTATACAACGAAGACCATACAATAAAAATTACAGAAAATAGTGGGAAAGAGTTGTTTAATACCGTAAATGATACATCATAAGTGAATATGATTTCTCTACCCTCCTCAACTTCTTGTGGAGCATCAGTAGGTAAAACACGGCGATTGGTGTTGCATGTTGTCAATTGGGGATTCTCCTCAACCCAGGGTTGTTTGTACTCATGTTTGACACTGTTTTAGAATTGACCGTATCCTCTTATTAGTAAAAGAATTAAACATATTGTGTATAGACATTGCAATCATTCTACCCAATCCTGTGGTTAAAACAAACTATCATAGCAAAGCTTTTCAAATGCATTATTTATACTATTGCACTGAGAGCAGGAAAAAAAACAGGAAATTTCTTCAACTTGATACTCAGAAATTTAAAAAGCTAAAACAAAAAACTACAAACTATTTGATCATAACATTACTAAAATATTCTAAAAATACAATTCCAACCTAGTTTTGAAATACCTGAAAGGTATAACTTCAAATCCAACAATCCGAGCAGCATCAGTTTCTACATCTTTATGAAACTTAACCTCAAAAGACAGATGATTGTGTACGAAGTATTTCTCTTCTGGATTCTGCTCCCAGGTATTGAAACGGGGTCCCCATGCAATGGACAAAAGACAATATTTTACAAGTGCCAATATAAAGAGAAGAACCACACTGTCATCATATGTGAACTTACCCCTGTATAGCTAGCTTTGAACCCAACTCGAAAGCCATGTTCATATGAAGTAACTGAACTCCCATCCGCTCTTTGTCGGGGTACTGCAACTGGAAGATTATCCAAAATCCTATTTCAACAAAATCAGTTGCCACGTTTAGAAATTTAAACAAGCAAGGAAACTCCTACTACAAAAAAGACAGCATAGCAAAGATCATCTGAAAGACACAATTATATAGGGTTTCTAAAAGGAGCATAGGTGTACATGTTAACACGATATTCATCATCTATTTTCTCCTTGAAATCCTTTGCAGACTTTGCATTCAGTGTTTTCTTGCATGCGTAAATACAGATCTTTGCCTCTCTCATATTAAACTGCAATACAAGATACAGTGTCATGTGCTTGATCAGATAAACGGATTTAGCCCAGGGATCTCATACTCTTGCCAAGAAATGCTTGTGATAAAAAATCCAATAAAATGTCTACATTCCATTATATAATGCTACAAACCCTACTGCAATGCCACTAGACTTACAATCTCTTTCCTTTATATAAATAATAAAAACAAATAAACTAACACCTATGAATCTCTCCGTAGTAGCAACCCAGTAAGAATAGACTCAAGAATGAAATATTAAATACTTACCACATAAGGAGAGTTCTCGATTCGATCTCCACGAAGAACTTCTCCAAGATTTTCTGCACTGTTGACAATCTTTTTTGGCTTACAATAGTCCAGAGAATAGTGATCATAAGGGAGCTGCGTCTTTGTGGAACTCAACTTGTTGACTTTAACTTGGAGCTCATCACCCTGGGTAACACAAGGATATATAATTATATTTGATATCAGTATTACACATCAGAAACCCCCAAAGCCAGAAAAAAGAGAGTTAATAATATGAGTCTTTTTTTCAATAAATAAGTATTCGAATGTGTACAACCAACAATAGAACTGAAAAATTAATAAAAATAAAAGTAGTGTAATTAATTATCATTTCTGAATAGCTTTTACGGAAGTAGAATAAGACCAAACAAAAACAAAAGTGTTAAGAGGTCAGAGCCAAGCCCACACAGAAACAGTATTTCCTGACTTTGAACCCTTTCCCATCCAAGTGGACAATTTGCTCTTAGCCATCTGTCTCCGAGAGTCTTATTGTGATGTAAAATTATTGCTAACAATTTACAAAAAAACATAGCTGATGCTGTTTACTTCAAGATAGTACTAAATGCAAAGTGTACCTTACTAAGCATGCCAGACAGTATATCAGGTGCTCATCTGAGACAGATTACCTTTGATAAGAAAACTAGAAACAAATCAGAGTCCACACTTTGACTGCCTTATGAAACATTTCCAAAGAAAATTACGCAAAACAAAATAAGAGATGGATTCAGTTTGATTTAAGTTTAATAAAACATGTTTGGCATTATGCAACGACAGGCTGAAAAACTACCTCCACTATTTCAGTCCAGATTTCACTTGCTATATGTTATATATGCAGCTGTTTGACGTCCTCCTAGAGACAATTTAGACTGAACTGTATCTTAAATTGCATAGAATTCATCATTTGCAGACAATGTTAATTAAAGTATGCACTTAAAGATTATTTAATTTTCCTGTAATGATAATTTAAAGAGGTCAAACTTGTCCACTTTAGGCATACGGTTCCCGGTTAGCAAAATATAAAAAGTTTCAATAGAATCCTTGACAGTCATCCTCGACTGCATTTTAAGTCCAGGAAAAATCATCTATTTGGACTTATCCTCAACAATATGTTGATTAGATCTCAGCACCAAGATATGAATCAGGAGATAGTCAAAGTTGACCTAATACACTTGTTTGTAGGAACATGAAAGTAACCCTCAATTTTATAAATTGTTAAATGTGAAGCATTATAGTGAGGGTAGTAGGTAAGTATGGCACTGGAAAACAACTATGTGTGGCTTTATACTTATAAGACAGCACAAGAAAGCCTTTATATGGTAAATTTAACCATTTTTCCCTTGCCAAATAGAAATACTGACATTACAATCACACCCCTTGCTCCAACATCGCATTAAATCTTTTCTGGATCTTATAATAAGAGACACTATATTTAAAGGTATTTAGCCATTACCAAAGAGGGGTTGAGATGACAAGAATAGGAGATGTCATGCACATTGTTCAGATTCAGACCAGACCCCAGGATATCAGTTCTAGATCTACCTAAAATCTGTTTTTGGTTTGGATCCACCCATACATGATCATATTTCATACCTTTCTTCGGTAATGTTGACCATTCCAAAAATAGATCCGGGGATGTCTCCTGGATAAAGGAATAAGCTTATAAGGTACATCATAAGTAACAAATATGCATGTTTATCAGAGTCACTCTCAATATGGATCCATCAACATGGCTGCAACATTTCCTAACGGTAATTTGCATGTATCTATATTCACCACTTGCACCAGGAAAGTGCGGTACTTATTACCAAAAGATCCACATTTGATGCTATCTCATGGTTATCCACAAAGTTATGATCTTTTGCATCACATTATTTTTAATGTATATTTAGTCCTCAGCTGGAGCGTTTGAATCTGGACATCCTTCTCATTTATTCAGACTAAGAATGACTTTGTAGATAGAGAAGTGTTTTTTGTGTTCAGTGATTGATTGAGTGATAATGGCAAGTGTAGAACTAGATACTTAAAAACATAAATTTTATTTTTTTTTCTGTTAAAAACTTCCAATTACATTTGCTGCTGTGATCAGATTATAAATGCACAGTCAATATAAGAGGTCTTCTCGATTACAGTCTATAGGTCCTCCAAACCTTTGTGGTCCACAAGTCAATAAAAGTCATAATGTAACAGATCAGAACTCAAAGAATCAGATCAGCCTTCCAGGTCATCGTACTTCTTCAAAAACCTTGCTGCTTGCAGTTAGATGAGACTAGAAAGATACATCATATTTCACTACCAGCACTTCTGCGACCCAAAAGGGTTGCGCAAAACAATCTCGAAGAAGGAAACTTTGCTAAAAATGAGAGGACAGAATGGGGATTTATTCAACAAGCTCTGAGTTAAATTCATTACAAAATAGTGGAGTGATATAGAAAAAAAAAACAAATCCAGATCAAGAAACCCTTTTAAAATGCCCAAATGTGAATTTGTTTGATGTGAGCAAGGGCAACTTAGAAAAGTACAGATCCAGTACAACCCACCACTTTATCTTTTCCCTAAAGAAAAATACTCACTCAAAACACGGTAAAACTTACAGATCTAAAGTCATTTCATTTAAAAACATTCTCAATCATATCAGTAGCATTCATCAGAACGTCATCTCATTTATATCAATCGCAGAGAAATGCATGAGTGAAAAAAACCTAAGATTTGAAAGACAGCTGAGGATTGGGTGTCTTCGAAACATACAGTCTTGAAGTCCTGGGGAGCTACTCCAGGAAGATAGAAGCAATTGGCTGCTGAAGACAGACAGAGGAGGAGCATGACCAATATCAGGCCATTCGAAGCCATTTTAGACTCAGAATGACGCTTAACTTACAAAAGCGACGAAACCCAGATCGTATATGCTGGCTGCAGATCTAGTGCTGAAAAAATGATCCGATCTGCATCGGCTGAAATGTATGTCAGGGGTCCTCTATGTAGGGCATTCCGCCAACAAATGAAGGACGGTCCAATTTTGATTCCCCTAACAGCAGAATGAAGTCCAGTAATCTTTTATTTTGCATTTATTTTAGTATTAAAGACGATTTGGGCATGGTTTTATGGCCCACAATTTGCGGGTCCTGGGGAGTACATACATTAATAAAAAATAAATTGGTGTTAGAGATGAATAAGTTATATTAATTTTTGTGATATTGCTATCAGGATTCAAGTGTGTAGTTTTTGAGTCAAACTCATTGTCCCATAATTCATGAGTAATTTTTGTGATATATTAATTTTTTTTTAGGTTTGTTTATTTCGATGTTTTATTTCCAATTGTTTATTGATATATCATGTTATTGTTTTCAAGATGAAATTGTCTAATTGTACTCTTTCAATTTATTAAAAAAAATTGTCTAAAATTTTTATTTTTTCACACTTCAAAAATCATGATTTGTCTTGAATGGTTGAAAGCCAATTTTCAAATAAATGAGAAATAAGGAAATGTATCCATAAGCACTTACAAGATCAAAAGAAAGACACTTGAGGTTATGGAAAATACACATGAATCATCTAATAATGTGATGGACAAGTTCAATGGCCTAATTGGAAAAAGAAAAAGACACAAGGGATGGTCATGACATGTACCTAAATGGAGAAGTTTCAAACCCTGATAGATGTATAGAAACTTGGGAGGAAAGTCACACCACGAAGGGAAACTTTGGATCTTTGATGGTTTACACTAAATTAAAAAATTGGTTGTCTCTATACTTCTAGAATTTTTGGGGATCTTAAGTAGATCTATGGAGAATAGAGGGGGAGAAATCGTACACAAAAATGGACTTGGGAGAACACTACTAATAAGAAACATAAATTTTGGACCACAACATAGACTATAGAAAAAAGAGACATGATAAGTTCGTCCCACTTGAACTTTCTTTCCCTCAAGCAATTGTAAGTTCAAGTATCCATCTCCTTTTGTCTAAAACTCTGTACAAATATTATCATTTTTTTATTCTTCCTAAATGTCCTCATTTATAGATTGGTTCCTCTAATGAACCAAACCATTTGTGATGAGATGCACAATTATGTTTCTATAGTCAATTCAGTTTACTGAAGTCTTCATTATTATCCACATCTTAGGATTATTCCTTTGTCACCTTTTATATCCTAATATTACATAAATTCATCATGTTGAAATCAATCCTTGATCGAAGCCAGTGTTATGGTGCAAAAATTAGCATCCACATCCAAAGGTGAAGCCATGTCACATCTTTCTTAGTTTGAGGTTTGCAATGATATTGGGAAAATAGAATTAGGATTTGATTTATCTTTTTGTGTGATTTAGTCATTTTATTCCTTGTTTATATATTTCGTTGTATACATTTTAGTGAACATGATGTGAATTGTGTTGATGTTTTATCTCCTAAAGGTTGAATATGTCAATGTGTAGCGTCGGGAGGAATCTTTATTTATGTTACGAAGAGTCTTCTTTGTGCAATTGAATGGGTAAAGAGACAATGAAGGGTCAAGACAACGAAGGGTCTACATTTTGAAGCTACAAGACTATGAAGGGTCAAGGCAATATTTTATATTCTTTTCTGAGTAAGCATTGAGCTGATTTTTAGTTTTCAGCTCAGACTAACGTTTGGCAATATTGTAAATCAGATTTTCTAGTCTTTCTTTAATATAAAGTGATATTTATTGGTGTGGTTGGGTTTTTCCCTTGAGAAGGAGGGTTTTCCCAGGATAATTACTATGTCTTGTATTCACTGTTTTGTTTTGTGATGCTTATTTATTTTCTGGTATAAAAACATTAACATGGTATTAGAGTAGTATTTTCTATCAGCCTGTGTGGTTTATGAGTGAACAAAAATTCAGCTTGGTCTTAGGGTTTTTTTTTCGCAATTCTTGTGATATTAGAGAAGATTGGCAGACATATTGGTGAGAGCATTCAAAATGGGAAGATCAATCTATGTAGTCTCTGTTATTGTACTTCAACTTCTCAGTTGTGTCATAGAAAAAGATGGATTGCTTGAGAATGAAAACTTTGAGATTGGCCCAAAGTCATCAGATTGGAAGGGCACGCTCATCATGTTGGAGAAAATTCGCTTCCATTCTAGCTAATAAAGAGCATTATGGAATATGATCCTCCCACAATTATATCTTAATGCTCTACCCAAAATTGGCTCAAAGTTGGAGGAAAAATCGATGATCTTATGACGAAGCGATTGAAGATATTATGTTTGCGTATTCGATGATTTTCTGGAACTAAATCGGCAGAACAATCACCCTTTGAATTTGAAGGATCCCCACATTAAATAAATTTGTTTATAAACACCAATATTGGTAGCGAAAACGAATTGCTTATGAATTCGCAGGCAGCTATGATATTTTCTAGGCCGATTAGCGGCATCTCCAATCAGCTCCAGTGAAATTGGGGCGAAAATGGCATGCAAAAAATGAAAGACAGCGAAGAATTGAAGCAAACACAATTTCAAAGCAGTTAAATCATTGGGAAGCGTGGATCTAGGTTTTCAATCAAAGAAGGAGGCAGTTACAGATACCAGTGATACTGGTTTCTCCGGGTATTGCCACAACTGCTGGTTATATGGGCATAAAAAAGTTGATTGCCGCCAAAAGACTGCGAACACTCATCCCAATTATGATCATTTGAAATCGTTCATAGTAGAACAAAAGATAAAAAGTCTGATAACAGATAAGCGATCCAATGATGCACTGAATAATGAAAAAAGTTACCGGGCAACGAAGCTCCCTGTGGAAACTAGGGCTTCCACAGTAAGCGAACTAAAGGCATGTAATAACATCCAGTTGCCTAAAATATTTACAGTCAATATTCTGGATGGGCAAATTAGTAGGTTTGCTAAAATGAAGTACGCTATACAAAAATCAAGCTTTCCTGGGGTTGAGCGGTCCCAAAAATCCAGATTCGAATCAGCCAAATGCTCCAATGACCCCCATTCTGCCTTGGGAAGAGGTGGATTTTTGGCGTCCCAGGAAGATCCCAGGAAAGCTAGGGCAAAAGAATATGATTGGCAAGATGTCAAAAGGTGC
>MU225339.1:647657-660453 GCA_018584345.1 Thuja plicata
TTTGATCCTTTCATATATGTATCTATATATGTATGAAAATTTATATATATAGATACATATATATTTTTTCTTGAGTTCATGCCTTATATTTTATTGATATGTATATCTGAGTGTTCATGGGTTTTCTTTTTCCCTCTTAGGCATATTTATACATATGATTTCAGATGTATTTATGATTATAGACATGTACATATATTCACAAATTATGGATGGCTAGGTAATTTATTTTATTTTCCTTGAAAGCTAGGTTGGTATCCAAATCTAATAGGGAGATTAGAACAGAGGTAGGTTAATACTTAAAATGCAAAATGCATAAGTTACTAACATTGACAGGTTATTGAATCTTAATAAGAATGAATAACCAATACATAACGATTATAGTAAACTCGAAGAGGTAATTACTCCTTATCCTTTTATTTAATTTTCTTATTAATATTCATCAGCCCTATGGATTTAGATTTAAAAAATGTGTTTTTTCGATATTAGTTGATCCCTGGATGTGGAGGTTTGTTTGTCTGGTTTTTAGGCAGGACTAACCAAGCAAGGCTCAAGTCCTAATCACGACAAAGCAGGAAGATCAGAGATTTTGTCTTAACAGCATGATTGGCTTAATCATTGTTTAATAATCATTGTATAACCTTTAGATATTATTTTTTAAAAAATCATATCTCGATAAGTATTGAGCCGTAGGTATGCCTACGGAAACTATGTATTTAACAAATCTCATCTTTGTACGAGTTGTGGGTATGCCCACGTCATTTTTGTATATGGACAGGACCTTTGGTCCTGGGCAAGGATGGAGGTTTTCTCAACCCCGCTCTTTCCTACCAGCGCCTGCAGTGAGCGGGGTCACACTGTAAAACAATTATTTATATTAATAAAAAACTCTTCAGGGCTTCGGCCTTTTACCGATAAAAAAAAAAGCCCATTATGGAATACATTAATCCGAGTCATAATCTTGACGATGTGATAGTAATTATGTCTTGAGGAACACATGCAGTTAGATTGGGAAATGATGCCTCGATCATCAACTAAGTGTTAAGGTGAAAAAGGGTTTACATTATTCCCTTTCATTCCATGTTGCTTGCACCTGCGGGCAGGCTGAAAGCTTGAAAATATCGGCTTCGCTAATATGGGGAGAGATATCGATACATATGATTTATAGTATTAATGATTTGGATGCGTATGCGTGGGGATTTGAAGCTCCTGCTAATAATATTGAATTTATTATTCATAAATCGGGTGTGGAGGAAAATCCTACTTGCGGATGTGTGATCGATGCGGTTTCTCTCAAGCACTTCAGAGTGCCTAGATCTCCAAAACTATTGGTGAGCGGTGGAAACTAAGTAATTCCAGAATTTAGAAATCAAAGGAAAGGATTGTCTAGTGGTGATTTTGCAAACATAATTAGAATCATCTTCAATTTCATAGAAACATCACCTGCCTGTGAGTGTGTATGGTTGAAAAAGACAAACTTTACAAAAATATAATATTCGTGGCACATGAGTTAGGTGAGTTCCTGTGTGTTTAAAACCAAAGACTTTTTCCAATAAAACTTAGCCAAGGTTGTGAGTTAGAAGGAATGTTGTGTCTACTCGGAAATGAGGAAGGAATGTATACGAGCCTCATCACGTCACATCTGGTGGTGTCATCACTAATCTAGCATAAGAGACATTTCATTTTCCACCATCAAAGAATTTCGACTGAGATTTGGGAACAAAAAAATGGATTTTTTTTTGAATTTGTGTCTTTGCCTTGGATCGCATATTGAAAGAGCCATGCACATTGGAATAATTGTGTCATTGATTAGAGTCACATTAACGGGATTGATATTGTTGATTTGGTCCTGTGAGAAATTCAGGGTGCTCGTGCAAAGTCTTATGGTCTACGTATGTGGTGGATTGTGAAGAAGATTAGATAATTAAGAGATTAAAAAAAACTTATGTTTAATTATCATGAATAATTCATGCAATAATAGTGATTAGTCTGTATATTTCTCTTCGGGACAGGTAGTTTGATTCTATGAACTATTACTAATCTCTCTAAAATTCTTTCAAGATGGATCAAGAAGAAAAAGGATGATGAGAGATTACATAAGGAATTCAAAGAAGAAAGAGATTGATGCATCTTGTGAGGAAGTCATGTAGGCTGAATAATGGAGACACAACTTGTTGCCACAGAGTTGAGTTGGTGACACATAACTGGAGACATCTCTCTCTCAAAGAACCTATTCAAATTGTCATTGTGATCAGTTTTTTTAAAGAGAAGGACATGACATTTAGATGGAGCTTGAGCGGCAAAGAAGTAGCTCTTGCCGAGAGAGAGTATCAACCTTGGCGATTCTCGCTTCTTGCTAGAAATGCATTTTTTTCTTAGAGGGAAAAATTTGAGGTGAAAGCCCTTGTAATGCATTTTTCTTTCAGAGGGATAGATTTGAGGTGAAATCCCTTGTAATGCATATTTTATGAGAGGGGGGAATTTGAGGGGAAAGCCCTTGTAATGCATTTTTCTCTGAGATGAAGAAATTTGAGGTGAAAGCCCTTGTTTGCCTCTAAGATGGAAGCATTTCTCTTTCCACTCATGGGAGTAGCCATAGTGAATTTCATGTTGAGAGAGTCCATGTCAACATCAGTTGAGTGAATCCGAGATGAGAGCTTGTGTTTATATTTATTTCACACGTGGGAGTAGTCATGGTGAACATCACGCTGAGTGACTCCATGATGCTATCACGTTGAGAGATTCTGTGATAAAGTTTTTCATTTTCTCACAAATGGGTGTAGTCATTGTGACTGTCATGTTGAGAGACTCCATGAAATGAGAATCTGGAAAAGATCCCTCCCTAGCTAAGAGGGAGTGATGATGTGTTATCTCCTAAAGGTTGAATATGTTGATGTGTAGCATCGGGAGGAATGTTTATTTTTGTTACGAAGAGTCTTATTTGTGCAAATGAATGGTTCGAGAGACAATGAAGGGTAAAGACAATGAAGGGTCTTGATTTTGTAACTGCACAAGACTATAAAGGGTCAAGGCAATGTTTTATATTCTTTGTTGAGTGATTGCATTGAGCTGATTTTTAGTTTTCAATTCAGTCCAGTGTTTGGCAATATTGTAAATCATATTTTCGGATCTTTCATCAATATAAAGTGATATTTCATGGTGTGGATAGGTTTTTCCCTCAAGAAGGAGGATTTTTCAAGGATAATTATTGTCTTGTATTCAATAATTTATTTTGTACTGCTTATTTCTTTTCTGGTATAAAAAAATTAACAAATTTATAACCTTTACTACTAATCTTGTTTTTTGTCAGTTTTTTCATCTATGTTTTCTTGCAGGTTATAAATACTTTGATGTGGTTCAAAAAATAAAGTTTTTATAGGAGCCCATTGAGAAAAAAAGGACATCATGGTTGAATTTGGAAGGGCTAGAAAATAAATTTGTATACATTATAATCCATATTTTGTTTAGAATAACATTTTAGAATTAAATCCATGGTATAGACACTTTCTTGTTAATATGTACCTTTGTACAAATTTTTACTTTTTGGACTATGTTTTATTTTTTTTATGCCCTAAATTCTATTAATAATTAATATTATTTTATTTTGTGGTTTAAATAATTATCAATAGAGGTTTATGTTCGAAATATGAAACAAATGCATAACCAAGATCTTTCTACGAGAGAAATAAGTTACAAACTATAAATGGAAAATATCAATTACAATCTTGTGATTCCAAGGGATGTTCAAATGTCGAGGTGACAAGATTGCATGAGGAGCTCAGAGAGACATTGCAAAAGAATTATTGCATGAATCAAAGTACATGAATTCCAAACTATGCAAGATCATCATATTGTATGCAAAAGAATACCAAATGCAAGCTAGGTTGTGGTTTTATATAGAACTAAAGAGAGGATGGATGGTGTAGGATCCCCAACATCATGAAGGAATCTTTAACATGTCCTAAAATATCTAGGACTTCTTGTTTTCAATAATGATCCATTTGTAAGACCTAGTGCCAAGATTTGGTCTTTATGAACCACTTGGTCAACTATGGTCAAAGGATCCACAAATCTTCAAATTATGTTATTTTTTTGTTTTGTTTTAGGCGTTCCTTAAGTAGTTTTGGTCCATTTGTGACCCCTAGGAAAGTGAGCAATCAATAATTGTTCATTTTGAGCAAAATATGCAAAAATGCAACATTTGCATAAAAAGTTGCATAGCAATATTTTGTCGACTTGACAAATTTTTAAAAGTTGGTTGTAAAACTTCCTCCCGATGGATCATTGTTTGAAATTAAGTTGTAACCGTTGGAGGAACTCCTCAAATATCCCTCACAGGTGGGTGGAGGAGAGATGATGTAAAATTTTGAACTTATCAATAAAATTGAACCATTTTCCTGCAAACAGTGAATTGTTATGGATCTGTACGACCTTGTAAGAACTCAAACAAGTGGAATACGAATGGATTTCTAAAGTAGAGTGAATAAAATTTAATTTTAATTTTTTTTGAACCTTTGATCAATTGTAGAATGAGAGATATTGTCATTTTGGTGAAAACTACCTGAAAACCCTAGTTACCTAGGGTTTCCCTGAATAAATGTCTATTTCTCCTCATTCCACCATGGGAAAAATATGAGAGTAGGTGAAATGAGGGGAATGTACATCTGTTCCATGATTCCTAAAGAACTTTTTAGGTTGGTGGTGGAAGCAAGGAGTTCCAATTGATTTTTGGTTGACATCTCAATGTGGCAACCAGAGAACAATATAAGCATTTGATGACAGAGGCGTGTTGGGGTTTCATAAAGCACTCAAATTGAATATTTGAAGTACATTTAACATGGATACCATCCCTAATTCAATTTTTAGTCTCTGCACTCCATTCCATAGGTACTTCCTTTGTTAATCTGTCTTAATTGTGGTAATTAGGTCTATCATGCATATAAGCATTTAGGCATTGAATGTTTGAATCATAAACCCTGAGTTGGGGTATATTCATAATATGATAAAGGGTATCTTAATCTACCCTTATTTTTCATATTTCTTCAAAAAATTAAAGAGTTGTGGTCCAAAAATTGTCTAGTTAGGGCTGCAAGGGAATTAGGTGCCTAAATAGGGAAGTACCATAAACAATAGTCTTGAATGAAATCCACTGTTGGATTTGTGTCATTTTGGTCATAAAGAGGGCCTTGGTAAATTGATCCAACCCCAATCCACAAATTCACATAGCCTCTTATGTTTAACCAAAAGTTGGTGTACCCAAGTAGGGTCATTGGGAATGATTGTCTAAATCAACCCAAATAGAAACTTGAATCAACAAGTTTGGATGCAGTATTGAAGTGAGGAAGTTTTCTTTCAAAGGTGTGGAGCCTATGGTAATTTAATTCTTCAAAGAGTTAAGAAATTCACTCCTTAGGACATAGTGGGAACCATAAGCTCTTCATCAAGTGGTATCAGAGCTTAGGAAGAGTTCTTAGGAGAAAGACAAGATGTCAGAGGGAGATGGAGAAGCTAATCTTAGAATGAATAACATGGAGTTATCCAAACTAGTCAGGGAATAGATGGCTAATAATAGGGAAATGGGGGCTGACAATCAAGCCTTAAGAGATGAGTTGGAAAGACTCAAGGGAAGAATAGACAATAGGACAGATGGACACTCTGTAAATGATGAGGAAGGGATGAAGAAGAATCCCCTGAGCAGGAAGAAGAAGAATTTCCTGCAGACTAGAGGCCCTTCTTGAATGCTCTTAAATCCATGGAGAGAAGAACCTTGGATAGAAAGATAGGCTTGCCTTTTTTCAATGGAAGAATGGACCCTGATGTAGCAATGGACTGGATAGAGTCCTTGACAAGTTTCTTCGAATGTGAAGATATACCAAAGAGACATAGAGTAAATATTTTGAAGTCCAAGTTGAAGGGAGGAGCCCTAACTTGGTGGAACTTCATCCAGACTGAGAGGGTGAAGAATGGTAAAAGTATGATATCAACATGGAACAAGATGGTTACTTTGGTTAGGGAGAACTCTATTCGTGAAGACTATGGGGTACAACTCCATATAAAAAAGAAAAATCTCAGACAAAAATATATGGATGTGATTATA
The DNA here is from genome assembly GCA_018584345.1 of Thuja plicata. Classification (NCBI taxonomy): domain Eukaryota; kingdom Viridiplantae; phylum Streptophyta; class Pinopsida; order Cupressales; family Cupressaceae; genus Thuja; species Thuja plicata. Next base: position 653,752 of record MU225339.1, read on the forward strand.
TACACTGAAGAGTTCTAGATATTGTGCATGAAGGCTAACACAAAAGAGATAGAAGAAGAGAAGTTGGCAAGATACATTAATGGATTGAAGTACCCAAACCAAGAATACTTAGTTCTGCACACACCAAAGATAGTGCACAAATGCTACCATTAGGCATTGAAAGTAGAAGACAAGTTAAGAAGAAGACGAGAGAAAAACAATAGAGGAAAGGGTAATGATAGTAACAACAACAACAAAAACTTTAGGGGAAGAGGAAACTCTTTTGGAAGAGGACAATCTTCAAGACCTTTTGAAGAACAAATATAAACATAAAAAGAACAAGGAGAGTCAAGCTCTAGAGGCAACTATAGAGGAAGAAGACCCTTTGGAAGGGGCAGATTTTGTGGAAGAAACAATGGCCCTTTGAAGTGCTTCAATTGTAACCAGTTGGGATGCCATGACACTAGATGTCCAAAAAATTTGGGGTCAAATCAGCAAGGATAAAGAAGAGTTCAATTAACCCAAGAATACAATCAAAGCAACACATCAAAGGAGCTTGAACCTGAAGAAGGCTTATGCCTAATGATGAGACAAACACTGTTGAAGATGCCCCAAGGCAGAGAACCACCACAAAGAAAGTCACTATTTAGGACCAATTGCAAAATCCATGAAAGGGTATGTAAATTAATCATTGACTCTGGCTCTGCTAAAAATTTAGTGTCTAATGAGATGAATCAAAAGTTAAAGTTAAAAAAATTTCCTCGTCCATGTCCTTAAAATGTTTCTTGGTTAACTAAGGGTCAACAAAAATTGGTAAAAGAGCAAGCTTGGGTAGAATTTTTCATAAGTGATTACAAGGAAAGAGTTTTATGTGACATATTAGAAATGGATGTTTGCCATCTACTCCCAAGTAGACCATGGCAATATAATGTGGATGCCACTCATAATGGTAGGAAAAATACTTATACCCTTGTCCAAAATGGTGCATCTTTCACAATGAAGCCTCTACCTGATACAAAATTAGAAAAAGAGCCAGTAGTTATAGTTGTGGGAGAAAAAGAAATAATTGAAATAGTAAAAGGAATAAATAAGGGAGGATATGTTTTGGTTAAAAAACCAAAGGATACAATAGTAGAAGGCACGGAGAAATCAATGTCGAAGGAAGTTCAAACTTCTTGAAACTTACCATGATGTAATTGCCAGTGACTTACCCTCATCCCTCCTGGCCATAAGAGATATAAGTCATCAAATTGACTTTATAATTGGTGCTTCTTTTCCCAAAAAGGCCCCCTACAAGATGAGTCCCACTCAAAATACAAAAATATCAAACCAAGTGAAAGAACTTCTACAAAAATGATTTATTCAAAAGAGCTTAAGCCCTTGTGTAGTCCCATCAGTCCTAGACCCAAAGAAAGATGACACATGGAGGCTCTGTACTGATAGTAGAGCAGTCAAAAAAATAACAATAAAATACAGATTCCCATCTCAGGGATTAAGAATTTACTAGATTAGTTGGGCAGTGCTTGCTATTTTCAAAAATTGACTTAAAGTCTGGTTATCATCAAATAAGGATAAAACCAAGTGATCAATGGAAGACGACATTCAAGATCACAGAGGGTCTTTATGAATGGCTTGTCATGCCATTTAGGTTAATAAATGCACCCTCAACCTTCATGAGGTTAATAAATGAACTATTTTGTGACTATAATGGCAAATTTCTTGTTGTTTATCTTGATATTTTAATCTTCAGTGCCAGTTTAGAGGAACATCTCAAGCATTTGGAAATGGTGATCAAAAGGTTGCATGAACAAAAACTCCGCATTAACCTAGACAAGTATGTCTTTTTGCAGAAGGAACTCACATCTTTGGCATTTGTAATCTCCCAAGGGACACTCAAGATGGATCCCTCAAAAGTGGATGCTATTATAAACTGGCCACCCCCTAAGAATCAAGGTGATGTAAGAAGTTTTCATGGTTTAGCTAATTTTTATAGAAAATTCATTAATAATTTCAGTCATGTATGTGCACCTATGCTTGACACAATTAAGGGTGGAAAGAAAATAGAATTTGTTTGGACTAAGGAGGCTAACAATGCATTTGAGTACTTGAAATCAAGAGTAGCACAGTACCCTATCCTCACACTCCCTGATTTTAACAAAGTGTTCACAGTAGAGACTATTGGAAACTACAATTGAAACAATTGTTATATTTCCATTGATGTCAAACTTAACTGGTAAGTCAGTTGCCAGCTTGCAAAGTTTTATATCAATTGATTGATGAAGAAGATTTGAAAAGGAGAGATAACAAGAAGACTTGGTGAATGGTTGAGTTATGTGAAACTACAATGGATTCTTGATGAGATCGCACTTTGACAAGGTAATATATTATTTATCTTGAGTATAAATAAATTTTGGATGACTACATAATTAGTCTTGACCGAGTTACAGAGCAGAAGATTAAAGAACAAAGTTCAGAATAGTTTGTGCCGAGTAGTGCTGAGTGATGTGAGTGTCGACCGAGCACTAGTATATGCTGAGAAAATAGTGTTGACCGAGCATCAGTATGTGTTGAGTATCAGAGAATTACCGAGTTACACAAAGATGACCAAGCGACAGTGCACAATATCAACCGAGTGTCAGTATTATGAAACTTTGAGAAAGATTTGAGATCCCAACCGACATAGTTGATTTTCTTGGGATATGTGAAGCATATTTAAGATAAGGATGATTTTTGTGGATAATTAAATGACCATTTAATATATGTTTAACCATTTTATGTATAGATTCAAGGAGTTTTAGGATGTATTCTACAATGTAGATGGAAACAAAATGATAGAAGGATTCATTGGATCTGACCTAAACCTAATATCTACGGTGATGGTTAAGCAGAAATAGATCGAGCTAACTGATTAGAGAGGTATAAGATTAACCTAATTACAGGTTATGAGTGTGTGGTATGTGGTTAATTCAGTTGATTAGCAAAATCTAAGCAGAAGGAAGAGAGTAGTATAGGACTGCACAGTGGTGATTGCTTGAAGGAGTTCCAAGCAGATCAAAGTGATAGAGATGAAAATGAAGGCCAGTCAGTGAATTAACATTTGAGCTATAATTGGATCTATATTTTCAAAGTGAGTTGTATGTTTTAGATCATAATTTTGTGTTACTTTCTAACCATTGTATCAGTTGCAAAATTCTTTTAAACAAGGTTGACCTAACAGTTATATTGTTAAATCCTTTAATCAAGGTGACATTATAATGGAATGGTCTAATCCCTCTAACAAGGCTCACTTCCAACAGAGTGATTAAATCCTTTAACCGGGTCACATTTAACAGTGTTTATTGTAACCTTTAATCGAGTTGGCTTTTCATGGAGCTCACTTCAGAAGAGTGAAAAATTGGTAGCATGTTACTAGTGGTTTTTCCCATATTGGGTTTCCACATTAAATCCTGGTGTCATACTTGTGTGAATGGTATTTAATGTGTTGTATAATTAAGAGCTTTATATTTTTTAAGTTGATTACATTAGGACAGTATAATGCAAGGTTTTTATTGTTGATCATATGCTATAGAGACCAAGTGGATTACTGAGTGGATCTGAGTTGGTTGAATTCAATTGGTACATCTAGACCCAGGATAACTGATTCACCCCACTCTCAGTTATCCTAAATCATTATAAAAATTGGTATCAGAGATATTGTGGTGCTTGTAGATAAAAGTTTGAAGGTACTTCAAGCTAAAGATCAAGATGTATAAAAAGGAGGTACCAAGGCTGAACAAGGAGAACTTCCCTACATGGAAAAGTTTGATGAAGCTACACCTAGCTAGTATTGGAGATGCTGCAAAATACTATGTGGAACATGATTACATAACAGTGCCTACACCTATGACATCTCAATAGATGAAAGAAAAATAAGAACACAACCAAGCAATGTTGGAGATTGCATCAACCCTAAGCTATCTTGAATTTGAAGACATAAAAGATTGCAAAACTGCAAAATAAATGTGGGATACACTGGAAACTATCTTTAGAGGTGATACAAATGTACTGAGAGCCAAATCTGAAAGCTTGAGAGGTAAGTCTGATGAGATGAGAATGCAAGATGGTGAAACTATTGTTCAGTATTGTAGCCGAGTTAAGGAGGTTGTAAATTCTATTAGGGGAGATAATGGAACTATTAGTGATGATATTGTTATTAGCAAGGTACTGAGAAAATTAATTCCTATATATGCTATTAGAGTATCTTCTATACAAGAACTAAGATGTACTCTTGGTAACAACTTAACTCTGGAATGTCTAGTTGGTAGACTTACTGCTTTTGAAATGTCAATTTTTGATAATTTCACTCCTAACCATGTTGATTTTGCATTCAATTCACAATTGACTCTTCATAAATCAAGAAAAGGAAAAGAAAGACATGTGAATAGTGATAGTGACACTTATGATGAAGATCTTGATGAAATTGAAGCACTTATGGCTAGAAGGATACCGAGAGGAAGAGGAAAATTCAAAGGTAAACTTCCTATAATCTATTTTTCATGTAACAAAGTTGGCCATACTGCTGCAAGATGTCTTGACATGAATGAAAAGGATGAGAGTGTTGGAATTATTTGAATGATGTACTGAGAGGGGAGGGGTGAATCAGTACCTCTAAAACTTTTTATGTGGTTGGCTCATTAACCGTTGAGTCATCAGATTTGTATTATTCCTATCTATCTGTTCATCTTTCTATATGTATGTGAAATCATAATATAAGTTCTTTACATGTGTAAACATTCAAGAAACATTCATGAAAATAAATAACACATAACACATGATATGATATCGTAGAAAACTCCCATTAGGAAGTAAAAACTACAGTGGGGATGTCTACCCACAAAACTTCACCATCTGCAAATAAGAAAGGAGCCCGTAAAGGCTTACAATTCATCACTTCTGATGATCTACCCTGTTAAGAGTATTAGAGTGGAGACCTATTAGGATCTACTTCATTTGAATCTTTAGCAACACCGTTAGGTGTGCACTCTGTTAAGAGATTTATCAAAGAACGGTTAAGTCCACCTTCTACAAAAGGATTTTAGTTGTGATGCACTTGTTAGAATGCAACTACAATATAAATGTTGATCTGATAGTAAATGCAATCTCTAATTGCTGATAACAGATTCTGTAAATCTTACAATGTAAATGTAATCACCTTGAGTGATTGAGTGATACCTTGTCTCTGCTCGTCGGTAGCCTTTCTATGTTCTTGATAACTGCTTTGATTTGTTTCTGTACTTTGCAAGAATTCTCTTCTTCTTCTTAGATGCTCTCCATGGCTACTATCATTTGTCAAATTATTACAAGTTACATTCCATTACAAATGATTGAACATCTATTTATACTAGTTTCTATCTCTATTCTTGATTCACGCTTTTACAAATTAACTATAGATCCAAAGTTTACAACTTGACCTTGATCTTTAGTTAGATATGTTTTATATCCATTAGGATGCTTTAAAACATTCACAAATTTCTCGCTTGACCCTCAAGTAAATATTTAAAACAAATAAAAACTCTATAAATAGAATTACAATGTTTTATCTGACGTGTAAGGTCAGATCCACTTTTTGCGGGTTCTGTAATTGACTGTCGGTTCTGATGGTCGGGTTGTTCTGTTAGTTTTGTACTTTGTCAGTGTCCCTTAATTGAACTATTCATTGGGTATGCTTTTTCGGCTCCATCAGCGATGTTCTCAAAACTGTATCGTTGGTAATGCTTGTCATCAATTTGACTCTTGTCAATGTTCGTCGGGAAATTCTATACTTATCATTTTTACAATAGGCATTTTCATCTCGTTGGGTATCCTTGTTGTCCGCCAGTTATGCTTATACCGATGACCTTTATCATGTTTTTCCCTTTAAGTATACTAATGGAAAAACTTAATGTCATTAATCTCCCCCTTTGACATAAGTATCAAAAATTGATATGTGCAACATACTTGATGTATTAGTATGTACACCTGTGTATACTTCTTCCTTAGTCATGAAATGACTCCCCCTATGCATATGTTGGTAAGTGTAAGTTTATGTACATAACTATCTTTGCTGTACATACATTATACATATCCTCATATAGTATTTTGTACATATGTATACATTCCTCCTTTTTCTACTAAAGTATATTTGTACATATGTAGACATTCCTCCTTTTTTGATAATGAGGGAAAAGGTACTTACAAATTTTCAAAAATGTGAGAGTGTGAGGCTTTGATTTCCTCCATCATTTTCTCTCATTTCTCCTTTAAATTATCAAGAGCCATATGCTCAAGTGATATCCTCACATGCATGTCATATATATTGTCTACCACAGACATTTATGGGGTTGTGATTATATTTTGTGCATCTGTTATATGTTGTTGCAGAGTGGTGAGGTTTGGCAAAATATGAGCTTGTAGCTCTGTAACCTCATTTCTTAATTATGTCTCTGCATCCCATATTTCTTGTCGCAATCGATTTACCTTTGTGATCTTTTCATGATGCATCTTTATAGTGTTTACATCAGAGGTTAAACTTAGTGCACTAGCTGTTAGATCTGAATCTAGTTGTGACAACTTATCAGTATTTTCTTTTGCAAAATTTTCTAATGTGCACAATTTCTAAACTAAGGTAACAACTTCAGCAATCATAGGTTCTAATTCACTTGCTAGTTCAGATAGCTTTACCTTGTTCTCTGCCACTTCTTGGCT
>MU225339.1:665945-686712 GCA_018584345.1 Thuja plicata
TTTTTAATAATTAAGTGACTATAGCCTTTTTAATTAAATTAATAGGCTAGGGGAATGGGTTGGATTGCAAGTGATTCATTTGATTTAGAGATTTATTTAATTCCATTATAATTAAATACTATAGCCATGTTTGATTTAGATTTGATCTGATTGGTCGATATTGATTTGAGTTGTATGGCTATAGTAGATAATATAAATCAGTGATAAAAATCACCTAGGACATTAAATTGATTTAAAGAATTATGCCAAGCAGTAACAGGGTCGTTTGGACATAACTCGAGGGTATGATCACACTTAGGGAAAATAGGGTCTACAGTTGAAACAGACCGAATTCAGGTGGTTACAATAGTAAATTTGAATTTGTAATTTCTCATTCTCAATAGTCTTGTCCAGTCTGTAATTTTCCATTGTGTTGATCTTTTCTCTTAGGTCTTTAATCTTTTCAAGAAAGAGATTTAGCTCTAATACCAATTGTTGGAATTATTGGAATGATGTACTGAGAGGGGAGGAGTGAATCAGTACCTCTAAATTTTTTTATGTGGTTGGCCCATTAACCTTTGAGTCGTCAGATTTGTATTATTTTTATCTATCTATTCATCTTTCTATATGTATGTGAAATCATAATATAAGTTCTTTACATGTGTAAACATTCAAGAAACACTCATGAAAACAAATAACACATAAGACATGATATGATATCGTAGAAAACTCCTGTTAGGAAGTAAAAATTGTGGTGGGGATGTCTACCCACAAAACTTCACTATTTGTAGATAAGAAGGAAGCCAGTAAAGGCTTGCAATTGATCACTTTTGATGATCTACCCTATTAAGAGTATTAGAGGGGAGACCTATTAGGATCTACTTTGTTTGAAGCTTTAGCAACATCGTTAGGTGTGCACTCTGTTAAGAGATTTATCAAAGAACGGTTAAGTCCACCTTCTACAAAAGGATTTTAGTTGTGATGCACTTGTTAGAATGCAACTACAATATAAATGTTGATTTGATAGTGAATGCATCTCTAATTGCTGATAACAGATCATGTAAAGCTTACAATGTAAATGTAATCACCTTGAGTGATTGAGTGATACCTTGTCTCTGCTCGTCGGTAGCCTTTCTATGTTCTTGATAACTGCTTTGATCTATTTCTGTACTTTGCATGAATTCTCTTCTTCTACTTAGATTCTCTCCATGGCTACTATCATTTGTCAAATGATTACAAGTCACATTCCATTACAAATTATTGAACATCTATTTATACTAGTTTCTAGCTCTATTCTTGATTCACGCTTTTACAACTTGACCTTGATCTTTAGTTATATATGTTTAGATCCGTTAGGATGCTTTAAAACATTCACAATTTTCTTGCTTGACCCTCAAGTAAAGATTTAAAACAAATAAAAATGCTATAAATAGAATTACAATGTTTTAGCTGACGTGTAAAGTCAGATCCGCTTTTTGCGGGTTCTGTAACTGACTGTCAGTTATGATGGTCGGGTTGTTCTGTCAGTTCTATCAGTTTTGTACTCAGTTGGTGTCCCTTAATTGAACTATTCATCGAGTATGCTTTTTCTGCTCCATCGGCGATGTTCTCAAAACTGTATCATCGATAATGCTTGCCGTCGGTTTGACTCTTGTCAATGTTCGTCGGGTAAGTCTATACTTATCATTTTTACAATAGGCATTTTCATCTCGTCGGGTATCCTTGCTGTCCGCTGGTTATGCTTATACTAATGACCTTTATCATATTTTTCCCTTTAAGTATACTAATGACAAAACTTAATGTCATCAGAGAGAAGAGAAAGCAAGTATAAAGACAAAAGGGATGACAGAGATTCAGAAAGTATAAGGACTATAAGGACAAAGGTAAGAAATCCTGATATATTGCTGAAGAAGAAACTGATAGTGAATCTGATAAATATGATGATAGTGATATAGAATTTGTTTATGTAGCTATGAAATATGATTCTGATGAAGATGAGAAAACTGCACTTATTTCTTATATAAGTAAAGGTGATAGATGGATAATTGATAGTGGTTTCTCACATCACATGATTGGTAATAAAAGTAAATTTGAAACCTTAAACTATTGCAAAGGTCATAGTGTTAAGTTTGGTAATGACAAACCATGTCCTATGAAAGGAAAAGGATCAATAAAATTGACTGATAAGATCATATGTGAAAATGCATATTGGGTTGAAGGACTAAACTGTAACTTGTTGAGTGTTTCTCAGTTGAATACTTCTGGATATTGAGTTGAGTTTAATCATAGAAAAGATAAGATCTTTGATGCTACTGATGAATTGATTGGAAGTGGAGAACATACAAGAGGTAATTTGTTCTATCTAGATTTATCTAATGAGACATGTTTTTTTGCACAATATGATGTTATATGATTATGACATAAGAGGTTTGTCATGTGGACTTTGCCAATTTGGCAAACATTAGTAAGATGAAAAGAGTAAGAGGGTTACCAATATTGAAGAAACCTGATAATGTTATGTGTAACCAATGTTAGTTGGGAAAATGACAAAGTATAGTTTCAAGAGAAAAACCTATACTTTAGATGTTGTTTTGGAATTGGTTCATACTGGCCTTTGTGGACCTATTGGTGTAAAAAGCTACCGAGGTGATAAATATTTCATACTGTTTGTTGATGATTACTCTAGAATGATGACTGTAATGTTTCTCAAAGAAAAATCTGATGCTTTTCAGTAGTTTAAGTGGTATTTGGAAAAAGTTGAAAAAGAAACAGGTAATAACTTGAGATGTCTAAGATTTGACAGAGGAGGAGAGTTTATATAAAATGAGTTCAACTTATTCTTCAATGATAGAGGAATTAAAAGATAGATGTCTGCTCCAAGGACTCACCCACAGAATGACATAGCTGAGAGAAGGAATAGATCAATAATGGACTGTGCTAGAACACCAATGATAGAAAATAATGTTGCACAAAAGTACTGGAGAGAAGATGCAAGTACAATAGTCTATACCTTAAACTGAGTACAAGTTAAGAAAGGTACTGATATTACACCTTATGAGTTATGGTATGGTTATGCGCCTAATCTAAAATATTTTAAAGTTTTTGGGAGCAAATGTTATATATTGAAGGACAATAGAAATGGAAAACTTGATGTTAAAAGTGATGAAGGCATATTCCTAGGTTATTCCACTAAGAGCAAAGCGTATAAGTGTTTGAATTCTAACACTAACAAAGTTGTGGAAAGTGCAAATGTTAGAATTGATGAATATGTAGAAAAGAATGAAGTGGAATGCAAGCAAGAACCTAAAGATTATAGATCTTTCATTTACATGAACAAAGGAGAGCCCAACAGTGTGCCTAACCTGAAAAATAAGTTGTCGAACAACAGAATGATGTTGCTGAGCAACAATGAGAAAATGTTGAGATGCAAAAAGACATTGCCGAGCATCAGGCAGAGACTGTCGAGGAAGAAGCAGATACACAAAATGAACCTAAAATTAGCTTTGATGATGAATTTTAGGATGAACAACAAGAGCAAAGAAGACCAGAGCCTACACTAGCAAAATATGTAAGAAGACATCATAAACATGATCAAATTATTGGAGATAAAGATTCAGAGGTCATGAATAGAAGCAAATTCAAATATCAGACATGTTTATTATATGAATTTGAGCCAAAAATAGTGAAAGATGCTTTAGGTAATGAAGATTGGATACATGCCACGAATGAACAAATTGAACAAATTGAGAAGAACAAAACCTGGACACTAGTACCTAGACCAAAGGACAAGAATATTATTGGAACCAAGTGGGTATTTAGAAATAAGTTGAATGAACATGGAGAGGTTATAAGAAACAAGTCCAGACTAGTATGCAAAGGTTATGCACAAGAAGAAGGTGTTGACTATGGTGAGATGTTTGCCCAGTTGCAAGATTGGAAGGAGTTAGAACTCTAATGGATTATGTAGCTTACAAAGGATTCAAAGTATATCAAATGGATTTCAAATAAATATTTTTGAATGGAATACTGGAAGAAGAGGTATACATCTAACAAGATGAAGGATTTTTTGATTCAAGAAAGAAGAATATGGTTTGCAAGTTACATAAAGCATTGTATGGATTAAAGTAAGCCCCTAGAGCATGGCATGAGAGATTGCACAATTACTTAGTCAAAATTGGATTTACAAGGATAAATGGAAACAATAATCTATACTTAAAGTATGAGAAAGGTAAAGGGATATTGTTAGCTGAAATATTTGTTGTTGATATCATATTTGGAGGACAAGATGTTTTATGCCAACTATTTGCAAAAGAGATGCAAACTAAATTTGAGATGTCTATGTTTTGAGATATCAAATTGTTTGTTGGTTTGCAAGTATATCAGATGACGAAAGGTATCTACATTACTCAATCTAAGTATATGAAGGATGTTCTGAAGACTTTTGGCATGGAGGACTCCAGACCTATAAGTACTCCTATAGCTACTAGACAGAAACTATCAAATACTGATGAGATAGCTGAAGTGAATCAAACCCTGTATAGATCAATGATTAGAAAACTACAATATGTTGTCCACGGTAGACCATATATTGCATTAGCAGTTGGGATTGTTGCGATATGCAAATCCTAAAGATAGTCACTTAATGTCAGTGAAAAGGATTTTGAGATATTTGAAGGGAACATAGGACTATGGACTATATTACAAGAAGCATGAGAAGTTTGAATTGAAAGTTTACACAAATGTGGATTGGGCAGGTAATGTCGATGATAGAAAGAGCACAAGTGGAGGTGCATTCTTTTTAGGAAAGAGATTAATCTCTTGGACAAGCAAGAAACAAAACTATATTTCTCAATCCACAATAGAGGCTGAATATGTCGCATCAGCAGTAAATTGTTCAAACATAATCTAGATCAAGCAATTGTTGAAAGGTATGAAGGAGGAAATCACAAAACCAGTTGTTATTTTTTGTGATAACACTAGTTCTATTAACATTCAAAGAACCATGTGATGCATACAAAGACCAATCATATTGCTATCAAGTATCGTTACTTGAGAGAGCTGGTACAAGACAAAGAAGTAAGACTTGAATATGTTAATACAAAGGAACAATTGGCAAATATATTTACTAAATATTTACCTAAGGATGCTCATGAGTATCTAAGAGGCAAATTAGGGGTGATTCCCCTATTTGAGGCTAACTGAGATCATGTAGAGTGGTTGCATCAAATGTATTACATATAATCTCTTAGAGATTAATGCAAAAGGTGGTCACACTTTAGGTGTCGCCTAAAGTTGTGAAGTGTTAAGGAAAATATGTTAATCAGTCATAAGCAAGATGATAGAGGGAGAATTGAATTCATAAACCTAACACAAATATATCTATATGTTAAATATGTATGCCTTTGGCATTGTTGTCAAAGAGGGAGATATACATAAGAGAAATTAGTAAGGGAGATATACCATTTGAAGGAGAAATAAACAATGAGGGAGATAAGCTACAGAGAGAAATATACCCAAGAGGGAGACAATATTTATATTGAGAGAATCAGAATGAAGCTAAGGACATTAATGAAAATTTGTTCACAAAACATACTTTTGGATTGTTTGGGAACCTTGCATATGTTGTTTGTTTGCACGTGTTTGACATCAATGCCAAAGAGGGATATTGTTGGAAACTACAATTGAAACAATTGTTATAAATTGTCATTGATGTCAAACCTTAACTGGTAAGACAATTGCCATCTTCTAAAGTGCCATATCAATTGATTGATGAAGAAGATTTGAAAAGGAGAGATAACAAGAAGACCTGGTGAATGGTTGAGTTATGTGAAACTACAATGGGTACTTGATGAGATCGCACCTTGACAAGGTAATATATTGTTTATCTTAATTATAAGTAAAGTTTGGATGACTACAAGATTAGTCTTGACCGAGTTGTAGAGAAGAAGATTAAAGAACATAAGTTCAGAATAGTTTGCATGTGTTTTCCATCAATGCCAAAGAGGGATATTGTTGGAAACTACAATTGAAACAATTGTTATAAATTGTCATTAATGTCAAACCTTAACTGGTAAGACAATTTCCATCTTGTAAAGTGCCATATCAATTGATTGATGAAGAAGATTTGAAAAGGAGAGATAACAAGAAGACTTGGTGAATGGTCGAGTTATGTGAAACTACAATGGGTACTTGATGAGCTCATACCTTGAAAAGGTAATATATTGTTTATCTTAATTATAAGTGAAGTTTGGATGACTACAAGATTAGTCTTGACCGAGTTGCAGAAAAGAAGATTAAAGAACATAAGTTCAGAACAATTTGTGTTGAGTAGTGCCGAGTGATGCGAGTGTCGACCGAGCACCAGTATATGCCGAGAGAATTTAGTGTTGACTGAGCATCAGTATGTGTCAAGTGTTAGATAATTACCGAGTTACATAGAGATGACCAAGTGACAGTGCATAGTATTGACCGAGTGTCAGTATTATGACAGTTTGAGAAAGATTTGAGATCCCAACTGACATAGTTGATTTTCTTGGGATATGTGAAGTGTGTTTAAGATAAGGATGGTTGGTGTGGAGAATTAAATGAGAATTTAATATATGTTTAACCATTTTATGTATGGATTCAAGAAGGAGTTTCAGGATGTATTCTACAATGTAGATGGAAATGAAATGATGGAAGGATTCATTGGATCTTACCTATACCTAGTATCTACGGTGATGATTAAGAGGTAATAGATCAAGCTACCTGATTAGAGAGGTATAAGATTAACCTAATTATAGGTTATGAGTGTGTGGTATGTGGTTAATTCAGTTGATTCAAAATCTAAGTAGAAGGAAGAGAAGGATGAAGAGAGCAGTACAAGAGTGCACATTGGTGATTGCTTGAAGGATTTCCAAGCAGATCAAAGTGATAGAGATGACAATGAAGTTTAGTCAGTGAATTAGAATTTGAGCAATAATTGGATCTGTATTTGCAAAGGGAATTGTATGTTTCAGATCACAATTCATTGTTACTTTCTAACCATTGTATCCATTACAAAATCCTTTTAAACAAGGTTGATCTAATAGTCACATTGTTAAATCCTTTAATCAAGGTGACATTCTAATGGAATGGTCTAAGACCTCTATCAAGGATCACTTCTAATAGAGTGATTAAATCCTTTAACTAGGTCACATTTAATAGTGTGTATTGTAACCTTTAACCGCATTGGCTTTTCACATAGCTCACTTCAGAAGAGTGAAAAATTGGTAGCATGTTACTGGTGGTTTTTCCCATATTGGGTTTCCATGTTAAATTATGGTGTCATACTTGTGTGAATGTTATTTGTTGTGTTTTATTGTTAAGAGTTTTATATTATGTAAGTTGATTACATTAGGATAGTATACTGCAAGTTTATATTGTTCATCATATGCTATAGAGACCGAGTGGATTACTAAGTGGATCTGAGTTGGTTGAAGTGTTTAAAAGTTCAATTGGTACATCTGGACCTTGGATAACTGATTCACCCCCCTCTTAGTTATTCTAAATCATTATAACAAAGATTGATGCAAGTAATTTGGCTACAGGGGCAGTCTTAAGCCATGATGGAAAACCGGTAGCCTTCTTCTCAAAAAAACTCAATGATGCCAAGAAGAGATACTCTACTTATGACTTAGAGTTGTATGCCATGGTGTAGGCCCTCAAGAAATGGAGGCATTACTTGCTACCCAAAGAATTTTTTGTTTTTATAGACAACCATGCATTAATTTATCTGAACACCCAAGACAAGTTAAGTGTCAAACACATTAAGTGGATGGAGCAACTCCAAGCCTACTCATTTTTAATCAAACATAAGAAGGGTGTAGCCAATAAAGTGGTTGATGCATTAAGTAGAATAATTATCCTAGTCCAAGAAATACAAGTCAAGAGCATTGGGATAACTACTCTAAAGGATCTCTAAATTGATGATCCAGATTTTGGTGAAGCCTATGAAGTATGTACTAAACTTGTGGACAAATACCACACTGATTTTTTAGAATTTTTGATATAGGATGGCCTACTCTTCAAAGGAAATCAAATATGCATTCCTAGGTGCTCCATGAGGGATAAAATCATCCAATAAAAGCATCATGGAGGAATGAGTGGTCACCATGGTCTAGACAAGACACTAGAAGCAGTCAGAAGACACTATCATTGACCGAAAATGCAGAATGATGTCAGAAAGTTTGTTCAAACTTGTGTCATTTTCCAACAAGCCAAAGGTGTTTCAACTAACCAAGGAATTCACCAACCATTACCTATACTCTCAAACCATGGGAAGCAATATCAATGGATTTTGTAATGGGATTATGAAGGACTAAACAGGGATTTGACAACTTTTTTGTAGTGGTTGATCATTTTAGTAAAATTGTACATTTTATCCCATGCAAAATAACATATGACACATCATGTATTGCTTAATTATTTTGAAAGAAATTGTCAAAATTCATGGTTTACCTCAGTCTGTTGTCTCAGACAGAGATGCAAAGTTTCAGGGTCATTTTTGGAGGACATTGCACAAGAGGTTGGGTACACATTGGCAATTCAGTTCTGCCTACCATCCAAAAATTGATGGCTAGACAGAGGTGGTCAATAGATCCTTGGGAAATATTCTTACATGACTCACAAAATAATATGCACAAAATTGGGACCTCCTTTTACCACAAGAATAATATGCTTTCAATGACTATGTCAATAGATCAACAGGTAGAACACTATTTCAAACAGTTTATGGTCTACATCCAAGGGGACCAATGGAGCTCAAAAATCTACCAAATGATTTCAATATAAATTCTCAGGGAGAAGAACTTGCATTAATGATCAAATAGATACAAGACCAAGAAAATGATAACTTGGAACAAACAATGCAAAAGTATAAAGCACAAGTAGATAAAAGGAGAAGAGAAGTACATTTTTAGATAGGTGACAAAGTGTGGGCTTACCCGAGGAAGGAAAGACTCCCTAAAGGACCTCACACCAAGATTCACATGATAAGATTGGACCCTACACAATTATTAATAAATTTAGACATTCTGCTTATGAAATCACATTTCCACACACACTCTCTATTTCTCATATTTCTAATGTTTCTAACTTAACAATTTTTAAAGAAAATGCAGTTATTGCAGATGAACAAGCAAATGGAGATGAACCAAAAGGTGAATAGCTTCATGATTTCCCCCCACTAAGCCTCTCCTCTTAGACAATATTCTTTAATCTAAAATTCTCAAGAAGACCATAGTGAACACCTACTTGCAGTACTTAGTGAGATGGAAAGGACTTCCAGATATTGATGCCACATGGATGACTGAACAAGACATTCTCAAGTATGGCTTCACTATGGACCAACTCACCTCAAGTGGGAAATTGAGTTATCTTTCACCAGGGGATTATGGTGTAGGAGCCCCAACATCATGAAGGCATATTTAACATGTCCTAAAACATCCAGGGTTTCTTATTTTTAATAATGATCCATTTGTAAGACCTAGTGCCAAGATTTGGTCTTTATGAACCACTTGGTCAACTATGGTAAAAGGATCCAAAAATATTCAAATTATGTTGTTTTTTTGTTTTAGGTGTTCCTTAATTAGTTTTGGTCCATTTGTGACCCCTAGGCAAGTGAGCAGTCAACAATGTTATGAATAATGCTAGATAAGCTGAACAAGAAAGAACATTAGCTATTGATGACAAGAGGAAGATCACTAAAAATCTACAAGACAGAGAAACTAAAATACAGAAACTTACTAAACATCATCATGAGATCACCAATCAAATAGTTCTTATGAGTCATGAGGGCAACCGGGTGAACATAAAACTCAATGGGAAATTGGAAGCTATTTGTGAAGTAAGAGAAGAAAATGAGAAACAAAAGCATGAAGTAAGGATTCAACAGCAACATAATGATATGATCAATAAAGCTGAAGAAAGTACAAAAAGAATGGATGATTTTCTAAATGGAAAAATAAGACTCAACATTAACAATATCGGTCTAGGGTATACCGAGCATGGAGAATCATCAAACTGAGCTGATCAAAAATATTTCTACACAAATCCAAGAGAAAAGAAGCAGTCATGTAATCACTGTGGAAAACCAAGCCACACATCAAATATTTGCAGGAGCAAAGCTAAAGGTATTCCTAAATCCACTTCTACATTCATAGGTAATTGTTATAACTGTAACAAGCATGGACATAAAGCACATGAATGTAGATCTAAGGTGAACCAACCAAAGAAGGAATCCTACATGGAAAAATATTTCTCTTCATGCAAAATGCATGGGCACACATCTCATAAATGCAGGAAAAAGAAAAAGCAAGTTTGGAAATAAAAAGAACAAGAAAATGCCTATCAACCGAGAAGAATCGGTAACTCATATGTTTGGGATTACAACACATGGGAAAATTGCACATGTGGTAGATATAGACACATAGCTACAAACTGCATGAGGAAATGAATACAAAGGTCTAGAAGCTAGACTAACTCTGGAATGGCATTCTTACACTGTCATAAGGTTGGTCACCTAAGCAAGGACTGCAGAGACTGAGTGACAGAGTTAAGCACTTTTGCTAATGGGAACACTATTGAAGATATCAAGAGAATGAGAAATCAAATGTGGAGGAAAGCTTCAAGCAAATATGATGTTGGACCAAGCACCATAGTTGGTGACACCTCATCCAATGGATTAGGTGATTCCACCACCCCCACCTAAGAAAAATAAGTAAGTATGGAACTACACTATACAAAGCTATATTTTACATCAGTTCCAATATTCATAGATAATATGCCAAATTAGCATGAATGAAGATGCACTATAGTATTACTTGTTATGATTTTGTGAATCCAATCCCATCGATCAATACATACCGAGCATCATCAGTGTACATATAAAATCCAAGTTGTCAATGTAAACTGAGCATCATCGGTAATCATGTAAAAGACAATCAAGTCTTTGCTATATACCGAGCATCGTCGGTGAACATGTGAAAAGTACAACTAAGTTGTAACTTACCCCAAGCATATTTGATTACTGAGTGGTAGCTAAAGCATTTATTTCACCAATTAGGTTATTTTCTATAAATAGGGCATCAAAGAGCTCATTCATTCACCATGAAAAAATGAGAAAACAACAGAGCGAAGAAGAGCAATTGAAAGCGACAAGATTGCAGAGCGATACACAATAGATTCAAAGGTGACTCCAATAGATTCCTAGCATCTATAACGGAGATCGCGTAAGTACCAAGACTTACCAAGCACACATTTCATTATGGAGAAAGCCCTAATTTCACAAAAATGGCAACCACATCACGAGTCACAAAAATCAAGAACATTAAAGACAAGAAGGTCAACCTGATCAAGAACACGTGTGAAGAGCCCAAGTATAAATTTTTCCCTGAGGTTTCTTCATAACTCAACAACCAAGGAGTGTTCTCAAGAATACCTCCTAGGATTTTTCTATTTGAAGACATCTGAGCATATATCCACTGCAAGATTGCAGAGATCAGAGATCTTGAGGTTGAAGAAGCTTACAAGAAGATTTGCACATATGGAAACCTTAAATATGAATATAAACACATTGAGGTGAAAGGGTTAACAAATTCCCTTATGTTCCTGAAAGAATCCAAGACTGAGTGGATTTGGATAGTACTTAGTCGAGTACATGACAGAAAAATGTGGTTGGATGAACCAAAACCAATCACTAAGGATGTGATTCACACAGTAATAGGTTATCCAGTAACCGACAAGGCTAAGGCCCTAAAACATCCTTCTCGCCTGGAGATAGAAAATTTAATAGGTGCAGTATGGGATGGTAGAGGTTTGAAAGTTAATTCCATCACCGAACTAGAGATGAAGTTTGGTGCATGTGTACTTGGATACAAGGTATTCCATGCTAGCTGATTGAACAACATAGCATGCAGTGCAATTGACACTGCCTATAAAATTGTAAAGAAGGGATTACAAATGGACTTATCTAAGCTTCTACTGAAGCAACTAGAGGAGAGCATGAGGACAATTAGGTCAACCAGATCTAGTTCATGTAAGTTTGGTTCACTCCTCATGTGCACATTTTTCTACTTTCAGAATTTCTTCCCATCTGTCGGTAATGTTAATTGGGACACAACCCGACGAATAATTGCACAAATTAGTGAATTCATTAAGTCACTAGGGGATAATTTCACATTAGTAATGGATGCATACTTCACTACCTTCAAAGATAGAATATAGAAGAGAATGAGGGTCCCTACACAACTGGTTGAATAGTATAAAGATGACATATGCTTCATAGTGGATACCGACACCACTCTAATGAAACCAGTTGTATCGAGAACAACATGGTTTCCACCACTAGATTATGAGATAAAAATTGATCAAGCTAAAGAGGCTATTGAATCCTTGCTAAATGAAGTAGTGGAAAAATCATTGAGTAGATTTACAACTTATGAAGAGGCCAAGTCTAGAATTAAAACAAGCTTAGCAGTGAAGAAAATTGACAGAAAGAAGACAAAAATGGTGAAAACACTTGAGAAGAAACTGTCGGTAAATGATGAAGCATCGGAACGAGATGTCACTGAGGGACAGTCACACATCAATGAAGATGAAAAAATGAGTGACTTTGAGTCAACTGAATCTGATGCACCACCAACAAAGAAACCAATAACTACTACTAAATCAAGAACTAGGAGTCAGACTACAAAAGATGCAGACTCATCACCGACAAAGAAAGGTATAGTAAGGAATTATAAGAGAAAGCCTCAAACCGGGAAATAAACACCGAGGAAAAGAAGGAGATATATCAGCGAAAAAGAGGATAAGGAAGACACTGAGCAAGATGAGAAAGAACATGAACTTCAAATAGAAAAGCTCAAAGTTCCTCACACAGTTGATGAAGTTGCACAATCAATCATCAACACTGGGAGCATATCACACCAAAAGATAAGACAATGGCTAACCTTATCTCCCAAAGATCAAACCAAGATAGAAGAAGCCATAATTAAGGCAATGGTTACATACAAGTATGTACCAATACAATTCAACAAGAAAATGCCACAAGAGCTTAGTGATAGAATATAAACAAGATGGACTTATGCACTGCATACAAAGAAACAGATAAGGGAAAGATCCCTAGTTACAATCATGCCACCTGAGTCAAAAGTTGAAGAAATTGATGAAATGATGAAAGAGAATTCAAAGAAATTTTTAGCTAATATGAGATCTTACAAAGTACTACATGGCAGATTAGTAGAGCTTGATACAGAGATCAATGAGATTTGGAATGAAATCTTCAATGCCCCCAAGCAGGTACTGGCTCTTACCGAGAAACCTCACTATGAAGAGAAAGAGGCCACACCGAGCCTAGAACACATCTTCATAAATGATACTGAGGACATCAATCCAATTGAATTGACCGTTAGAGTAATTAGGTAGTTTCATTACTCTTTTTTCACTTACGCTGTCTCTTAGGTGCATATAATTAATATTTTATATTAATTATATTGTGCAACCTAGTTTTTCTGTTTAGGGTTTGTTCACCTTTATAGGCTGAACTTTGTAATGTTTCTTTCATAACTTAGGGAATAATATTTTGACTCTTCTTTCAAGCATCTCTGAGTTTTGCTTTTTCATTTTCGTTCTTCTTCTCTGTAACAGGTTATTTACATGCAGGTGTATTCAAGTTCTGTGGATTTGCATTTGTCAAATCCTACATGGTATTAGAGCTTCCTTGCTGCTACCTGGTCTGAGGGTTTTTTGAAGTAGTGATTCGTAGCCGACAGTGGAAAAGTTTCTTCTCTCTAGAGGGTTATGGGCTTGCCCTTCAGATCTGGTATTCTCTGTAGGATGATATTTTTTGTTTCTTTTTTTGCATGCAAAAAAGGGAAAAAAAATTTTTGGTGCATTTTGAGCCAAAACGGTCTCCACCATTACGCTCAAAAGGCTCGAGAGAGTGTAAATACATATAAAGTTGGCCATATTTGGCCACAGTAGCATCTGGGGATCTTTCTCGCCATTTGAGGCCGTATGACACATTTTTTGAGGAAAAAATATTAAAAAAAGGGTTTTTAAAAAGGTTTTGAGCGCAGGCAGAACACGTCGCCAATGCGCCACCCATGCGTAGCCAACGTGCCGCTCGCGCCAGGCTCGCGCCCCGCCCCAACCAGCGCGCCACCTCTGCATAGCCCGATAGCTGCCGCGGCCCCAGCTCCACCTGGCCACTGCTGCAGCACCGCTCGGGAGCAGCTGCACCACCATAGCACCACCACTGATCCACCACCTGTGAGCCATCTAGTGATGTCACCTTTCTGACAGGTGACATCACCTTCCCGGTGTCGCAAATTTTTTTCGGTGGTCGATATCCACTTTTTGGTAATGACGTCACGCTGACGTCAACGATAGGCTAGTGACAGTCTGACGGCCATCAAATTATTTGTAGTGCCTGGCGACGGTCGTTTGACTGTCAAAATTTTTCTTGTCTCTGGTTTTTTCCAGAGAGCTATTCTTCGGAGGAGCAGTCAGTTTTTTGGCCATAACTTGAGCATACGGTGTTCATTTTTGAAAAACAAAACATCATCGGAAAGGTGTTTCTGAGCCAGACACAATGGTACTAGTATTGATTACTGATTCAGCTATTTGATCCCTCATTTTTGGTGTTGAAGTTGAGACTTTTATTTTCTCCGTCTCTGCACCTGGCGTCCAGGTTTTCTTCTCGCTTTTTGTGCTTTCAGTAATTGTTTCTTTGTTGTACGGGGGATAGAATCATACATTGTGGGGGGGTGCTTTTACTTTCTGTCATTTAATTTCAGAAAATGACCCTTCTACTTTCATCTTTTTCTTCTCTCAATGTCGGACCCCTCTGTGGCCCGGCTCACACCGCACAATTACCACACCTGGAAAGAACACATGGCCAGGCTACTCATATCACGTGGCCTATGGTCATGTCTGGATGAGAACCAACCTATTCTACAATGTCCTTTTGAGGCTCTTCAGTACAAAAATAAAATGGATGAAGCCATGGGCTTACTGGCACTGAATGTTTCTGACAGTCTCCTATTTCACCTGGAGAATTTGAACACTCCTCGGGCTATGTGGAACAAGTTTGCAGATTTGTTTGGCATAGTTAATGAGTTCAGGGCACTTCAGCTTGATGCAGAGTTGACATCCTTTTCTCCTGACAGTTTTTCCACCATTGAGTACTTCTTGATGAAGTTCAATTCTCTCCATTCAGTTTTACAGGGATGTGGGAAGACCAAGTTAGATAATGAGTGTATTTTTTTGATACTCTCAAAGCTTCATGGATAGTTTGTGATCTTCTCCTCCACCTTCTATTCCACTATGGATGCTTTGGGCCCTTGGCACACTATGCCTCCCTTTGAGACCTTCTGTGATCGATTGACTCGAGAGCAGTCAAAGATTCAATAGCTAGATAGTTCTTCTGGCTCTATGAGCCATGCTTTGGTTGCCCACTCATCTTCACGGAAGCCAAAATAGAAACATGCACCACCATCTACTCCTCAGAGGGAGAAATCAAAGACTAACAAACCCTCATGTTCCTATTGTCAGAAGGGAACTCATGATGAGTCACTTTGCTATCATAAGAAGTTTGATGGCTATGAGAAACAGATTGCAGCTTTGCAAGCTCTCCTTCAGAAGAGCATTGTTTCCTCTCCATCCTCTTCTGGCTCATAGGGGTCTTCTTTTCAGTCTTTTGCCACATCTTCTTCAGTTGGACAGGATCTTGGAAAGGGTCATGCATTCCGGGCTTCTGCTGCATCCCCTTCACAGGTCCCTTGGATACTGGATTCAGGTGCTTCTCACCATATGGCATCTTCTCTGGAGATCTTCTCTTCTCTTGAGGCTTCTCCTATTCCTCACATTCTCATGGGGAACAACACTGTTATGACAGTCTATGGGAAAGGTTCTGTAAGCATTTAGGATGGCACATTCAATGATGTATTGTATGTTCCATCTCTATCTGCAAACCTTCTCTCAATTCATCAAATTACTCTTAGTGGGTCAGGGAAGACAGTTGAGTTCATGACAGATTCAGCCCTCATTAGGGATAGTGAGATAGGAGGCATCGTTGCTACAAGAATAGTTGATCATTCCACCCATCTCTACACCTTCACACATTTTGGTCCACCATCTCCATTATCGGAGTTCAGCTCTCCTCTTGTGTGAGAGCATCATGTGGTGTAGTCAGGTCACTTGAACCTCTATGTTGTTCCTAAGACCACTGATGTGACTGCCACACCACATCTTGTTGAGGTTTCTTCTCTTCAGAAGGACTCTTCCTCAACACTGCCAGACCCTCTAGCTCCATTCATCGAGCCACCAGGTGCAGTTGTTGAGGATTC
This sequence comes from Thuja plicata, assembly GCA_018584345.1. Classification (NCBI taxonomy): domain Eukaryota; kingdom Viridiplantae; phylum Streptophyta; class Pinopsida; order Cupressales; family Cupressaceae; genus Thuja; species Thuja plicata. Next base: position 682,292 of record MU225339.1, read on the forward strand.
TATAGAGGACACTCATCTCCTCTCTCATGATAGTGTCAACGCACCTGTCATACCACTTGCATTGGGGATTCCATTTCAGGATCCTCATGTATACTCCTTTGATCATCAACTAGACCTTCCAGTGACACCCCATCTTTCAATATTACCTCTTCACTGCTCACTGTCTTTCACTCCTTTGCATTGGAGTCACAGTGGTTTATTCATTGATCCAGGGGTTCTTTCATTCTGGGGGGGCTTTGGAGCCTCGACCCTCTCTCTCAGGGGGGTTGGCAGCATGCATTGTACTCATGGCTTTGAGAGAGTCTCTTGAAGTCATTATTTGTCTTTTGCTTGCTTTTATATCTCTTTTTGGATAGGAGTTTTTCCCACTGGGTTTTCTCCTTTGTCTCCGGTTTACAAAGATTTTCTTGTATTGGGTACTTGATCAGGCCTTGTTGCTGGGACCCACTTTTCCTACTTTCATAGTTGTGCTAGGTTATCTTACCTCCTGAGCTTTGCTTAAGGGGGGGTGTTAGAGTAATTAGGTAGTTTCATTACTCTTTTTTCACTTAAGCCGTCTCTTAGGTGCATATAATTAATATTTTATATTAATTATATTGCGCAACCTAGTTTTTCTGTTTAGGGTTTGTTCACCTTTATAGGCTGAAATTTGTAATGTTTCTTTCATAACTTAGGGAACAATATTTTGACTCTTCTTTCGAGCATCTCCGAGTTCTGCTTTTTCATTCTCATGCTTCTTCTCTGTAACAGGTTATTTGCATGCAGGTGTATTCGGGTTCTGTGGATTTGCATTTGTCAAATCCTACATTGACAACAGAGGCAACTAAGGCCATGGATGATGTACCTCAAATATTGAAATCATTAGGGGATACAAAAAAAATCAAGATAAAATACATAATTCTTATTGATTCTGATGATGATCCCAAGAAGGATGAAGATGTAACTGATGTCACCGAGCAAGCAAAGGAAACAGATACCATGGATGTTGCAGAAGTAAACATACCAGGTCACATACTATTATTGATACAAGCTATCAATATCATATCTAAAGAAAAGGAAAAGACACCTGAGCCTGATGCAAACACATCGATGGACACATGTGATGAACAAGGGAAGAAGAATGATACAAATGAGGAAAAAAAAGATACAAATGGAGAGGAAAAATAGAGTGATGCCACTGACAAGAACACCAAGGAAGAAAAGGCTACAAGTAAAGATAAGGTTGATGTAGAGATGTCTACTACCAACCAACAGGTCAATACCGAGCAGCAAACAATTGGCGCCACACCTCCCACACAATCACCAAAAGAAAAAGATTCAAAGAAATAACTTGCTATAGTTCTATATTCCCCTGCTTCCAACACAATTTCAAAGAAGAAGAAAAATAGTAAATCTCTGGTCACACTTGATGAAATTATAGATATACCAGATTGTGATCCAAGGACACTAGATCCTGAGTCCCTGGCCAAGTATGGAGAACTTTGCAAGAGGAAGGCTATACATGAAAAGCTCAAGAAGGAGCACAAGAACTCACAAGTCCTAGATACCACAAAATAAATACTATTATAGATAGTACCAGACACTCCACTTGATAAAAATGCACATATACTTGATCAATTAGCAGTACTCACTGATGTCATTACATCACAGAATGTAGATGCAGATAAAGTCATTGAGGAATGTGTTGAGGAGAAGTGTCAATAGAAGTTAACCGAGAAGATCAGCCAAGAAGTGGCAGAAAATAAGGTAAAAATTTGTAAATTAGTAACTACAATGGAGCCAATATTATCAGAAGTAGTTAAAATAGTTCAAAAATTATGCACAATAGAGCATTTCACTACCGAGCATAGTGAAAAGATCACAAAGATAGATGACAATCTTAAGGTTAGTGCACAAAGTCTCACAACCGAAGAAAATGCATTCAAATTGCATTATGAGAAGATTGTAGAGTCAAAAAGGTTGAGAGTAGAACTACAAAAGGCTGAAAGAAGAATCCGAGATGAGGTAACCGAGCTCCAAGCTATGTTACTCCCGAATCTCACATTGTTGTTAAAACACATGACTTTGGAAAAAACATTGATTTCCACCCTAGAGATGTTTGTTATCAAGAGTATGTATGACATGAACACCAGACTCACATTGGAATACATGACCCTAGAACACCTCCAAGAGAAATGGGAGAAGATAATGGCAGACAATCATAAATCCTATGCCCACATACTTGACAAGTTGTAAGTACTACACCTTTGTCATTATTTTCAAAAAAGGGGGAAATTATATGTATAAGGGGGAAACATATATGTAAAGGGGGAATATATACGTATAACATGTCAAAAGGGGAAAACATGTCAAAGGCCAAAGAGGGAAATACACAAAGGAGAAACATGTACATACACTATACCGAGGCATGCACATAGGGGGAGTCATTGACAAGGTATACACTTGGTGTAGATACTGAACAATTTAGTTTGCACATATCAATTTTTTATACTAATGCCAAAGGGGGATATTGATAATCCTAAAGGATAATAATTTTTCATTAGTATACAAGGAAATAGTTTTTGGATTGTCGGTAACATGATCACCAAGTGACAACATTTAGTCAGACACAATGATCACCGAAATCAGTGAACACTGAAATCAGACCATCACCGACAGACGTTTACAGAGTAAACCAAGAACATAGTTTATAGAGTCAACCAAGAACATAGTTTACAGAGTCAACCGAGAACACAGTTTACAGAGTAAACTGACAGACAGTTCAAAGACATCACCGAGCAAAAACTACAGAGCAGACCGAGTACCAGTCTACCGAGAGACAATTTTATTTCCGAGAAAAGTGGATCTAAGATACACGTTAGAAAAACACTTTAGTTTTATAATTAGCTTTATGCTTAGCTGTAAAACTATTTCCTGAGGAAAAAGTAAAGCATATGTAATTTTTTTAATTAGCCTAACTAATTGTAAACATGTAAACTAGGAGATCAAGGTCAAGTTGTAAACCTTTTGTATAGTCAGAAAATGGAAGCACTTCCATTTTAGACTTGTTTAGCCTTCCAAGTGAGTGGTTTTGGGTCATGACAAGCACCTTGAATGGGTTCCTGATCTTGACATGGCTTCCCTCATTTTCTCTCCTTCTTTCCACTCCTGTTTAGCCTGATTTCTGCATTCTGAACTGCAGACTGGTGATTCTGGGCTTCAAGGTCAGGGTTGACCTCGACCCTAACCTAGGTCAAGGTCAACCTCGACCTTGACCCAGGGTTCAGATCCTGAGGTCTCACAATTTTGGATGTCAGTCTTTGCAAAAAGTATTTTCCCACTTTCGGGTCGGCTATTTTTGGTTCCGAAGTGTTGATTCCTAAATTATATTTAATATAGGTCCTCTCCTAGGGATAAAGGATTTAATGGAAATTTAATTCTCCTATGTCAGCCTCCTTAGAATATTGTGCCCTATTTTCATATAAAAGGGAGCCTTCTCCTCTCATTTTCTCTAACGATAATCATCATCAAGTGAGCTAAGTCTTCTAATCGTTATCAAGCATTATCAAACTATCTTCAAGGGTGATTCAAACAAGCTAAGGAGTAATATTTCAAGCAAGTATTCATCCATTCAAGAATCCACTTTCATGAAGGAGATCCATTGGAGGCCATTGAAGGATTCAAGCTACATAGTGCCCTTTTGGTGATCTCTCCATCCACCTTCTTCCAAGCCTATTCCAAATTCAAGAACCCATTCAAGACATGGTGTTGGAGATCTACAAGCAAGAGATTGAAGACATCCTACCTTTCTACATTCCACATTTTGAAGCCTACTTGTGGATCAAAGGATTCAAATCTGCCACAAGGACTTTTACAAGCAAGGTGAATTTAAGCATTTACTTTGTCTATTTTTGCAATTTCAATTACATATATTTGAGGTTAATTCCAAAGCTGGGGTTTGATTAAGGCAAATCCCTCCCCCACAACAAACAATCCTCTTTTTCTTGCAGGTATAGGTTCAGAATAACAGATTTGAGACCAGATCTGGATACCCTTTTTGACTTTCTTTTAGACGGTGTGAATAGATTCTTTGTCAGACCTATGCAGGTTAGGGTCAACATTATTGGGTCAAGGTTGACATTTGTGGGTCAAGGTCAACCTTTTTCATAAGACGACATCAAAACGGAAAAATATTTCTGGGTTTTGTTCGTCTCTGCATTCCGGTTTGGGATCAACTGTCAATTTTTCCAGAAACAATATACAGACCTTAGAAAAAAACATTCTTTGATCTGCAATTCTTTAAGGTTAGTACATTTCTCCTATTTCTTCAATTACTGTCATATATCATATCTATACATATAATTAACAGAATTTAAGATATCCTTCTTGTTATTCTCCTTTCTGAATAGTTGATTCATTTGTGCATTAACCCTTCTTTTGGG
>MU225339.1:690730-709751 GCA_018584345.1 Thuja plicata
TCCTTTGGGGGCATCTCGCAGTGGAAACGTAATCTGTAGAGTTGTTGATGTTTTCGTTAAAACCATTGCTCCTATTAAAGTGTTAGCAATGACTTTAACATGGGGGCATACACTCTACTCACTTTTTGCACACACATACGTTCAAAATAGTTTTCAAGATTTAAAACTTTTCCCTTTATTGATTAAAAGAAACTAATTCTTAAAGCATGGTCATTTTTACTTTTTAGGATCTCTTGATCCCTCCAGTTTAAATTTACACGGATCTCTTGATCCCTCCAGTTTTCAATTTACAAAGTTTTGATCCCTTTAAGATCAAATCTCCTTGATGGGTTGACTAGTGAGTAGCCACATTCACTAGGCAGTTCAACTCCATCTTTCCAGTTACACTTTTTGTGTGGTTCACAATGAGACATAAGTTCTCATTGGGCGAGATAATCACACCCTTTTCTCTCTCTCCTTAACTAAGTGATGTCTCTCTTATCATGATCTTAAGGTGGATAAAGACTTAAGTCCCTTGGGGGATTGAGGGTTTCTTTATCCCTTTTTGGTTCGAATAAGTTTGTCTTTTCTGTATATTCTCCTTTACCAAGAGTTTGTGTTGAGCTCATACTCTTGCTAAAGTGGGGGCTAAATGTATAGTCAAAAAATGGAAGCACTTCCATTTTAGACTTATTTAGCATTCCAAGTGAGTGGTTTGGGGTCATGACAAGTGCCTTGAATGGGTTCCTGATCTTGACATGGCTTCCCTCCTATTCTGTCCTTCTTTCCACCCCTGTTTAGCCTGATTTCTACATTCTAAACTGCAGACTGGTGATTCTGGGCTTCAGGGTCAGGTTCAACCTTTTAGTTCTATGTCAACCTCAACCCTGAACTAGGTCAGGGTTGAACTCAACCCTGACATAGGTCAAGGTCGACCTTGACCTTGACCCAGGGTTCAGATCCTGGGGTCTCATAGTTTTGGATGTCGATCTTTGCAAAAAGTATTTTCCCGCTTCCGGGTCGGCTGTTTCAGGTTCCGAAGTGTCGATTCCTAAATTATATTTAATATAGGTCCTCTCCTAGGGGTAAAGGCTTTAATGGAAATTTAATTCTCCTATGTCGGCCTCCTTAAAAGATTGTGCCCTATTTTCATATAAAAGGGAGCCTTCTCCTCTCATTTTCTCTAATGATAATCATCATCAAGTGAGCTAAGTCTTCCACTCGTGATCAAGCATTCTCAAACTATCTTCAAGGGTGATTCAAACAAGCTAAGGAGTAAGATTTCAAGCAAGTATTCATCCATTCAAGCATCCACTTTCATGAAGGAGATCCATTGGGGGCCATTAAAGGATTCAAGCTACATAGTGCCCTTTTGGTGATCTCTCCATCCACCTTCTTCCAAGCCTATTCCAAATTCAATAAACCATTCAAGAATTGGTGTTGGAGATCTACAAGCAAGAGATTGAAGACATCCTACCTTTCTACATTCCACATTTTGAAGCCTACTTGTGGATCCAAGGATTCGAATCCGCCACAAGGACTTTTACAAGCAAGGTGAATTTAAGCATTTACTTTGTCTATTTCTGCAATTTCAATTACATATATTTGAGGTTAATTCCAAAACTGGGGTTTGACCAAGGAAAACCCCTCCCCCACAACAAACAATCCTCTTTTTCTTGCAGGTATAGGTTTAGAATAGCAGATTTGAGACCAGATCTGGATACCTTTTCGGCTTTCTTTCAGACGACGTGAATAGATTCTCTGTCAGACCTGTGCAGGTCAAGGTCAACATTATTGGGCTAGGGTTGACATCTGTGGGTCAAGTTCAACCTTTTTCATAAGATGACATCAAAACAGAAAAAATTTTCAGGGTTTTGTTCGTCTCTGTGTTTCAGTTCAGGATCAACTGTCAGGTTTTCCAGAAACAGTCTACAGAACTCAGAAAACAACATTCTTTGATATGCAATTCTTTAAGGTTAGTACATTTCTCCTATTTCTTCAATTACTGTCATATATCATATCTATACATATAATTAACAAAATTTAAGATATCCTTCTTGTTATTCTCCTTTCCAAATAGTTGATTCATTAGTGCATTAACCCTTCTTTTGGGTTGATCAACTTGGATCTTCCATTTGTGCATTTGGGAATAAAAGAAGAACATTTTATCTTCTCCCTAATCACAATTGCAATACACAATCAATTAAATTCAAGTAAGTATAAAGTAGGGTTGATTCACCCCTCCCCTCTCAGTACACACCATTCAATTATTCCAACATAAAATAGGCGATGTAACACAAGGCTTAAATGAAGAGAACATGGATCGCGTTGAATCTATATGATGAGAAGCTTCTAAATATACATGTCATCTCCATAATCAAAAAATTATAGAAGAACAAAGATCTAAATTCCTCTTTTTTTTTTTCTAATGTAGACACATAACCTGTATGCTCTTTTTCATTCATCTTATTAGTTTATTGGTTTGGGTTGGTTCCAAACAATGGGTAGACAGTTGGGCGTGACACCTCAACTCAAAGACATGTTGTCCTAACTAGGTAGTTATTAAATTCCATTATTAAGAATCATTTACTTGTCAACCTTGAGACCCTTAACATGAAATGGGACAACACAATATGTGCACTAAGAGATTTGCAAAGCCATACTAATCTAACTTCAAACAAAGGAAAGGTTGAACTGGATATCGAAAAGAAAATACATTAATAACCTTAACCATAATCTGCCATGAATGAATTCAACCTAGATTTATGTGAAAAAAAAACTCCTCAGTTAATTAAGATAATTTTTCTATTCATCTTTGGTTGTAAGAACACTCACATAATTGTGTTTCTACGGCTACAAGGATAGTTAACTACTAGATTAATAGAAACAGAGTACATAGTATTGAAAAATAATCTACAAGAGGCAAATAAGAGGAATCCTCATGAAGTGGTCCCCCTTGTATGAGTCTTCCTAACTATCAACTATGTCTTCAGAGAATTAACATCCAAGACATCTTCATTTACTCAAGCTAATAATACAAAAATAATAAAAGTTGCTTTTTATTCAGGAAATATAGTAAGTGCAAAAGTACATCACCACTCAACCAATAGTTTCTAAATAAAGTTGGGATATTTTATAGAAAATAGGAACTAGAACTAACTAATAACCTCAACTCCTCAATCACTTACATCTACGGGGAAGGATTTTATTAAAAATATGAAACTAAGAACTAAAGAATTTGAATAGGGTAGAATTTGTCCCATCCATAAATTCACATTATATTTTCCCGTAAATTGTCTCTTCTATCAGGCATGACAAGTAGTTATGGAGATAAATGTCCTTCCAACTGATTGAAGGGATCTTTTATGGATTCAATAGCTAGACTACTACTCATAACCGTGTTGACTTATCCTTCCTTTGATGTCTCTTGAATTCTTCAAAATACTTTCCATATCTCGAGGATGAATTTAGTCCATCATAAGACCCCAAAATGTATTCAAGTAGTTGCATCAATAAGTTCAGTACCCACATAGATCCTTGCACATTAATAAATATTTAAAATAAAACACAAACCACAATTATTTATGAAAACATATTTTTATTGCATTCATCGGTATTCATAGTTTTTGTCAAAAGGGACACTAGATATAGCAGGATAGTTCAACATCATGACTTGGAAAAAAGGTATTAAACCATAAAGTTCATAGACTTAAAAAAAAGTATATAATAAGGAGGCCATAAATGGGGCTCATCATCACCCCCAACTTGAGTTTTTGATGGTTCTCGAGCATGAGGATTCTAATTCTCAGTCCATGCTAACAATCTAAAGTTTCTCACTATGGTTTGCACTATAGTTTTTACAATTGGGTTCTAGAAAAATCGTTGTTCTTTCTTCAACTTTTCCCATTGGGGATTTTCCTTATTTACATCATAAAAAGTATTTCCTCCCCAATGTGGTAGAGGAAACCATAATAGAGGTGTCTAGAAGATTAATTAAACCAATTATTCTTGCTAGCTTCTTCCCAGTTGCATATATGTGGTTTCTCATCGAACTATTTAAGAGTATTTTTGCAATGAGTGAGATTTAGTCGTCTTCAATTTTTTTTGTAACCACTTATATCTGCGAGCCAAGTGTCCAAAAAATGTCTTAATTTAAGTATCCATCTCCCCAATTTATTTATGAACTTCTTCTCTCAATATCATGACCATGGTCATTTGATTAGGATTTTAAATCAACTTGTTCCATTCATAAAATATCCTACTAGGGTTATCAAATTCAGCTCTGAGTGGTAAAGGAACAATTTGTTCCATTTTTTCATATTCCTTACATTGTTTACCCCTAATACTCTCATTTTGTTCATAGGAAATGGAATCCCTCAATCCCCAATGCATCGCAATAGATTCCACCTTGAATCAAATGGTACAACATAGTTGTGTAAATAAAATTCACAAAGTATTTTTTTATGTTGAGGTGTGGCAGTTTAATAGGAAAACATAAAATCCTCAAGATTGATAAGAGATGAGGTAAGTCTTGAGAGTTCCCTTGAAATTTTATAAGAGAGATGCAATTATTTCAACTATAAAGAATTAACTCTAGGAGGTGGTATACATTCTATTAAGTTGTAGCACTAGGGTACTTACAATCTCTATTCTTTACTTCATGCTTGCAATTTCTTCATCTTTCTCTAGGAGTTCTTCCTGCATATACTATTTTTTTTTCCATTCCATTTCTCTTTATTCCACGAGTTGTCATAATTGCAGTGCAAAAAAGGTCCGTGAGGATGATTATGGTGGGAGCACACCTATTTTGACCAAATTGTTGGTCTCTTCTTATTTTTTCATTGCCCGCTACCCTGTCTGCTGATATTGCAAGATTCTCTAATCCACTAGCATTTTCCCTTCATTCAAAGGTTGCTCCTCATTTTGTTCCTATTTCCCTTGTTTACCTCTAACGTTAGTTTCCAAATTAAGTTTAACATGTATGCTACTAGAATGTACAAACATTTCCTCTACCTATTTTGATTTAGTATTCCCCCCAAACTAGTCACTCCTTGTTGCATTATCTAATATGGAAGAAGTTTGATATACAGGAGAATGTCTACTCATCATTTTCTCACCTGTCTGCCCCTCCCCTTCATCATATAAAGTATTTTATATTTTAGTTGAAATTGGAATGTGAACAACCTTGGCTTCCTTTTCCCGCATTAGTTTTATAGGATTTTCCCTAAGCCTATGGCTTCTCCTAACAATTTTTACAAGGGTCTTCTTGATTGTTCCGACAACCTTTTTTTCTAGTTTTTCAATATTTTTAGCCCTTTTTGTGGCTACGGGTTACTTTATCTCCATGGATTTTTTTTAGGGATTTTGGGATTTTAGAATCATATATTTTAATTTTTCCCTTCTTCTTAGCACTCTCTACTTTTTTATTTGATTGCCCTTTATACCTAATTGACATTTTTGTCTCTGTTGGGGTAGTGTTAGGATTATAACTAGTTTCTTTATTGGTTCTAGCTGGAGGGATTTCATTTTAAGTAGTATTCTCACTAGAAGATTGTGTGGGGATTGAATTCAAATATGAAGTCCCACTATTAGTTTAAACATACCCTCAGCTCTTGTTACCTATGAGTTAAAGGTTGCCTAGAAGGCTCTGCATTTACTAATCCAACTCTTTTAACTTTTAAGAAATCATTCCAAATCATGCCTGGTTGGGTTTCTTCTAGGGCCTTTTCAACTAACAATTAAATCAAATAATGATGAGAGATAAATTTTACACTACCTTTATGTAATTTGTCTTCCATTTTCTGTAGCATATTGTAGAGGAAATTGGGTATGTTCATTAGTCAACCATGCCTGAGGTGAATCATAAGTTTGAAATGAAAATTATGAAGTTGAGACAATGTTCCCTCATATGTTAGATACATTACACTGTAGGTTAGTTTATGGCCCCATTCCATTAGCAAAGACAATATTCTTGTACCTTTATTGCTAACATCTAATGAAGGGTCACCTGGTAGTGTGAATTCATCCCTAACTGATCTTGCATCCCTTCCTTCTGGATATGTCTCACGTGTTGTTGGCAGTCATGTTATGTCAACAATTATTTTCTATGTGACTACAATCTTAGAGGCTTTGACCAATGCTTGTTCATTTCCCAGGGTCATTGAAAACAAAGAGCCACTTAGTTATTGAAATCATGTATCTTAAGAGAATAATCAAGCCACCCACATCCTTGATATATAGGCTCACAATCCTAATCTTGCAAAATAAGTTCACGACTCACTAGTTCATGATGTATTGGCGGTCCTCCCATTTTTACCAATTTTATTCTGCAACACCTTCCTCTCTGTTCAAAATTCCCTACAAGCTGACAATCCTTCTTCACAAACCCTTCTTCTCTCTATACTTCATACCCCTTTTTAAAAAAAAACCTTATTTTGAAACCCAATCCCTTCCAATGCAACCATAAACCTCACAAATATTCATGAAATAAAATATGGTTCAAACTAAAGTCACTTTGAAAATGTTACAAAAGGATTTGATTATGGTTACATGTGTATATGTTAAAGTGAAGTACAAAATAAAAAGGCACAATAAAATGACTTGACATCAAATCTTAGGGATTCATCAACTTTTGGAAAAACAAACTATATTAATGCATGTAGAGTTGAAAAAAACCTTGAAATAAAATGCATGACTAATTCCTCCCCCCAGCTTAAAATACAAGTGTCCACACATGCAAAAGGGTAGAGAAAAGAAATACAATATAATTATTGTATAGTCAGAAAATGGAAGCACTTCCATTGTAGACTATTTTATCCTTTTGAGTAAGTGGTTTGGGGTCATGTCAAGTGCCTTGAATGGGTCTCTGACTTGGATCTAGTTTTTTCCCCTATTCTGCCCCATTTCCCACTTTTCCAGCCTGTTTCTGACACCCAAAACTTCAAACTAGGATTTTTGACCTCAGGGTCAAAGTCAACCTTTCTGGGTCAAGGTTGACCTTGACCTTGACCTAGGTCAAGGTTGACCTCAACCTTGACCTTGTTCATAATTGACCTTTTTCTGACCTAAGGTCTAGATTTCAGATTCCCGGGGTTTCCAGATGTCGGGCTTTGGAAAGAATTAATTCCTGCTTCCGGGTCAGTTGTTTCGGTCTTCGAAGCAATAATTATTAAATTGTATTTAATATAGGTCCTCTTCTAAGGGTATAGGTCTAATTGGAATTTAATTCTCCTATGTAGGCCTCTCTAGAAGATTGTGCCCTAGATTCATATATAAGGAAGCCTTCTTCTCTCATTTTCTCTAATCATCAACTAAGACTTGATAACCATGATCACTATCAAAGACTTAAGAAGTGAAATCCAAAGGTGAATAAGCAATATTTGAAGCAAGCCAAGTAGCCATTGAAGTATTCATCCATTCTCAAGCATTCAAGCACTTCTCAAGCACTCAATTCATCAAGAAGATCCATTGGTACCCATTAGATTAAAGCTCTATGGAGCCCTCTTGTTGAATATTTCTCCATCCACATTCCTCCAAGCCTCTTCCTATTCCAAGATCCATTCAAGATTGGTGTTGAAGATCTACAAGAAATTGATTTGAGACATCCTACATTCTACATCCATTTGGTGCATGCATAGTTGTGGATCCACAGATTCGAATCTGCCACAACGACTTCTACATAAGCGAGGTGAATTATTCTATTTGCTTTGTTTATTTATGCAATTTCAATTATACTTTGAGGTTAATTCCAAAACCAGGGTTTGACCAAGGCAAACCCCTCCCCCCATCAAAAAAATCCATTTTTCTTGCAGATACAGGTTCAGAACATCGGATCAGAGTGCAGATTCAGATACCCTTTTCAAAAAACTATCAGGATCCGAAAACAAACTTTCTGTGGGAGAATTTTGAGGTTGATTCTTCCCTAGGTCAAAATTAGAAATTTTGGGTCAGTGGTGACATTGACTTGAGAGTCAAAATTGGAACTATGTTAGATCAGAAAAAGATTTTTGGGTTTTGTTCGTCTCTGCATTTCTATTCCAGATCCAGTTGTAGATTTTCCAGAAACTCAGTGTAGACCCCTGAAAACAACATTATTCAGATCTGTAACATTTCAAGGTTAGTACTTTTCTCCTATCCATTTCAATTAAAGTTCTTAATCTTTCTAGATCTATCACACATTCTTTTCTATAAAATAGAATTTAAGATCTTCTTTATTCTTATTTCCAAACAATTGATTCATTTATGCATCGATCCTTCCTTTGGGGTTAATCAATTTGGATCCTTCGTTTGTGTATCTAAGGATAAAAAGATCATCTTATTTATTCCTACATTTTAGATGTTACATTTTATATGTTACATTTTGGTGAACCCGCGATAGACAACTCTTTCTTTTTGGTGTTAGATTTACATTTTTTATGTTAGATATTGCATGCATATTAGATTAGCTTTCTTTTATGTTCTTGTATTTACATTTCAAAAAAATTAAAATCAAAATATTGTATTTCCTAAATTAGTTTATTTGCATTGCATTAGTGTATGAGCTTTGCCACTTCTAGTCCTACTTCTAGTATCCCGGTTAGAAGAAGCCATAGAATTATGGTTTCCTTTGACCCTGAGTCTTCCTCTCCTTTCCTTAGGATCCTGAATGAATATTTGACCACTCATGATTCCAATCCTTCTATGGAGCATAACTCTTCTCACTCATCTCATGATGAGGATGATGCTTTAAGAGTTCCTCCTGAACAAGTGCAAAAAATTTCAACCGAACTTGATAAAATGGGAAATTGGCTTATTCAAGAAAATCACAATCAAGATTCCATCCAAGCTATAGAGGCTCTTAATAAAGTCCTTCGTGATAGTGATCAAGGTGTTAATATCTTGCGTGGTATCACTCATCTTATGCATTTTAATGTTAAACCTTTAGCTCAAGAGGCTCAAGATCTAGGATTCACTCCTCCTGGCACTAGTGAGGGAACTTCTTCTATTTCTTTACCTAGCATTCCTACTTATACTCCTCCTTTGATGACTACATATCTCCCAATTTCATCTATTCATGTGAGTGTTCCACTGATATCTCTACCTACTTCACAACCTTCATATCACAGTGTGCCTTTTACTTATTCCAATCCCCTTCCAACTGTGGTTCCAAGTGTTCCACCGATCGTGTCTTCCATTCCTACCACTTCCTACACTTTTCCTAGCGTTCCTAATATTTCTATGCCACCTATTTCTTCTAATGATTCCACAATCATCAATTTGGCTCAAATTGTGTCATCTTTACAACAACAAATTGCATCTTTAACCCAATCCAAGTTTAGATTCCTACATGTGACATGGGTAGTCCTTTATCCTTAGACATTATTTGTGCTACTGTCCCTCAGCAATCCGATATGCCTAATCTTGAGAATTACAATGGTAAAGGCGATCTTGTTACTCATGTTAAAACATTTCAAATCCTTTTGTAGTGATTATGCTCATGACCATAGGATTTTAGATAAGTTGTTTGCTAGAACTTTTCGTGATAAGGCCTTGCAATGGTATTGTTCTTTACCTCCTTATTCTATTGATTCTTTTCCTAAAATTTCTAATACCTTTATCCAAAAATTTCAAAATAACATTGTTCCGCAAGTGTCCTTAACTGATTTAATGCATTGTAAACAAAATAGTAAGGAAAAATTGACTGATTTTATTGGTAGATTTAAGCATTTGTATGCTCAGATTTCTTATCATGTTCCTGATATTGATATTCAACATATGCTTATTTCCAATTTATGAAAGGACATTAGAGATAAGATTTTGCTTACTGAATTTACCTCTTTTCAACAACTTTGTGCAACACTTCATCATTATCAATTACAAGTGAGTCAATTTGAGAGCAACATTCCAATGGCTCCTGTTCCAGTTGATAAGAGTGACACTGCTCCTAATCCTAATAAGTTTTAGATTCCTAACAACTATGTCAAGATCAATAAATAGACGAATTTAGTTGCTGATCAAGTTGTTGTTGCATCCAACAATGCCACTTCTGCATCCACTTCTTTTCTTATGAATCGTATGTTTACTCCCCTCTCTGAGTCTTTACATTCTATTATGAGTAGATTGTTAAGTGCTAATATGATTAACTTGCCTCCTATTCAACCCCTTCTTCCTACCATGATAGCATCAAAATCCTTTGATTCTAAAGCTTTTTCCAATACCATCACCAGAATGGCCATGATACTGAAAAATGTTATTCTCTAAATTATAAGGTTCAAGACTTAATCAATTCTAATGCTTTATCTATTGATAATTTTGATGGTAATGGGAACAAATATGTCTCTCCTCCTAATCAAAACCTTCAAATCTATACAAATCCGCATGATACTAATACCATTTCTCAAACGCCTTTTATGGATATTGTTTACGATTCAAAGATGGATGATCTTAATCACAGTGTTAATCATGTGGAGTGCGCTGTTTCACCTCAACCTACTTTTCAAGATCCTTAACCTCCACTTAAACTTCAAGTTCCACATAAACCTTAGAAACAAACTAAGGATAAACGACCTAGGGAACTCTCAAGTACCTTTGATGATGCTAAGACTATTAAGGCTCCCGATGGTCCCCTTTATATTTATGCTAGGATTGATAAGATACCTACGCGTGGTTGCCTTGTTGATTCCACATCTTTAATAAATGTCATTACTGAGGAAAACCTTTTTATGAAAAACCTACAATGTGATTGTTATGATCCATCTAATGCATGGATCCAAACTTGTAATGGTTTTCTCTATCCTGCACTTGGTTCTATTAACTTGCCTGTTGAACTTTGTGGTAAAGTGGTAGATACTACCTTCATTTTCATTCCTACTTCTGATCAATTTCAAGTCAAATTTGGTTTGCCTTGGATAATTTCTATGCATGCTATTGCTTCTCCTATTCATAAATGTCTTAAGTTCATTCATAATGGAGAAGTAAAAATGATTAATCATAGTTTGTATCAACCTTCTAGGCCTAGAGATTGTGCTACTCTTGATTTATTTTGGCCTTCATTACCTGATTCATTTCCTCCTTGCCCTGATAACCTTTTTTGTTCATATCAAGCCTATAAACATCGCAAGATTATCGAGTTAAGCAAGCCTTAGATAGATCTTAACCATGGTCTTTTGCCTACTCCTTCTATACCTCCTCTATCTATTACAACTAGCTCTATTACTCAACCTCCCAGTGTCACTTCTCAACCTACTGTGAATCCTACCAATCCTCCTATAGAAACTCTGAAGGAACCAATTCTTATTCCTCCTAGTTCTCAACATGTGTCGAACAAAGTGAAACATAAAAAATATGATAATGAATGTTGTAATAAGTGTAGAGCTAATGCTAGGGCACGTGCTTCTGTTCTTCAAAATTCTTTACCTTCTTTTGACCAACCTATGCCTGATGTGTTGGAAGAAGTTAATATTCATAACGATGTTAAGATTAATGAGTATGATGATCCTATTCTCATCTTAGATCCTATTTTAATTAATCTTGATGAGGAGGATATTCTTGATGATCCTATTAATCTTAGTGATGATTATGAGACCATCGATCTTGATACTGATTTACCTCATATGCTTTCAACTCAATTGATAATTACACCGAGTATCAAACATTGTGATTCTAAAGAGGATCGTTGTTTGGAATTGGCTATTATTCCTATTGTATTGGATATAGTCCCTCTTGCGAGTTTCCCACCTTCCCTAAATGATATAAACTAAGATGGGGATAGTATGCAATGTGCCTGATCGGCTTACCTTCATGGTATCCCTTTTTGTGTTTGCATGTTGTATTGTGCCTTTCTCGTAATGTGTTTGCTAAATGTTTGTTAGACTCTTTTATATGACCCTTGTTACTTTGTTGGTGCAAGGTGATAAAGGAATCAAACCTATTGTACAGTTCCTCTGTATGTATCTTTACTCTTCTATATGTTGTTTTCATGTTATGTTGTACTTGTGTTATTGTTCGTAAACATTTTCCTTGTGTAGTCCGCTTGGATCTGTGACATGGTAGCAATGATTCTTTTTGGTCTCCATGTCGTGGTCTAAAAAGATTCTTCTTCGTAACTCTTGAGTTTTTCTTTCCTCCATTGTGATTGTAGTTCTACTTTCTTTGGGGAATGATTTCAATTCATTTGCAATAATATCATATCTATATATACATATTATCCTATGATTATACTGACCCCACAGTAGGTAGATCCCTTATGTGTTCTTTGTATGTTTATGTGGTATTTCCCTTGATTTGTCTTCGTTTGGGGCATCTTGTAGTGGAAGTGTAATCAATAGAGTTGTTTATGTTTCCGTTAAAGCCATTTCTCCTGTTAAAGTGTTAGCAATGAATTTAACATGGGGGCATACACTCTACTCACTTTTTTCACACACACACGTTTAAAATATTTTCAAAACTTAAATTTTTTTCCCTTTATGGATTAAAGATTAATGCTTAAAGCATGGATTTTTACCTTTTAGGATCTCTTGATCCCTCTGGTTTAAATTTATATGGATCTATTGATCCCTCCAGTTTCAATTTACAATGTTTTGATCCCTTAAGGTTGAAAGGTGTCCTTAAGATCATATCTACTTGACGGGTTGACTAGTGAGTAGCCACATTCACCAGGCAGTTCAACTCCATCTTTCCAATTGCACCGTTTCCTTGTGTGGTTCACAATGGGACATAAGTTCTCATTGGGCGAGGTAATCACACTCTCTCTATTTTTATCCTTAACTGGTGATGTCTCTCTTATTGTGATCTTAGGGTTGATAAAGACTTAGGTCCCTGGGGGCTTGAGGATTCCTTTGTTCCTTTTGACTTCAATAAGATTATATATTCTTTATGATCTCCTTTACCAAGAGTTTGCATTGAGTCCATACTCTTGTTAAAGTGGGGGCTAAATGTATAGTCAGAAAATGGAAACACTTCCATTGTAGACTAGTTTAGCCTTCTGAGTAAGTGGTTTGGGGTCATGTCAAGCACCTTGAATGGGTCTCTGACTTAGATCTGGCTTTTTCTCTTGTTCTGCCCCATTTCTCACTTTTTCCAGTCTGTTTCTGACACCCAAAATTGCAAACTGGGATTTTTTTACCTCAGGGTCAAAGTAAAAATTTCTAGGTCAAGGTCAACCTTTACCTTGACCTAGGTCATAATTGACCTTTTTTTGACCTAAGGTCCAGATTTCAGATTCCCAGGGTTTCTGGATGTCAGGCTTTGGAAAGAATTAATTCCCGCTTCCGGGTCTGTTGTTTCAGTCTTCGCAGCAAAAATTCTTAAATGATATTTAATATAGGTCCTCTTCTAAGGGTATAGGTCTAATTGGAATTTAATTCTCCTATGTAGGCCTCTCTAGAAGATTGTGCCCTAGATTCATATATAAGGAAGCCTTCTTCTCTCATTTTCTCTAATCATCAACTAAGACTTGATAACCATGATCATCAACTATAAAAGACTTAAGAAGTGAAATCCAAAGGTGAAGAAGCAAGATTTGAAGAAATTAAAGTAGCCATTGAAGCATTCATCCATTCTCAAGCATTCAAGCACTTCTCAAGAACTCAATTCATCAAGAAGATCCATTGGTAGCCATTAAAGGATTCAAGCTCTATGGAGCCCTCTTGTTGAATATTTCTCCATCCACATTCCTCCAAGCCTCTTCCTATTCCAAGATCCATTCAAGATTTGTGTTGAACATCTACAAGCAATTGATTTGAGACATCCTACATTCTACATTCTACATCCATTTGGTGCATGCATACTTGTGGATCCACAGATTCAAATCCGCCACAAGGGCTTCTAGACAAGCGAGGTGAATTGTTATATTTGCTTTGTTTATTTATGAAATTTCTATTATACTTTGAGGTTAATTCCAAATCCAGGGTTTGACCAAGGCAAACCCCTCCCCCCCAACAAAAAAATCCATTTTTCTTGCAAATACAGGTTCAGAACAACGGATCAAAGTGCAGATTCAGATACCCTTTTCGACAAACTATCAGGATCCGGAAACAAATTTTCTGTAAAAGACTTTTGAGGTTGATTCTTCCCTAGGTCGGAATTGGAAATTCTGGGTCAATGGTGACATTGACTTGAAGGTCAAAATTGGAACTCTGTCAGATCGAAAAAAGATTTCTGGGTTTTTTGTTCGTCTCTGCATTTCTATTCTAGATCGGGTTGCAGATTTTTTAGAAACTTAGTGCAAACCCCCGAAAACAACATTCTTTAGATCTGTAACATTTCAAGGTTAGTACTTTTCTCCTATCTATTTCAATCAAAGTTCTTAATCTTTCTAGATCTATCACACATTCTTTTCTATAAAACATAATTTAAGATCTTCTTCTTTATTCTTATTTCCAAATGATTGATTCCTTTATGGCATTGATCCTTCCTTTGGGGTTAATCAATTTGGATCCTTCCTTTGTGTATCTAAGGATAAAAGGAATATCTTATTTATTCCTACATTTTAGATGTACCATTTTATAGGTTACAATTATATAATCATAGATACAATGGAAGTTGTAATTTAAATATTAATGAGACAAAGACATGGTGCTTACCTCACAATTAATGCCAAGGTGATGCACTGAAATGAGTCATTTCAATCATGCAAATGAAAGATTTGGAAAGATTAAATGCTCAGAAAATGATGGTGGAGTGGATGTGATAGACAAGAAGTTGTGATGAGGTGGTAGTGATGTGTAATGAGGATGGAAAGAATATTTCCATGTGGACATGGAAACTTTATTATGAATAATTCGGTATGCTAATTAGACATGTGTGGAGCCCATAGGATCATTGAGATTGGTTGTAGGAAGAGTTTTATTATTGGACTTTGTAAATTGTTTCATGAATTATTCTTTGGTAGCTAGCTTATGAAAAGGCACAAATGGTGGCCATTAACTAACAATTTGAATTTAACATAATTAATTCTAATAAACTTGAATACTCCATTAGAATAAAATTTCTCAATTTCATACGGCCCAAGCTATCTAATTTTTAGCTTTCCCAAATTATCCCAATACCTAGAATCATACAAAAGAGCCTAATCTCCACAACTAAATGCTTTTCTCTTGATGTTTTAATCATGCCGCCGTGTTATCTATTGCTGGATTAATTATATGTGACGCAGAGTGGTTTGTCTCATTTCATCCAGTTGATTTAGTTGTAGCACCCTTTCTATTTGTGCCTGTGATAAGTTCGTGCCCAATTCTAATATTTTTCAGAGCGTTTATGTTAAAACTCAATTGACATAATATTGTCTTATTATACACCAATTCAAAAGGTGTGAGCCCCATTGTGGTCTTCCATGTAGATCTAAAATATCAACGCTTCTGGCAAGCGGTTTGCCCAATCTTTCTTGTGTAAATCCATTATTTTAGTTAAAATACCCTATTCTCTATTTGTTACCTTAGCCAGACCATTTTCCTAAGGATGCTATGGGGTCTATTTCTTATACCTTATATTATATTCTTCTACCAGTGCTAACACAAGGTGTGATGTGAATTGTGCTCCTTGATTCATCACAATTTCTCTAGGCACTCCATATCTAATAAAGATCTCCTTATACAAGAATTTTACAACCTTATTATCCCTAGCAGGCTTCATATATTTCACTTAAACCAATTTTGTTCGGTAATCAGTGCACACTAAAATATAAGACTTATCATTTGAGGGTGGATCAATGGGTCCTATAAAATCCATACCTCATTCATCAAAAGGAGCATCAACCACCTATGGATGCAATGACATTTTATCAAATCTTGTTTCCCTTGCCATTCTCTAACACCTATCATATTTCCTAGTATACTTTATAGCATCCTTATGCAGAGTAGGTCAATGGTACCTGATGTTGAGAATCTTCATGTTTGTTCTTTAAGTAGCAAAATTCCCTCCAAAGGGATCATCATGATATGCATGAAGAATGTCATATGTCTCATCTTATCTTATACACCTTCTCATGACATTATCTAAACATGTGTAAAACATGCATCCTAATATCCATGTAAATGGAAAACTCTTTTCTACCATCATCCTCTTTTCTTTAGGTGAAAAATGTGTAAGGACCTTGCCTGCTACTAAGTAGTTGGTAGTATTTGCATATCATGGTGTTTTAATGTTGATGGTAAACATGTGTTCATCTAGAAATGAAGCATGAATTGTTGGTTCTTGTATATTGTTTGTCAATCTGGACAAAAAAGCTGCTACAACATTTTCTTTCCCAGGCTTATCTATGATGGTGACGTAAAATTCTTGCATCAAGAGTAATCACCTAGCAAGTCTGCTAGAGACAACAAGTTTATTCATCAAGTATTTAATTGCAGCATTATCAGTATGAATAAATACCTAGTATTTTGTAATGTAGTGTCTAAACTTGTGCAAGGCATAAATGACATAAACATCTCCTTTTCCATGATAGTGAAGTTGAAATATGCTCCTTGAATATTTCTTGTTGATGTAGTAAAAAACATATTCAACAAATCCTTTTTGTCCAAGGACTGCTACTATAGCATGATCTGAAATATCTCTGTGAATATGGAATGGTAGAGTCCACTAAGGTCCCTTAAGGACAAGAGCTTGAGTTATCATGGATTTAGGATTCTAAAATGCATGCTCGCGAGCTGGGTTCCATTGAAAATCTATTGATTTTCTCAATAGGGCATTCAATGTGATGACATGTAACTGATTGAATGCTTGACAAATGTTAAGTTGAAGATAATGCAAGGCATTAAATCAGTTAATGTATTGTATTGTCATTGATGTCAACTTAATATCATTTGTACAGTCATGTACATAATGCAAAAGACTTCATAGAACCAAAAGAACCAAGGTTATGCTTTCAGTAATACATAAAAGTCATGTATTCACTAAGTGAGAAACAACACCGATGGAGTGCACACCGACGGTCAGCGCAAAGAAGAATAGTAACAGTGATACCCGACGATCAGAAGCCTAGTGTTGCCTGCGAAGAAAAGCCACAGTGATGCCCGATGAGAATAGTCAAAAGGTTGCCCGACAAGTAAAATTCCAATGATGCCTGACAGACGGAGATCACGAAGCTAACTAGAGTCTCACCAATGGAACTGTCAGTTTTCACCGATAACTAACTGCAAAGGTGACCGATAGAACAGAGAGTTCAAAAAATGACAAAATATCTAGCTGCCAGAGCTAAAAATAGACTTAATTGGTTTTCTACTTTGTTTTATTCGACTAGAGATAAGTGATTGATTTAAGCTGATTTGTATAGTTGGCAAGAAGATATCTACGAGACAAATCAGGAGTTATGCTTTAAATCTAATTGGCTAGATTGTTTTTCACGCCAAGAATCAAGAATCAAGAAACAATGAATATCATGTTTATATAAGAGACAAGATTAATTCATTTACGAAAGGGATTAAGGGGAGTGAATAGAAAGAGGATGCTGAAGAGAAACTGATGAAGAACAACTTCATGCAGTCCTGATCAAACAAGCTGAAGGAGAGCTAAGGAATTCTATACACACCGATGAAAAGTGAAGCAAAACATCACAGAGCATAAAGTATGGAGCATAAAGGATTGAATTGATACATTGATCAGAGAGGTAATGTACTTAAATAGATTTGAAAATCTGCAATTCAAAGTTGCATCATGAATAGGTCATAGTGTTTCAGTTTAACCACTGAAGCATCAAGTCTCTTAACCGAGCAGGACTTAACAGTCTTCTATATATTGAGGTACATCCCAAGGAGTGCCAAAAAGGTTGATTCATGAAAGTAGCATTGGACTTGCCCGATACCTTTTGATAGTCTAAGAAGGAGGCTGATTCAAGGATGGTAGCAATAGATTCCCAATACTAAGTGAAAACCTCTATGTATAAAATCCTCTAACAAGGTCACACTTAACAGTGTGTTTGTAACCTTTAACAGGGTTGGCTCCTAACAGGGCTCACTTCAGAAGAGTGAAAATTTGGGGTACCAGTCCTAGTGGTTTTTTCCCTAATAGGGTTTCCACGTTAAAAATTCATGTGTTATGTGTGTATGATTCATTTTTTTATTGTTTTGTATTTGACATAGTTAACACTGGATTGATCAGTATACTCTGCTTATTTACTAAGTTTTGGTAAATAGTTATACTGCTTATCAGTAATCATGAAAGAATAAGGACTGACAGAGAATACCGACATACAGTTAATCATTATAAGTATTTCATGACATGCATCTTGTAGGGACATAATAATCTGAGGTTTATAGATTTGTGGTTAAGTTTGAAGGATAAATTTTTGAGGCCACTGATTCACTCCCCCTCTCAGTTATTACTAACAATTGGTATCAGAGCTTGTGTGCTTAGAAAGGAAGGTTTCAAGACCTAAGTCAAGATCACAAGATGAATAGATGAGATGTGCCCAAGTTGAAGAAAGACAACTTTGCTTCATGGAAAAGCAGGATAAGACTCCACTTATCAGGTATTGGTAATGATGTTACTCAATTCCTAGATACTGAATATGTGTTTCCCATAAGAGTATTGATAGTAGATAAATTGAGAGAGAAGCATGAGAACAACTGCATGGTTATAGACCTTTCTTCCTCACTCTCTAATGTTTAATTTGAAGATGTCAAGGATTGCGAAACTGCAAAGAAGATGTGGGACAAACTGAAGCTTTTACATGGAGGTGATACAAATGTTCTGAGAGCTAGGGTAGAAATCCTTAGAGGAAAATTTGATGATCTCAAAATAAAAGAAGGAGAAAACTTCACACAGTACAACACAAGAATAAAAGAAGTAGTCAATGCTATACGAGGAGTTGGAGGTACACTTGAAGAGGAGATAGTGGTAAGTAAAATCTTAAGAACCTTATTGCCTATATATGCTATTAGAGTTTCTACCATTCAAGAAATGAGAGCAGTAGCAAACAATACAATTACTCTTGATAGTTTTATTGGTAGATTGATTTCATTTGAGATGAATAACTTTGATAATAGTGTCTTACCAAACTTAGAGTCTCCATTTAAGTCTTCTATGAGAATAAGAAAATCAAGTCATAGACACACATCTAGAAGAGATA
>MU225339.1:721382-760574 GCA_018584345.1 Thuja plicata
GATACTAAGTGACAACCTCTATGTATAAAATCCTCTAACAAGGTCACACTTAACAGTGTGTTTGTAACCTTTAACAGGGTTGGCTCCTAACATGGCTCACTTCAGAAGAGTGAAAATTTGGGGTACCAGTCCCAGTGGTTTTTCCCCTAACACGGTTTCCACATTAAAAATTCATGTGTTATGTGTGTATGATTCATTTCTTTATTGTTTTGTATCTAACATAGTTAACACTGGATTGATCAGTATACTCTTCTTATTTACTAAGTTTCGGTAAATAGTTATACTGCTTATTGGTAATCATGAAATAATAAGGATTGACAGAGAACACCGACAGACAGTTAATCATTATAAGTATTTCATGACATGCATCTTGTAGGGACATAATAATATGAGGTTTATAGATTGGTGGTTAAGTTTGAAGGATAAATTTTTGAGGCCAATGATTCACCCCCCCTCTTAGTTATTACTAACAACAATGGTCCAACTATTTGACTAGAATTCTTGATGAACCTTCTATAATAAACTGCAAGCCCTAGAAAAATTTTGACATCCTTTTTTCTCAGTGGGTGTTGGAACACCTTTGATTACTTCAATTTTAGCATGAAAAACTTGGATACATTTGGCAGATATATAGTGTCTTAGGACCACTCCTTCCTACAGCATAAGGAAATAATTTTCACTATTTAATGAGATATTGTGATCTTTAAATCTATGTAACACACTTCTCAAATTAGTTAATGTTTCTTGGAAGGAATCCCCATAGGTGGTGAATTCATCCATATATATCTCCATGCAATTGTTAGATATATCTGAAAAAAATGTTAATCACTTCCCTTTGAAATGTTGTTGGTGCATTGCACAAGCCAAATGGTAGAACAAAGTATGCATAGGTTCCACATGGGCATGTTAAAATTTTCTTCTCTTGACCCTCTGGTGCAATATTAATATGATTATACCCACTGAAACTATCAAGAAATGAGAAATACTTCTTCCCTACCAGAGAATCCAAGACTTGATCTATAAAGGGTATTGGGAAGTGATCCTTCTTGATTTTTTAATTTAGGTCTCTATAATCCACACATAATTTCCACTTCCCTCCTTTATTGGGAATAAAAACTAAGGGAAAAACCCATTCACTATCAAATACTGAACATATGAAACCTGCATCCAATATTTTCAATTTTTTTCTCACTATCTCTCTGAGTGTAGGGTTTACTATCCTATGAGGTTGTCTGATAGGTTTTATATCCTCCTTGATTTATATTCTATGTGTGCAAAGTTTTGGATCCAACCCCTTCATATTTGTATAGTCCCATGAAAAATCATCTTTGTGTGATTGTAAGAGATCAACTAGGGATTGTTGTTGATCCAAGGTGAGACTACTATTAATGTTTAAATGCCTTCTTGGTGATACTTCTATTTGCTTGGTAGGTTCAACCATAAATACCTCATTAACACTTGATATTTTAATTTCATGAGGTAATAATATGTACAAAAAATGTGAGCTTGCAAGACAAGTTGACAGAGTAGACTTTCATAGTAATGTCAATAAGGGACATGAGGAACAAGACAAACATGTGTCTTCTACTTTTTTAATTTCATAATCACTCTACATAATCTGGGATAAAACTTGATCATCACCTTGGATTTGCATGAAAGGAATTCTATCGATCATCATGAGTGTTGCCAAAGAATTGACTTTATCTTCACGTTCTTCTCCTAAGTCTTGCCAAATAGGTTGATCAAGCTACCCATGTGGTTGAGCCAGAGGGTATAAAACTAGATTTTTTTAGTGCTATCTCCATAGGAGATATTCATATCTCCTGATCTACATCCTATGTACGCATTTGTTTTTGCTAACCATGATCTCCCTAGGATGATAGGATATCCATCCAAAATAGAATTAGGATGGAATCTTGAAATCAACAAGGTACCCCCATGAGTCTAAAGTGACAACAATATCCTCACCAATTCCTTATGGTTTCATAGTGGAGTTGTCAACTAACTCTAGGATAGGTGGGGTTGGTATTAAGTCGATAAGGTTAAGTTGTTGCATTATATCTCTATTCATAACATTTATGTAAACTTACAAATAAATTAGGGAACTATTGACTAAGGTTCCATTACTAGTTACTCCTACTACCGAGCTACCAAGGTCAACATATTTGGGTACAACTTTTGCTAGCATTATATCAGCTAGTTTACCCGTTACATGAACGGTTTGTGGATCTTTCTTCCTCCTCCTTCGCTTCCTCAAACAAGAATTCCTTATTGCTTTACTGTAAATGGGTGCATCTTTGATTTATTTAAATAAGGGTATTTTGACACACACATGCTTAATTTGATTCATAAAATCAAAGGTAGACTCTACTTTAGATTTTGTGATCTCCAACCTTTGAGAAAATGGTGGCACTAGATTGGTACTTGAAATTGGTTCAGGCTGCCTGGACTGACTAGGGTTCAAAGGGGGGTCATTTACAAGTGTATTTTATCCTTCTTATGTAGAAACCTCAATGATAACATGAAAAGTAGGTACAACCAAGGTTGTCCTTGAATACAAGTGTATGTCACTTATACCCATAGTGTATTCAGGGTATTAAGTAGGATCCATGGAATAGACCATTTGCTACAATGGTTTTTATTTAGATTTGGTGTAGGTTGAGTTGGTAATTGAGTAGGAATTGGTGCATTCATATTTGGATTTGTAGGAGGCATAATAGTTGGCTGAGAAGTTGAGTTGGAGGTTACAAGTAATTAGTTGGTTGATTTGGCCATTGTCAATTCCCTCTCCATTGGTGTGTTTGTTGCCAATTCCCTCGAGGTGATTGTCGACTCCCTTGGGTTGGATTCCATTAAGGTAGAGGATTCGGATTTTGATAACTTGAACAAACATCCTGGGGATTATTCCAAGCCTATTATGGATAATTACCAAATTTTGATGGATATGAAGCTTGCTACTGATTATTAGGTACATAGGAATTCAAATAAGGACCAAGAAGAGATGATGAATCTGGGGACCATGAGTTTGAATAAGGACCAGGAAGAGAAAATGTATCCTAAAAAGTAAGAATCTATAATTAGATTCTCATTTTAGCCCCATTTTATATGCATGGGTCCCCACATTAATTTCACATTCTTCTAACACTCATCAGACCTTTAGTTTAATATTATAAGTCCTATGTTAATTCAATTTCTTCAAAAATTGAGGTAAGACCTTATTGCTAAGTGTTCTCCATTATTATTTTTCTTCTTAAATAATTTATTTGTCTACATAGGCCCTATATTACCATTTGTGGCCTTTGTACCCCTTCCCAACCTCTAAATCAGTTGTACCTTCTTTTTTAGCATCTACCCTATCTCCCGAGTCTCCCATTATAATTTTATCACATTTTTCGAGGTACATAACGTTTGAAACATTATGTACCCACCTAAAATGGCTCAAATTTGGCCTGGAGCCCTATGCCAATATTTTGGTAGGAAATTAGCTCTCGTGGTCGGCCTGAATCAGTCTTGAATCCTATAATACAATGAGAGATATATAAGTGGTTTATCTCTCCTCATTTTGACATCAAGAATCATCAAGGACAATCAAGATCAAGATTTCAAGAGCATTCTCAAGGTCTTCAAGCATACAAGTCTTCAAGTCTTGTGGAAAAATACAACATCCATTACACAAGGTTTATATTTAATGATTTCCTTTTGGTTTTTTGTGGAGTTCAAGCTATTGCATTAACATTTGTGATCACATCAAAAGAGGCATTGTACCATCAAGGTATAAGGCAATTTATGATTGAGATCTAGCTCATATTCCATATTAGAAATATTTCCTTTATGCAATTTCATTACCTTTTCAAGTTTGATTCCTAAACAAGGGTTTGACTAAGGAAAACCCATTTATCCAACATTCTTCCTTAATTTTATATATGTAGGAACATGTTACAGAGATACTATAACTTTTTTGGGAAGATTGGGAACTATTAGAGCGTCCCTATAATTTTTAGGTAGAAACCCAATGAATAGAATGTTTCAAACCTTATGTTCTTGGGTACAGAACATTTTAAATGTTTTGTACCTCCCAGTACCATCTGAACTTTGACTTGGAGATAAGTGTCAGTTTCAGGGTCTTAGATCAGAAGTTACAGGTATTCCAAGAAACTCGTCTATCAGAAATTCAGGTACCAGTATACCTCTTATTTTGTTTCAAGGTGCACACAAAATACTCTTCTAATTCCATACTTATCTTGTTTATAGATTCAAAAAATTCATAATTAGATATTTTTCTTAGTAGATTTATCTCTCTTTCCTCATTTCAAATAGCAAAAGGAACTGAAAGCCTGAGAGCATAGATATTGTATTGAAATCTCTTCCATCAAGGTGTTGTCAATCATATTTGTCTTGAGGAGGGTTTTTATTCCTAATGTTCAACAGGAGATTGGATTGATCTACCTTTATCACCATTTATTATTGTACATTTTGGTGAGCCCAACTCAAAACATTTCCACTTCTGATTTTTTAGTCTTAGATTTTATTTTTGCATGGCATTATCATCCATTTCTAAAAAAGACACAAAACAAATTATGAAATATTATCTCTTTCATTCTTTCATTTCCATTAAAAATTAAAAATAATCCTTTCATTTCATGCATTGTTGTAACTTAATTTTATTTGTGTGCATTACTTTCCTTCTTTTCATGTTGCAATGATTGTTTTGGGCATTGTCACGAAACGATTATGTCAATTTTGAGATAAAACATCATCCTTGAATCAACTTGCATTTAAAATATGTTAGCATTAAAATGAATCAATTTAATACATGTGATATTTCTTTGAGTCTCTTATGTCACTATCTCCCACCTATTATCTTACTCATAAGGACATATTAGTGCAAGAAGATGTTGTTAACCTTTCTCTCAATGATCTCTCTCTTTGGGGAGAAGCATTGAGGATTGATGATAACTCTTCTCCTAGTATGAGCCTCCCCAATGAGAATATATTTTTTAAAGATGATAATTTCCCTCATGATAGCTCACCTTACATTAATTTTAATGAAACCCCCTTTAGGGATGAATCTTTAGTGAGTTATGATTATTCCACTCTTATTTTTTTTAACAGAAACGTTCCTACTCTTGATGATTACCCTATTTGGGATGAGCCATTGGACAATGATGTTGATTATTCTCTCCCCCATGAAAGAAATTCCATAAAATAAGATAATATTGTGGTAGAGGAGTCTAGTATAATTATTCTATTCATTTCAATAGTCTTCCTTCTACTGATGCATCAATGAGTTGTGTTCTTCCCTCTTCTAAAGTTTGTCTTTACAATAATGATACTCTGGAGAAAGAGGATACCATCCTTGATCTCTCCCTCATACAATTCAAGAACTTAGTCAAGTCAATTTTGTCAATGTGTTGGGTAGTGAAAAGTCTAAGGTTGTTCATCTTCGTCAAGATAACTATCAACCTCAAAATAAACCAATCATTGTGGTAAAAAGGTGCTCAACAACCCGAGTATCATGTGGTTGATTACACATATAACACAATAAATAATAGACAACCTACCATCTTACTTGTTCCTCCTCTTCCTACTTCCCAACAGGTGCTTCATCATGCACCTCACCTACCTAAAAATATTGGAAAGGAGTATGATTTAGTAGAACAACTTTGTGCTACTCCTACCAAGATATCCCTTTGGGAGCTTCTTCAAAATTCATTACATACCATGAAGCATTACAATAAGCCTTGAGAAATATAATTTTCACACCTCCTATGCAAACTAATATTACTTCAATATTGGATTGCATGAATGCGACCAATAATAAAGCTCAAATTGTGTTTACTCAAGATGAGTTGCCTTATAAGGAAATTAAAGATAAATATGATTATCTTATGGTTGTCCTTATCAATGGAAATGTTATTCATAAAAATTTAATTGATAATTTCCCAAGACTTAATGTTTGTAGCACTGACTTGTTACATAAGATAAATACAAATATTTTTTCATCAAACCTAATTCTGTTCCTATCCATGGCTTTGACAATGTTGCTAAACAAATTATGGGTATTATATGTATCATCCTAAATTGTAAGAACTTGTGTTCTCTATAATTTAATTATTGTTTAGCACCTTCCTTATTGTATTTACATTATAGATTGCATTCTAGGACTTCATAATTGCACATAATGCATACCTAATTCAAATACGGGTCCTCTAATCTCTCAAAACTAGTGAAAAATGGAGGTAAGACCTTATTTCTAGTTTTCCTCCTCTATTTTACCTCTACTCACAAAATTAATCTCATCTCCTATGCCCTATTTCACCTTTTATGGCCTCAGATTCAATCCCGACATTGTAATCAATTGTTTGTTTGGATGTCACATCTACAGTCTAACTAGGACCTACAAACCAAATTTTACATAGATCTAGGTGGTACAAGTTGACTGGCCAGCTTGTCCCTAGGAACAAATCAACTAGCTAGCTTGTCCTTGGGATTTTGAGCCCATATATGGGGCAGGGTCCCGTAGCGGGGCATTTTCAGGGTTTCCAAATTTATAGTTGGCTTGCTTAATTCTATCTCACAATTTCACTATAAAAGAAACCATCACACCTCATTTTGAGAATACAAAATCAATTGCAAGGTGAAGACTCCAATTTAATGACAAAAAACAATTGCAAGGTGGAAGCCCCAATTTGATGATATTCTATGAAGTGAATTTTTACTATTGAAGTCTACATCAAGCATCTACATTCTTCTTCAAGCATTCAAGACATCAAAGACATCATTTTAAACATCATCATGAAGCTTCAAATAGATCATGAGGATGGCTAGGAGTACTCTTTCTATCTTGGGTTGGGTACTATTCCTTGTTATTTTAAGATCTATGCATTGGTGCTTCATACTTGCATGTTTACACTTCAGATCTATGATTATTTGCATACATTCATCGATTTCAATTACATGATAGGGTTTCACTCTATCACACATAGGGTTAAATCTAGGCATTTTATTATACATTTAAGCTCATTAACAATTTAGACATACTCTAGATTCATGAGCACTACACATTATCTCTATCATAACGACTATTCATGGAGGTGAGAATCACCAAAATGGGGGGTTGACCAAGGTGAACCCCTATATAGCCACACACACACACAATTTCTAAAATCTATAGATTCAGACAGTCCTAGATCTAGTTGTAAATCTAGAGAACCCTTCCAGACACAAAGATAGAGAATACCTAAAATCCTAAGCAAAAAACTGTAGGAACAAGTCGACTTTCTAGGGACAAGATGACTTTCTAGGAGCAAGTTGACTAGAAAATTGACTAGTCGACTTGTCTCTCCCAACGTTTAGTGAAATTTTAGGTGCAGGTAGCTTCAGGTCTCATTTTCCAGATCCAGAGTTATAACAGGTTTTGAGACTCTAACATCCAAGAAATCCAGATCCAAAGAACAATATTCTCCATCCTATTTCCAAGTGCACTCATTCTTACCTCTTCTCCCTTGCACTTAATTTCATAGATCAAATATGTTATTTACATTTCATTTCCTTATAATTTCTATTAAGGAATCAAATCCCCGTTGAGCATAGATCTTGCATTAGCACCAATCCTCCTTTTGGTCGTGCTAATTAGATTCATTTTGTGGTGGATTTGTATTCCAATGTATGATCAAACTTTGGGTGTAATACCCCTATGACATTGCATCCCATTTTATACTATCCATTATCACTTTACATGTTAAAGTAGGTCATGTCACTTTACCTACACCTATACATATGATGTCTGGTCCTCTTAAATTATAATATTCTCTTAGGACAACCACGGCTACATGTCATTCAAGTTGTTCCTTCAACATTTCATCTCAAAGTGAAGTTCATCTACAACAATATCATGTATACCCTTGTCATTGATGATAAATCACCAAGTTGCTTATGAACTGAACCTAATACTTCATCCATTCCTACACCATTTCAATAATATATATCTCCTCCTCCTAAAGATACTTCTGCTCCTAGAAGTTCCCTTTTAGAAGATGATTGGGGGTCATTAGACTTTACGCCATATTTTATGGGTGAATACAAACTTCCTAAGTTTAACACGAGTCCCTTCAAAGGGACCAATATTTTATTTGTCCAACTCAATCCTCCTAACATTTAAACTAATAATCTTCAACATGATTTAGGGTGTATGCAAAGCTTTGAGACTCACAAGAAACCTTTGGAAGCATTCGATCTCAAATCTCCTCCTTTGTCAACGTCCCCTCCTTTATTATCTAACATTTATTCTATGGCTAGCTTTAACCAAGAAATCATTTTGCCTAGCCTTATTCATGCTAAGTTGATTACTCAACCTAAATGAAAGAAGAAGCATAACCAAAACCTTGTGAATTTTCCTTTTTGCATGTATCATCAATATCATAACCACTCTACAATATTTGCATTACAAAATTTAGAAATTTATTGATTATGACATTATTCACATAACATGTTGCAATGAGTTAATTTTCAATTATGATTACTTAAAATTACATTTAAGTTCCTATTATGTTTCTCTACACTATGTGATATTGTTATCCTCTCCATTGGGGGATCATTGTCATTCACAGTGGTACAATTTCAGGTGCGATCATACTTTGTGAGAAACATAATAGTCCTCCTTATCTTTGTCTCCACACTTGGGGGGAAAGGGTAGTATGTAAATCTCCCAGCCTTTCTAAGGATCCATTTTTCCTTGGTTAAGTGGCATTTTTTTA
Organism: Thuja plicata; assembly: GCA_018584345.1. NCBI lineage: Eukaryota > Viridiplantae > Streptophyta > Pinopsida > Cupressales > Cupressaceae > Thuja > Thuja plicata. The sequence goes on from MU225339.1 coordinate 730,139, forward strand.
TCTTGTGATATTCAATCTTACATATTTTTTTTTGTTTACAATAGGGATTCTCTCTTATACAAGAGGTGTGTATCCTTGATCATAACCTCTTCATTGTTTGCAATTGGGGATTCATGGTAAACAAATACCTTACCTTGGGGGGCTAAAAGTATGTCATCCTTTATTAAGAATCCCTTTACCTAGCAATGAGGAAGGTGTGAATTTTTCCCTTCTTGTTCCAAATATATTTTCAACATCCTTCAAAAGGATCCTTTTACACTTGCTACTTGGTATCTCTATGCATTCATCCCTTCCTTGATCTCATAGGAGTTGTGACCTCTTTAGCTTGGATTGGGGGTTGCTTGTGGGATACCTCCTTGATGTTAAAGGTTCTTTATCCTTGTTTCTCTTTTCCTTAATATGTCAAAAAAAGTTTTATTTTTCCATCTTAAGGGGGGGGAGCATATATGGCCTCCTTATTGCAATTTTTTGATTATTTCAAGAATTTCAGGTAGAGTACACTAGCATAATACAACATGCTAGGGCCAAATCACTCTCCTTTATACATTTTTGGCAAATTTCCTTGGATAAAATGCTTTCCTTGGTTATCCTTAGTATTTGTTGTACTATCATAACACACATTGCTATCCCATTTTACCTCTCCTTTGCATACATTTTTAGGATTGTTTGACTAGAATAACACAATTTTCTAGACCATTTGACCTATCCTTTTCATGGGTTGACTAGCATAACACATTTTGCTAGACTATTCAACCTCTCATTTGCATAGATTTTTATGAGTTTACTAGAAGGTGCTAGACCATCAATCCCTCTTTACATTCTCTTTGATGGGTGGAACTAGCATAACATGATTTTATAGACCATTACCCCCTCTTCTTTCTCTTTCTTATCTCTCTCATAGATCACCTAGCACAATGCAACTGGCTAGCTCGTGTCATCCATGGTTGTCTTTTTCTATCCTCCATGATTCCATAACATAACACATTTTTCTAGTAGATTGGATCATGGAGTCTTGTCTTATCTTTGATGTGTGCTCTCACTCTTTCCATGTGACCACTTGTGCTTTTTCAATAGCTTTATGAGCATGATACTAGCAGTTGAGACATTTTCTTTACTGAGGCCTCTTCAACTAGTTGACTTAGAATCTTAGTAAGCTTTAGGGTTTTGTTTTTCTTTTATGTGTCCTTGCACATGGCTGTACAAATTAAGATCATTGGTTTGGGTTCGTGTGTCCTTAATCTTAGCGATGTCTTATGTCCTTCCAGTTTTCCCATTATCTTCATCTCTTTCTCTCTCTTTCTTCTACTTTACCGTGAGCACGAGGTTGTCTCATACTCCCGCCAAAGTGGGGGCTAAATGTACCATTCTAAAAAGTAAGAATCTATAATTAGATGCTAATTTTAGTCCCGTTTAGTATGTATGGGTCCCCACATTGATTTCATGTTCTTCAAATGCTCATTGGACCTTTAATTTAATATTAGAAGTCCTAAGTTAATTTAATTTATTCAAAACTTGAGGCAAGCCCTTATTGTGAAGTGTGCTCCTTTATTGTTTTTATTATTCAATCATTTATTGATCTACATATGTCCTATATTACCATTTGTGGCCTTTGTACCCCTTCCCAACCTCAAAATCAATTGCACCTTCTTTTATGACATCTACCCTATCTCCCGAGCCTCCCATTCCAATTTTACCACATTGTTCTACGTACATAATGTTTGAAATATTATCTACCTAGGTATCATTTTAAATATTATGTACCTAGGTAAATAACATTTGAAATAGTATGTACCTAGGTACATAACATCTGAAACATTATGTACCCACCTAAAATGGCTTAAATTTGGCCTGGGGCCCTATGTTAATGGTTTGGTGGGAAATTAGCTCCCGTGGTTGGCTTGGATAAGTTTTGAATCCCAATATGTAGTGAGAGGTATATAAGTGTCCTATCTCTCCTCATTTTGACATCAAGATTCGTCAAGGACAATCAAGATCAAGATTTCAAGAGCATTCTCAAGGTCTTCAAGCATCCAAGTATTCAAGCCATCAAAGCATTCTTCTTCTTCATCAAGTATTATGGAAAACTACAACATCCATTACATAAGGATTACATTTCATATTTTCCTTTTGGGTTTTTGTGGAGTTCAAGCTATTACATTAACATTTATGATCACATCCAAAGAGGTATTGCACCATGAAGGTATAAGGCGATTTACGATTAAGATCTAGCTCATAATTCATATGAACAATCTTTCCTTTATGTAATCTCATTAAATTTTCAAGGTTGATTCCTAACACTAACTCATTTGACTACAAAATCTGATGAAAATTTGTGATGAAAGTCCAATAATTGAACACATCATCGGGTACTTGTGAAATTTTCATTTTTAAAAAAATTATGTCTAACGTTCGTCAAAATTTTGATGATCCTTACGCTCGTCAAAATTTCAACGAACATTGGGCATAAATTTAAAAAAAACATAAGTTTATTTTGTTATTTTATACTTTCACAACCCGCAGCTCCATTATTTGAACTAAAAATAATAAAATTGATAAAGGAAAAAATGCCTTAACTTTCTCTTTGATCAATCATTTAGGGTTTTGAAACCCTCAGTCCACACCATTTTCTGTCTGCTAAAAAACATTCTGGAAGTCTCTCTCTTTGGGAGGCACTGAATGGGACTAGGGTTTGGAGCCTTTGTCATTGTGTATTTTGGAGATTTTCCCTACAAATATGGATAATTTGATGGCACTTCTAGGAGATTTTTCACATACATTTCACAGATTTTATTTCCTTTGACAGGTGTGTATCTATCACACAACTACTAGCTTTTTGTATTTTCTCTAATCTTGATGGAGTTTGAGGGCTTGACTTAAGGGCTTTATATTGTACGTATCTCTGTATATTCATGCTCTGATGGAATTGATTCTGAATTTCACATTGTCGCAAAAGAAAATAGTGAAAACATGTTTCCTTCTTTCCCTTGTGGTCACAACTCTTCATTGTTGATCTCCATTTTTTTGTATCAATGCTAGCCTCCATTACTTTTCTTCATGAATTGTGAAGATGTGTGTACTCTTTATTAAAAATAAAGTAACAAAAATTTCCACTTTCCCTGCTTCCCATGGTGTCTATTGACATTACTATTCAGTTTGAGGGTTTATAAGATTTTTGCTACAGATATGGTCTCTTCACAAGTCACATTTATTAACTAAACATTCTTTGTATATACCTTGGTCATTGTTGATGTCATCTTTAGATATCTGTGTACTTATGTGTCTTATATTTTATAGAGACTTCAAGTCTTTGATCTTACCTTGCTTTCATTTCTTAAACTAAATTTGAAAGACTCATTCTAGATAAATAAAAGTCTCTTGTAAAACCTTGCAACTTCTGGAAACTTTTTGCTCAAAACCCTAGGATAAACTCTGAGCTTGGCTTGGAAACACTAATAAAATATGCTATTTCTCTTCTCATCTTATAAATAACACATTATTGTTATTCTGGGTACAAATACATGAAATTATGGAGGCTTTTTTTGATGAAACTTTCGCATTCCTCTGAAACATTTGATAAGTTCTACGTGCTTTCATTTACCTTAACAATGAATATCAGCACTTACAAATATGAAAAATTGATTGATTGTGTATACCCTTGTTTGTGTCAATATAATAGTGACTTAAAATATCAAATTTTAAACACATTGTCAACGTCATTTCATTCTTTGAGTTCTATACATATACTTGTGAATCTGGTGCTGATAATATCTAGATATTGAAGAATGTATCACCCTTTATGTCATTGTTCGCATGGACTTGTTACACCATTACATGATATTCTTTGTTGTTTTATTCTAATACATGCTCCTTTGTTGTAAATAGTGGTATCTGCTATCTTTATTTTACATCTTCCAAATGGTTATTCAATAAGTATGATGTAAAAAATGATATTTCAAAGTTGTTTGATCATGACTCAATATTAACTAAGAATATAAAATACCTTTGATTTTCATTCCATAATAGATGATTTTGATGTAATAGGCTATCTGAAACATTTATTCTCATAATATGAATGACCATTAATTGGGAATGATCGGTTATGGGGGAGAAGAAAAACCAACATTTGTGACTGTTCAATAAGAGGAGACATATAAAGACAATTGAACTATTTAAAATGATGGAGAGGGGGTGCATGTTCGATCATTGTAGAAGGGGCCTCTAGTTTCAGAGCGCATCCATGATTGATATCACAATGCATATGTCAGGAAAGGGAATGTGAACTGATTTTGACTAGTTATTAAATAGACAACAACCATGTCCAGGGAGAGAAGAAGTTATAGGTTTGATCGGGGAGTCTCTTGAAAGAATGGAGAATGATCAAATAGGAGAAGCAATACTTTCCATATTGTAATTTTTGCACTCTTTTAATTCATGTTTTGACCGTGAATATGATTGAGGAGCTTTGGGTTGCATCAACATGTTAGAGCCTCCCCTTGAGGGATTTATGTGAAGAATAATTCTTGAGAACGAGCCCCCACAGGTATGGGTAGTACTGCAAGATTTACGATCTATGATTCCCTCTCCTTTCAGTTAATAAATATGGCACAACATAGTATCAATGCATGAATCATTTTTTATAATTTCTTTTCCCTATTATTATCCTCTATCTCTATGAATTGATGTATATTTTATGCTGGTGCTCAACCATGAATTGGTTTATCAGATGTCAATGTATGCACTACAAATCAATCCTCAAGTGTTTAGAATAAACTCCTCACATATAATTTGATATTATTAAATACTTCTCTTAATCACTGGCTCGATCAACTTGTTATTATCGATCAAATTTTCATCTCTGATTGTCTTGTATGACTAGGGGTCATTAGTTATGCCGAATCTTCCTTTTAATCGATCCTTTATCTTCATCATGCATATTTGAAAATGTCATCGACTATTTCCATCATCAAAATTTTCTCTTAATAGATTTGTGTATGATTCCTCATGCTTGGTGTTATCTTCTTGGTTTGGAATTTTTGCATTTAATATTAGTCTCATCTTGAGGTCTATGTATTTCCTTTCTCGATTAACATTTTCCCTTGCAAAGAGATAGTGTAAACCTTTCCATTATTTGGATGCTTGCTATCTTTCATTTTTATTTATGAATTTAGGCATTATTTTTATTTCCTCCTTTCTATACATATTATCCAACTTGGTGATTGTCATTTTATGTCCTAATATTGCCTACAACTTACACATTCACAAGTGGTTCTATTATCTTTACTAAATATTGGCAGATGGTAATGTTCAGATTCATTGACTTAATGAATAGATTCAATACCAATATAATTAATGGATGCTTTTAGTTAATTATTATTGATTCATAAAATGGGCTTACAAATAATATGGGCTTTAACTAAGAAGTCAAAATGATATTGACTTAGTCTTTAAAAAAAATAGAGGAATCAACTTCTTCCTTGTTATAGATTACAAATTTTAATTCTGATTTGTCCTTGTCCCCTTTAGAATTTTAGTTTGGTTTTTATGTCAAAAGTCTTTGATTTATGCTTCAAGTATCTTTATTTAAGATTATTTTGTTTAAGTATCAATTCAAGGACTTACTAATTAGGCAAATGAATTATCTTTATAGTTTTAAATGATTTTTATAATAAATTAGAAACTTGATAAAATGATAAGATGAATTATTCTATGTTTATGTATTATTTAATTTTATTATCTAGTTAGAACAAATGCATAATAATTTTTTAGAAATAAGAATTAAAATATTTACTTAAAGTTTGTTAGTCGACTTGAAACTTTATCATTTGAATTGTATGATTTAAAGCAATCATAATTGAATTATCTACTTGATATTGGGCAATAATTCTCGCCTACTAATTATATAATAGATATTTCTAGCTGTTGAACTATGTCAATGAGATTGGGTATCTTTTAGAAATATGGAAGAATTTTGAGGTAAAACTCTTTTATTTTATAGATTCTTATGTTAGCATCATTTTGTCACTGACATGAATCTTCATTAAGGGTATTTTAGTAATGATCTCTTGTGTAAAATTTGGGTGTTCTATCATGAGAGGAAATTTTGCATACTTATACGGATTTTCACTAGTTGTGAGTAAGTGTTGTGATTGTTACCTCCTTTCTTGGAAATAATCTTGAGATATTTAACATTCTTTCTAATGTTATCCTTTGACCTCAATATCCTTGCAAAATGAGGGAAATGTGTAACTAAGGTTGTGATTGAATTATTTTGGGTAATATACTTAGGTTAATATAATTTCATTTTCAACTTGTTATTTGCGGATTCCCTTGGACAGGTTGCTTATCATACCCTTACCTGAGTTTCATCTCTATTTATCTCTTAGCCCTCTCTAACTGATTTGCTCTTGTACTTGATGAATATTGGAATTATTGTGCCTTTGTCTGCATATACATAGAAAATTGATTCCTTGATGAATTTGAATACCATTTTCTAACTACATTTTTCTCATCATGGTATGGTACTGAATATACTTTCTCTGATTGACATGTTTAGGACTGGACATGATTAGTTCTTTGCATTGAACTGTCAAGATGACATTAATGTTCATATTATAGCTATTGTTTCAATATCATTGATTTATCTTTATAGTTGTACTCATTCATGATACTGTCCCTTGAATGCATTCTTGTGATGATCTTGATGTGCTTGTAGCTAAAACTGCTAATCACTGACATGTTCAATCATTTTTGTTGACTTAGATTACAACATTTTCATGAGACATTCTCTCCAAGTTTGATCCTGTTATGTGATATCAACACATTTATGGCTCTATTTTTAATGATTTATCATATGATTCAAACCTATTCATCAACATTCTATACACATGTAAAATGTCTTAATGAAGTGTAGTTGTCCCTATTGTCTTTTGCACATATGTTATCTTCTCATCATGTCTCTGCAACTGAACTATTATGGTTTCTTGTTGTTCAATATACTAAACTCACTTGCATCACCCTATATTCTTAGCTCTGACAATATTCTTAATGAAAATAATCTTTCCCTCCACTTTGTTCCATGACCTTTTAGACTGAATCATTATATCATTGTTCTTTAGAGAGATCATTGTTCTTTTGTAACTGGAATATCATCAAGTTTTCCAACACTAATCATGTCACTTGACCTTGTAGCATGTTGTGGTTATTAATATTGTTTTGTAGATGATCATTGAATTCAACTTCTATTATCTAATAAGTTAAAGCTTTAAAGATGTTGTTGTAGCCGTTATGTTATTGAATTGATATAATCGTATCTTAGCTCCTTTGATCTTAGTGTGCCTATTCTTATTGAAGAAAATCTAATTGCATCCATTGCTATTGTTGTTCAAACATTCATTTATCATTTATTTAAGCTCATATGTTCTCCATATTACAGGATAACTATTGACGTAAAAGTATGGTGTTTCATCTTTATGATATTCTATTGTATTCAATGCTTGTTTTGATTTACACAATCATAATCATGGAAAACTCATTGTTAACAAGACAACTCTATTGTTATATCATAACTGTCACAAAATAATAACAATGTCAAATCCTTTTTTTGTGTATCTCTCTAGTATATGTAATGACGACACCTCCTTGAACCCTCATGTTTAAGCATCCTTCTAATCAAGACATTTCAATATGTTCTTTTAGTATGCATTGCTCAACTGTCTGTCTATCTAAACTATAATATTTCATTTTGAAATAACACATCCCTTCAATAGTTTGATTATCTTTTAATCTAAAACTGCAATGTAAAAAATGATAAGTCAAAAGGTTTCATATTATAATAATATGTCCCTTTGATGACCTATTTTCTTCATAGTTTCTGTTATTGTAAAAGGAAACAAAACATTTTAGTTCAAAATATCTGTTTCACTTGAATCTTTAGTTCTTTTATGCTTCTACCTTTTATTTTCATGATGACATGTGACTAGAAATTGTAAGTATATGAGTCAACTTTAGATATGAGCTTAGATTTTCCATTGCTCAGTCCCTGTGACTGAAATCATATTTATTCTTTCTGTAGGAATGCTAAGGATGTGGGACCCAATTATCCAACTGGCGCATCAACTTACAACAGTCCATCATTAGAAGACAATGACAATGTTTTCATTTTCTCTTCTTATCTTGACTTCTAGAACTTTTATTTTTGTTGCATAGCATCAGTTTTTGTAGTTACTGTAACTTGTGTGGAATCTTCCATGTACTCTTCTTTTCTCTTTGTGAATGAAAGATTGAAAATAAATATTTTGTATATGAAAGATGCAGTTTTAATGTCTATGTAAAAATTCTTGCATATAAATGTAGCATTTCCTTTCATGAATAAAAGAAAATAATCTTCCCTTTTGCATTTGTTCTCTTTTTAGTTTACTTTACACACTCTATATCTTAGCTTAAAGACATCACCTGAAACATTAAAAGTTTAAAATGAATCAAAGGAAAAATACTCTTGATCAATAGGACGGTAGGGAACAATAAAACCATTCTTAAAATATGTTGCTTTACACATCCACTCATGATGTCAATTCACCTTGACAATGACTATCAGTTTTGGGTACTTAGATCCAAGATTTTTTGATATGAATCAAATGACATGGTCAGAGAAATTAAACCTTGAAATACAACCTTGGAACTCTAAAAAAAATAGGGTACCCAACTCCTTTTAATGATCTTGAAATGCAATTCCTTCCATTGCATTTTGTTTTGTAATAATTCCATAAACAAGTTGGAAGTTACTATCCAAAATCAGACTTACAAGCTCTTATGTGCTTACTATTTTTGATCCCCCTCCAACATGGATTACAATGGGATTCATGGATGCACTTAAGAAAACATTCAAATGGTCCTTAAGGGTCTATAAGCAATGGAAGACTCCAAAACTTGAAATAAATTAGACATTGATTCATTTATTGTGAGGATAGTCCTAAAAGTCATCATTGCTCATCATTATCAGATAACCCCATACAGTAAGTAACAATACATTTGTGACACCAATCATGGTTCTTTAAAATGAACATATCCAAAAGGCTCCAATTAGAAAAAACACGCACAACAATAATAAAATTTGTTCAAATGCATGTAATAGCATACATTTGAACGATTTTTTTTTAAAAGACAGGCGGTTTTGTCACAATTTTGACAAACATAAACCAATGAACCAGACAAAATTCCGACAAAGTTTTTGTACACGTGATGATATTTTTTTCTCGTAATGGCCATTTCATAGGCTCCAAAATTTGTCCTTGCGAAACAACAAAATTGCCATTTTGCAGACTCCAAAATTTGTCCTTGCGAAATAATGAAATCACCATTTCACAGGCTCCCAAATCTATCCTTGCAAAATAGAGAAATGACCATTTCGAAGGCTTCAATTCCACCTTCAGTGAAACAACAAAAACTACAGGGTTTCATTGGAAAATTGACAAAAAAATAGCGATGAAATTTATATGAGTGGTATGTCGATAATTCAATAATAGTTTGTCAATATGTCAACAAACAATCGTCAAAATTTGGAGTCAAATACAACGAAATTTATATGAGTGCTCTGTCGATAATTTGATAATAGTGTAAATAGGGGTTTTACTAGGGAAAACCCCTTTATTTAAACTTATTCCCATTTTTCTAGTGTGAAGGAATAGGTTACATAGCTAATGAAACTTCTTCGGGCAAAGTGGGAACTGTTAGAGCATCCCTGCAAGTTTCAGGTAGAAACCTAGGGAATAAAATGTTTCAAACGTTCTATTCCTAGGTATAGAATGCTTCAAATGTTTTGTACCTCCTAGAACTAGCTAAAATTTGACTTGCAAACATGTGTTAGCTTTAGGGTCTCAGAATAATAGTTGCATGTATTTCCTGGATCATGTCTGTCAAAAATTAAGATATGAATCAATATGCCTCCTATGTTGTTTCCATGTGCACACAAAATCCTCTTCTACCTCCATATTTGTCCTATTTATAACTTCAACAAGTTCATAATTAGATATTTTGCATAGTATCTTTATATCTCTTTCCTTCATTTCAAATAGCAAAAAGAATTGAAACCCCAAGAGCATAGATATTGTATTGAAATCTCTTCCATCAAGGTGTTCTCAATCATATTTTCCTTCAGGAGGTTTCATATTCCTAATGTTCAATAGCAGATTGGATTGATCCCCCTTGATCATCATTTCTTATTATACAGGTATATTCATAACTTCTACATAGGATATCAAACTCAAACAGAAAGGTGTCTGGATCCATGATTGTCAAACAATGTTTCTTGCTTAGGAAGAAATAATACCAAAGGCGTATGTATAATATCATCCCATTCCTAAAAGGAATATATAAGAAGAATACTCGAACTGTATGAATTATGTGAACTTTACTTAGTGGTCTTTGTATCGATGCTAAAATTTATCACCATTAAATTAGGTGTTCTAGGCCATAATAATAATGATGAAAATATATAATATCTTATAAATTATTATAGAACACAATCCAAAGACTCAAGTATCTCCTTTGAACATTTAGAGACATTCTCCAAATGTTGTTCCAAAGTATCCACACTCATGTCAAAATGTGAGGATTGCTCATATAATGAATAAGTGGATTAGAGTGTTCCATCAATGCAATTTAAGAAGAATAAGCTCTATCAAAGAGAAGATGTATGAAATCAATATTTTTTGTTAGACTTGCAATACGAGACTACACAGGCAAGTTTGAAATATTTGTCAAGAATTCATCCCACAAAGATCTATCTAAAAGATTCAATGCAAATTGTTGTAAAGAATCATTAGAAGCTTTTGATAAAGTAACTATCAAACCCAAAGTAGCAATAGTAGATGGAGGAGATGAAAATATTCAATAACTAGATCGCTTTTGAGTATGCCCAATTTTAAGTAACCAAAATTCTCCACAAACTCAATAGCTACACTAGAAGTGTGATCATCGTCGAAAGGATAAAATTCATCATCTTGAAAAAAATCTAAAAGATATACAACTAAGATTATGATCAACCACCCCATTAGAAATAATTGCTTTTCTCTCCAAATGTCTGATGAGAACTGAATCAGAAGTGAATTCCATAGTCTTCCTTGCTCCATAATGAGTAACCTGATAGATAAAAATAAGATCATTGGACAAATGAGGCACAAACAATATATTGTTGAAATTTACATCCCCACTATTGGAAAATCCCTTTCCCATTACATTTATAAATGTATTTCTACCCATCAAAATAGGTGATATAACACAATACTTAAATAAAGATAACATAGATTATGTAGAAGTCATATGACGAGAAGCTTCTAAATATAGAATTCGTCGCCCTGATCCAACACTTGTAAAAGCACAATGAGATAAATTCTTCTATTTTTTTTACATTATACCTACATGACCTTTTTCATTCATCTTATTAGTTTCTTAGTTTGTGTTGGTTCCAAACAATGGGTAGACAGCTGGTCATGCCACCTCAACTCAGAGACATGTTTTCCTAACTAAGTAGTTATCAAATTACATTATTAAGACTCATTTACTTGTAAACCTAGGGACACTTAACTTAAAATGGGACAACACAATATGCCCACTAAGAGCTTTGCGAATCCATACTATTCTAACTTCAAACAAATAAAATGTTGAACTGGATATCATAAAGGAAATACCACAATAACCTTAACCATGTAATATGTTGTGAATGAACTCAACCTAGATTTATGTTAAAAAGGTAACTTCTCCACTAATTAAGATAGATGTTATGTTCTACTTTGGCTGCAAGAACAATCACAAAATTATGTTTCTACTATTGCAGGGATAGTCAACTACTAGATTAACATAAACATAGTACAAAATATCTAAAAATAATCTACAAGAAGCAAATAAGAGGAATCCCCACCATGCGTCCACCCTTGGATGAGTCTTGCTAACTATCAACTATATCTTTAGAGAATAAACATCAAAGACATCTTCATTTACTCATGTTGAGAATACAAAAATAACAAAACTCATTTTTTATTCAAGAAATACAGTAAGTGCAAAAGTACATCACCACTCGACTGACAATTGCTAAAGAAAGGTAGGAGACTTTATAGAAAATAGAAACTAGAACTAACTAAGTAACTCATCGCCTCAATCCCTTACATCTAGGGAGAAGGATTTTATTAAAAAATATGAAACTAAAACTAGAGAAGTGGAACAGGGAAGCCTTTGTCCCATCGATAACTTTGCATTATATCTTCCCCTAAATTTTCTCTGGTATCAAGTGTGGTAAGTAGTTAGGGAGATAAATTTCCTTCCAACTGATTGAAGGGATATTTTATGGATGTAATAGTTGGAATTATACTCATAACTATGTTGACTTCTCCTTCCTTTGATGTATCTTGACTTCTTCAAAATACCCACCATGTCTTGAGGATGAATTTACTCCATCATAACACCTCAATAATTAGTCAAGTAGTTGCATCAATAAGGTCAATAACCACGTAGATCCATGCACATTCATAAATATTTAAAATACAACACAAACCACAATTATTCATGAAAATGTATTTATATTGCATTCATCAATATTCATAGTTTTGTGTCAAAAAGGACAGTAGTTATAATAGGATACTTCAACATCATGACTTGGCAAAGAGGTATTAAACCACAAACTTCATAGGCTTATAACAACAAAATAGAGTATAAACTAGCATAAAAGTATATAATAAAGAGGCCATAAATGGGACTCATGAGTTTGATTAAGATGGATATTCAATGATCTCTTTGTTAGTCTTCTTAGGAAGATGTGTGAGGCATTCAATTTGTTTCTTAATACATTTATGTTCATCATCATAAAGTTTCTTATGTAATATGTGTTAGTAATAACTGAGATGGGGGGGGGGGTGAATCAGTGGCCTCAAAAATTAATCTTTAAATCAACCCTTAAAACTTATAACCACAAATTATGTCTCTAGTTATCTTTTGTCCTACAAGATTTATGCCTTGAAATACTTTAATCAATTTTCTACTTGTCGGATTGCTTTATAAATCTCTCTTCTATATGATTACCGATAAGCAGTTAACTATTTACCGAAATACAGTAAATATGCAGAGTATACCGATCAATCTAGAATTACATATGTGAAATGTAAAACAATAAAGTAATAAAATATAAACACATAACACATGGATTTTTAACGTGGAAACCCTGTTAAGGGAAAAAACACTGGGACCAGTACCCCAACTTTTCATTCTTCTAAAGTGAGCCCTGTTAAGAGCCAACCTTGTTAAAGGTTACAAACACACTGTTAGGTGTGACCTTGTTAGAGGATTTAAAAGATAGTTTTTCACCTAGTATCTAGCATCTAATGCTACCATCCTTGATCAAACACTCACTTGGCCTGTCAATAGGTATTGGACATATCCAATGCTACTTTTATGATCAAACTTTTTGATACTCCTTGGGATGTATCTCAATTGTTAAAGACTTTTAAGTTCTGCTCGGTTAAGAGACTTGATGCTTCATTGGTTAAACTGAAACACTAATGATCTATTCATACATACAACTCAATTGTAGATTTTTCAGATCTATTGTAAGTCCATTACCTCTCTGATCAATATAATCAGTTCTATACCTTTGCTCCACACTATTCTACTCTGTGATGTTGTCTCACTATTCGTCGGTGTCTCTAGAATCTAGCTCTTTCCTTAGCTTGTTGATCAGTATTGAAAGAAGACTTTCTTCTCCTTCAGATTCTCTTTAGCATCTTTCCTCTATTCTCTTGTTCACCCCATAATTCGTAATGAATTGGGTTTGTCTCTATATAGACATGATTTCCCCTTTTCTTGGCTTTCTTGATTCTTGGCGTGTTCCACAATTCTCGCCAATAGATTTAAAGCAAACTCCAGTTTTATCTCAAAGAGATCTTCTTGCCAACTGGACAAATCAGCTTTAAATCAATTACTTATCTCCAGCTTTATCTGGATGATTAAAACAATGATAAATATCTGTTAAATCTATTTATAGATCTTGACAGCTAAGTATTTTATCATTTCTGAACTCTCTGTTCTGTCGGTCAACACTTCAGTTAGTCATTGGTGATAACTGACTATTCCATTGGTGTGACTTCAGTTGTCATCGGGATCTTCGTCCTTGTCTTTTCCGTTGGGCAACACTAAAATTCTCTCCGTCGGGTTACTCTATGCCTTGCTCGTCAGGCAACACTATAACTCTGCTCATCGGTAATGTAGTGAATAAGCTCGTCGAGTAACACTGTGACTCTGCTCTTTTACTCTGACCATCGACGTGCACTCTGTCGGTGTATGCAGTCACTTAGTAAATACTTGACTTATATGCATTACTGATAGCATAGCCTTTGATTCATTGGTTCTTTGAAGTCTTTGGCAGTATTTCCATGACCATATAAATTATATCAAGTTGACATCAATGACAATACAATACATTAACTGATTTAATGCCTTGCATGATCATCAACTTAACATCTTCAAACATTCAATTAGTTACATGTCATCAATATGAACATTTAACATTCTCCTTCTTACGGTTTCCTTGATTTGAATAAGATATAGTCTCCATTTTAGAAGTAGATAAAAACTCATCAGAATTTTTCTCTCCTTGATTTTTTATGTTACTTTTGATTATCTTTATGATCTTTGGTGTCTTGAATTGCAAACAAGGTGTGAGATGAAACTTATCATGTTCTTTTGTAAGTTCAAATTAGAAAACATGTCAAGAGATAACATTGTGTAAGTAAATACTAAGGAAATTTTTGTAGCAGAGTATGTAGAAACAAGAATTGAATAGTCAAAACCAAGTTTAGAGAGAATACTTGAAATAAATTGTTTATTATCTTTCTCAAATCCACACTATTTCAGTTGCAATCATATGACATTTAGTTTGGTTTAGAAGTCTTGTATAGTATCAAAACTTGAAGGACTCAAACTAATGAGCTCATTCTTCAATTGGTAACCTGTTAATTCATCTTGCTTATCAAAGATTATTTTTTTCCAATTTTTGTCCAAAATTTACTTGGTCAAAAACTCAACATGAAAGAGCAAATCTAGAGATACAAACATACATAAGGTTCCAAAAGTTTCAACGCACTTCTTAAACTATTTAGGATTTTGTATATTAGTTGTATGTTCGATTTCTAGTCTCATTGTTACCCTATACAACCCTAACTTTTCACGTTGACTATCATTTTACTTTTCCAACCAAAATAGTTGTAGGGTGTTAGAATTGGAATTGTTTGTTGATCTATTTTTAAGTAAAAAAGACTTATTTTGTGAGTGCATGAAAAGAGAAAGGAAAAGTGAAAAAAAGACATTGCCCTTTCCAATTTAGTCTCAAAAAATCACCCCCTCCCAAGATATTACAATGTTGACACTTTATGATTAGTGGAATTACAATGCTTGTACCAAATTAAAAAGCTTAGTAGGCCCACAATAGCCAAAATTACAAGTTTTGAAAAAAATGAACTAGAAACCAAATATATAAAAAACACCATTATATTTGTGTAGTGCTCTTCAATACCTTTCCAACTCCTACTTGTTTTCAAAAAATGGAGCTCCAAGGTGAAAAGCAAAGAGCAACAAACAACCTCAACTTATAATATCTCACAAAAATAGCAATTATTATTAAGACTAGCATGGATCCAAAATGTTCTCATCTCCAACTTTCTAATGATATCTTGTTTGCAAAAAAAATTGACTTATGGATCAAAAGTTGTGTGTGTGTGTGTGTGTGTTTTTTTTAAAATAGTTGAATTTAGCCTTTAGTGATTATCCTCTAAGCAAAAAAATGGCAAAAATGCAACTTTGTCTATAATAGATAAAGTTTTTATTAAAATAGGGGTTTTGGGGCCTTTTGAATGTATTAGAAGTATCCACTTGGGCTAAAAATGCTCCAATAAAATTGGTTCACCAGATTTGAGGTTTAAACCATGTTTTGTTGATGTGTCATATGGTGGCTAAATCGAGTGAAACAAAATCCTTATCTAATTTTATTGAGCCTCTCTAATGCAATGGGATAGCAAAAATGCTTCCAAAATAACTAAAATAATTATAATAATCATATATCACCAAAAACACACATGCAAATATAGGATTAACAAATCTTTGTAACTCTTTTTGATTTTCAAGATTATATGAAAATGCAAGAGCATTAGAATTTGTAAGATCATTAAAAAAATAAATCCCTTAAGAACATTTGAGAATTCATAAGTATATTAGGCATATTTTGGAGTGCGGGGTTTCTCTCTCCAAAGGGTTTTCCCCATGTGAATCATTGTGTTGTGGTATACATGTTATTTATGTTAACTTATGCTAAGTTTTTCTAACTGTTATAAAGATCTAAATTTTTTTGCATAATCCTCCTCAAGATTTGTGTAAGAAGTTGTTCTACTTCCTTAACTTCCTTACAAGTAACCGTCAAATTTAGTTTACTAAATATGAGTTTCAATGGGGGGATCTTAGCAAACAAGTTATATACCCTGGCATCCCCTCTTTTGTAAATCATGTTTGAAAGATATGCGGGATTAGATAATATGAAAATAGATTAAAAATTTTAACTCAATGAAATAATCAATACTTATTTTTGGTAGCTAGAATTTAAATTTTCCAATATATACTCTCCTCTTATAGCTCATATTACTCCTCTATATGACTATTTTGTAACTATCAACTTATTTAAATAGACCAAACTATTATTTGTTCTAATAGTAAAGAAAACAAAAAGAAACAAATAGTTAAGTGGGAGTGGTGTTGCTTAGATAAGACTGAAGGAGTTTCAGGTATGAAGGATCCCAAATTCATGTTATTGCTTTGGAAGTCAAATGGATTCTCAAAGTGGATGGTAATGAACCTTGCAAAATCCTAGTGAGGAATAATATTTGCACTAGTAGTACCCAAAATAAGCTAAGACTTAGAAGCATCTTCCCCTCTTTGACTTATTATATGGCAATTTCTTGCATCCCTCATTGGGTCCAATGCGTTTAAGAGTTTATGGAAAGCTTGGGAGCAAGTAAAAGTGTTGATTGTACATTCTTATATATTAGATCAAAATAGGGGTAAAATATGCCCCTCAAGATCAATAAGGTGGAGCTTAAATAATAAAGGCAATTTCCCTGCCCTAGTGCAAGGGTGTTATGCTAAATCTCGGTCCTTAAAGGAATTGACTACTTCAAAGATATCCTTTCGAATAATTAGTTAAAGCCATGGCCCCCCTTAGCAGTAAGTTCAACTTGCCCCTATCTCAATCAAGAATATATTCAGTTTAGAGAGAAACATACAAGGTTATTCAATTCCACGAACATAGTGAATGCAACAATGATTTTCTTGGTAAACTTAAATGCTGTGATGGTTCTAACTTGCAAAAAGTGAATCCCAAAACTATATATAGTTTCATGATTAAAACCTTAGATATGGCCAGACATCTAAACAATTGCTGGCATCTTGCAATGTTTGAAAATAGTGGTAAATTTACTTTTTGGTCACTTTGGTCTAATGTATTACAACCCAAAATCCCATGTTTCAAATGGCTACTCATTTCCTAGAAATTACATTGTTATTTGTCTTCCTCTAGTTGCAACTTGTGTGCTGTCTGTAGAAATTTTCAAAATATTAAACCCATTTTATTTGAATGTTTTTATGTCAAAGAAATTTGGAATATATTATGTGTTGACCTTGGGGATTGGGGGGATAAGGGTAGAATCATTTGGCAAGAGATTCTTCTTGCCTATGTGAATGGATTGAGAAAACCTTTTAATTTACTTTGGCTTGTGTTATCATCTAAAATTTTATGTTTTTTATGGAAAGCTAGGAATGAAGATTGGATCCAAAACAAGAGGAGAGTACTTACTAAGTCTACTAGAATACCCACTTTCACAATATTTTTGTGCAAAGTACCATAACTATAGATTTATGCATATATCAAAGTACCTACAATGATAGATTTGTAGGTATTTACAAGTTAACAATTTCAACTAAGTCACCATTCATGTTGACATCTTTTGTAGTAGCATCTGATTTTCATTAATCCAATTTTCTCATATATGGAACACATCTTACATCTATGGTTTCTATACTTGAATCTTTCATGAACCTAATTCTTTGTATCGATGTTTATTACAATTCAGCATCCTTCTGGAGCAACACTTGAAGGAATCATCATCATCTTTGATGCATGCCCCATATCATTTTTCATATAGTTCTACATTGTAACCATCTTTAATTGAGATTAGGGCTTCAAACATTGTGACGTTTCAACAACTTTCATAAACTAGCATCTTTCTTCCCTCATGTCTTATAGGAATTGGAAGATATCTTACACACATCATTGGCTTCATTTCTTTTAAGGGAATGTTGTTTGGTGATCATGGATCATCTTCAACATTCCATGTCAAGCATCCACCATTAGTGCATGAAATTCTTCCTCTTTTGGAGAGGAGTTTTTCTCTTACAAATTGTCTATTTTTTTCTATTTTTAGATTTTTTGCATGCACATAATCAAACTCTGTTATCAAGACCTATCATTGCATGTTTTCGTTTCCTTTTAGGTTGCACTTAAAGGAGAATTGGTGTGAACAAGATTATTTCTATGATTAGTTTTAATAACATTTTTAGAACATTTTCATTTAATATCTCATAAGACACTTGTTGTGTCTCACCTTAGTTCATATAAACAAAAGTTTCTCATTTTATAAACATTCATCATATTCTATTTATATTCATCTATTATAATACAATTTATTGTTGTACAATTGATCTTTTTAATTCTCTGTGTTTTTTTGTCAGATCTTCACTGACTATTTCCATAATCAAATCTTACAAAATTTTGCAACTTTCCACCGTACAAATAAATTCTTCGTTTATCTTCCATGTACAGTCATGCAATGTAAGATCTATGTATGAGACATCCATTCAAGTTTCTCTGTGCAAACAACATTTTCAATGTTGTGCTAACAAATTATGTTTGTGGATATGAATTATCCCCAACATGAAAAACATGCATCCTATCCATGACCTCAATCCAGCTGCATCCTGGATTCTTTTTTAATCCTTTGTCTCTAATAATTTTTCTTATGTTTGCTGCTTCATCCCACCTGCCAGCTGCAGAATAAATGCTTGATAGAAGCACAAAATTTCCTACATTGTGGGGTTCCACTTCCAAGAGTCGTCCTGCAACCAATACAGCTAGCTCCATATTACAATGAACTCTACAAGCGCCAAGCAAAGCCCCCCACATAGAGGCATTGGGTGTTAAGGGCATTTTGTTGATGAAGTCATATGCCTCATCCAAGTGCCCAGCACGACCAAGAAGATCAACCATGCAAGCATAGTGCTCGGCCTTTGGTATAATACCATAATCTTTACTCATGGAACGGAAATACTTCCAGCCTTCATCCACCAGACCCGCGTGGCTGCATGCAGATAAAACACCAGTGAAAGTGATGTCATCTGGTTTTATGCGTGTCTTTTGCATTTGGGAAAAGAAGGCGAGGGATTCCACACCATTCCCATGCATGGCATTACCATCAATCATTGCATTCCACGAAACAACATTCCTTGCAGGCATTTTGTCAAAAACTTGCCGTGCATTCTGCAGGCATCCACACTTGGCATACATGTCTATAAGAGCACTTCCAGTGAAGATGTCCGAGTCAAATCCAATTCTACTTATATGGCCGTGGATCTCCTTACCTCTTTTCAATGCTGCCAAATGGGCACATGCAGGGAGTACACTAGCAAGGGCAGCTGTGTCTGGTTTCTCACCAGCAAGAAGCATTTGGTAGAAAAGTCTCAAGGCCTCGTTACACTTCCCATTCTGGGCATACCCTGCAATCATTGATGTCCACGACATGACACTTGGCTTGATGCCAGCCACCTGCATTTCACAGAAAAGGCTCCACGCTTCCTCATCATAACCTTTTTGGGCATACCCAGAAATTATTGCATTCCAAGATACAGCATCTTTGGTAGACAATTGGTCAAACACCATAAGTGCAGTGTCAATGCTCCCACATTTGGCATACATATATATTAGTGCGTTTCCTGCATTGACATCCATCTCAAATCCATTTCTGATCATGTAACCGTGGATCTCCTTGCCCTGTTGTAGAGCTGTTAAAGATGTACAAGCAGGGAGAATGCTTGCAATGGTGACTGAGTTGGGCTTCTTGGAAAACAACTGCATGTCCTGGAAAAATTTGAAGGCTTCAACAGCGAGCCCATTCTGCGCATGTGTTGAAATCATTGCAGTCCATGTGATGATATTTGGCTCTACACTTGTTAGTTGCATTTTATGAAAAAGTTTAAGAGCCTCAACATCAAAACCATTCTGGGCATAGCCAACAATCATTGTATTCCATGAAATGACATCTTTTCGAGACATTCTGTCAAACACACATTGTGCATCCTCTAAATATCCGCACTTTGTATACATGTCTATAAGAGAATTCCCCATCAAAACATCTGATTGATAACCTCTTCTAATAATGTAATTATGGACTTCCTTGCCCTGCTTGTGAAATATTAAATCACTGCATACAGATAGAATGCTAGAAATGGTAACTGTATTGGGTTTTATATCTGTTGATTGCATTTCGTTTAGGAGTTTCAACGCCTCATCGCCATATCTATTTTGAGCAAAAACTGAAATCATCCCATTATATGTTATTACATTAGGCTTTACACCTGCCTGTTGCATTTCTTTAAATAGTTTCATGACTTGTGCCCTATCATTTTTATGGCCATAACCTACAATCGTCGCAGTCCATGTCACCACATCTCTTTGAGACATTTTGTCAAACACGGAGCGTGCATAAGAAATACAACCACATTTAGAGTACATGTCTATGAGAGTGTTTCCAATAAAAAGGTCCAATGAAAATGCCCTTCTAATAATGTAGCCATGGGCTTCCTTGCCATCTTGGAGTGCTGATAAACGAGCACATGCTGCAATAACACTGGCAATGGTGACAGAGTCGGGTTCTACACCAGTGAAACACATTTGACGGAAGAGTTTTAAGGCCTCTTCTTCATGTCCTCTCTGTGTATGGCCTGCAATCATTGTGTTCCATGTAACTGTGTTTGCCTTGACGCCTGCCATCTGCATTTGTCTAAATATTTCTGATATCTCGTTCACCTCCCCTTTCTGCACACATGCTGCAATAATGGTATTCCATGATGTCACATTTGGATTCATACAACCGGTCTGCATGCTCAGAAATAATTTTAGTGCCTCGCCACTATTCCCAAGCTGGGCATAACCTGCAAGTAAGGCATTCCATGAAACCACATCCCTCCGAGGCATCTCGTCAAACACTTTGTGTGCATCAACTAAACACAGGCATTTTGAATACATATCTACAAGGGCATTGCCAATAAAAACATCCGAATGAAATCCATATGAAATTATGCAACAATGTATCACCTTGCCAAGTCGTAAAGCTGATAATTTGGCACATGCTTTAAGCACACAAGGAAAAGTAAAATCGTCCGGGTGGATGCCAGACCTTCGCATCTCCAAATACAGATCAACTCCTTCCTTTGCCTGCCCATGCTTCACATACCCACTAATCATGCTAGTCCAATGCTGCGTATTTCGTTTAGGCAATTTCTCAAACACTTGGCGTGCATCCTCCATTCTGCCGCATTTAGCATATGAAAAGATCAGTTTGGAATTAAGACACTCATCTCGACTAAGCTCAATCTCTCCGTGGAATCGCCTGACCTCTACTTGAGTATACTTCAGGAACCCGCGGATCATACCAGCCCAAAGCTGCATATTTCGTTTAGGCATTTTGCCGAACGCCTGGCCTGTGTCATCCATTCTGCTGCATTTTGAATGCAAATACATCAGTTTGGATGCGATCATTCTGAATGCCCATCTGCCTGTGAATTTGCTCGGCCTCCCCTATCGTGTTCATGTTATGTGAAGCCCGATCGCCAATGCGAATGTTATTTCCATGATAACAAATAGGTTTCATGCTTCACCGTTTCGGGTACTTCAATTTATTTTCAAGGATTATAATAAGCGTATTAGTCTTTACTGCATCCGTGAACTTCTCTTCCAATTTTTCCATTATTGGTAACAGTCCCTGCATTTTTGTAGATTGTGAATGTTCAAATGTGATCCACCAGAGGCGTTTTACAGTGGCAAGGGTTTCATATAGTTTTGTGTCCTTTATGAGTTAATGTTTTAATACACTTGCATAGTGACAAATGCCACCATATTGTGTGAAGTTCAATTTATTATCTTGATCTCTCTTTTCATTTTTATACATGTATATTTTAGTATCTAGCCTCACCCAATCTATTTATATCCACCCTTTTACATTCATCATATATCATCATTCAAATTAATCAGATTTCCACAATCCATTTGAGTATTGCATGAATAGACTTCTGGTTTTTTATTGTGTAAGTATTTTGGCATCAACATTTCGGATCACACTCCGTGATCCATCATCGGGATGAAAGACTATGCAGGATGTGTAAAATGTAAGATCTTACATTTTACACATCTTGCATACTCTTTCATCCCGATGATGGATCACAGATCCATTTTACACATCCTGCATACTCTTTCATCCCGATGATGGATCACAGATCTTACATTTTACACATCCTGCATACTCTTTCATCCCGATGATGGATCACGGAGTGTGATCCGAAATGTTGATGCAAAAATACTTACACAATAAAAAACCAGAAGTTTATTCATGCAATATATCATCATTTACAACTACTATGCTCCCACTTATTTCTAGGCACATGTCATCCACTATGATTTATTCCTTCTATTTCCTTAGGACCAATTTGAAGCTATGAGGTTGTCTTTATGGTTACAAACTTATCCTACCCTAGTTAAAATTTTTAAGTTTAATATTTGGTCTCTTTTAATGTGGTAACATGTTTGATGCTATTATTTTGAAAATTGGGCATTTTTGAATTTTGATTATATTTTACAATTTACAAATATTGTAGGGAGTGATTGGTTTAAGAATAATTAGTTTATAATAGGAAATGGTGAGCAATGCTAGGATATAGATCACTAACCAAATCTACGGGGGCTATTATACATTGTAATAAAAAATCCTAGCCTACAAGATAGATTTGGTAAGCACAACCAAGTAAGGGTGCTAACTCAAGATCTAAGCTTTTTAGGGTTGGATTTAGTTGATTCCAATAGAGATTGTGCAAATGATATGTAAATATGAAATGAAAAAGATGATTATGAAAGTAAATGCAAGGAAATAGGGATGAGAATGTGTGCACATGGAAATTGAAGTGGAAGATTGCACTTTGAGACTGATTTTCCCGACTATCGGAGTCTCAGATTTTGGAGTTTCTCAGACCTGGCAACCTGATACCTAATATAGTCTGTATTGAATATTTCTGTTCTACAAAAGGACATGGTTGAACTAAGTTGATCTATTCCTGGAAAAGGTCAACTCAAGTCATCCTTGTCTAGAGACTTTCTAGACTAAAACCCAGAATGGTTATGGAATGATCAGACTGTCATTTTTCTAGATCTGTACGTGTACCTACACTTTCGAGACCTGCAAATCTGGAAAATGCATTTGTGGGTGACTATATAGGGGTTTGCCTTAGTCAACCCCCTATTTTGGCAATTTCTACCTCCACAAATAGTTGTTAGAACATGTAAAGTGTAATGTGCTTGTGAATCTAGAGTATGTCTAGTGTGATAGAGTGAAACCCTAGCACAAAAATGCAAATGATGTTTGATTAAAAACATGTAAATATGAAGCATCAATGCACAAATATGAAAATAACAAGGACATCATGCCAAGCCCCCAAGGGCCAAATTACTCCTAGCCATCATCACAATCTATTTGAAATTCCATGATGATGATGTCTTGAATGCTTGAATGAAGTCTTCAATAGCTAACCCTTGCTTCAATAGATATCATCAAACTTGGGCTTACACCTTGCAATTTATTTTTATAATCAAATTTTAGTTTTCACCTTGCACTTGATTTCATTATGACAAAATGAAGCAATTAAAGTGCTTTTATAGTGATTTCAAGAGTCAGAATTACATAGCTGACCACAGATCTGGAAACCCTTCAAATCCGTCGGGATGGACCCAGGTACTAAATTTGGGATCAGTCCTCTAGGACAAGGCCGAGTTAGGTTGGCCCTATCTAGGACAAGGCCAACCTAGGTTGACCTAGTCGTGGAGGACTTTGGTTAATCCCAAGAAATGGGTCAATGTTAATCTGATAGTTTGAGGTTTAAATTTGTAGTCGATTCCAACAATGGGGTTGAATTCCAAGTCCAAAAGGAGGTAAAATAGATCCTAGGAGATGAAATGAATTTGTGATTGGAGAAGCTAGAGGAGGATGCATAGAAATTAGATCTTGCCTTGATTTGCACAATTTGGGGAGAGAAGAGGACTCAAATTTGAATTAGGTATGCATTAGGTGCAATTATGAAGTCCTATAATGCAAATGTATAATGTAAATACACTAAGGTGAGTGCTAAACAATTGTTAAATTGTAGAGAAAACAAGTGCTTACAATTTAGGATGGTACATTTAGCCCACACTTTAGTGGTATATGACACTATGTGCATATGCAAGCTAAAGTACAAAGAAAATCAGTAAATGAAAAAGGATATATCAAAGCCCCTAAAAAGTAGATCCTGCAAGAAACCATTAGTAGTTGCAATCTACAAAACTACATATTATTGAAATACATAGATCACGTAGGGCTTACTAAGGAAGTTGATGAAGCTTGTTGATAGTTGTATGCCCCCTTGTTTTGACTTGCTATTAGGAAGGTGAAACAGGGAATCATGTATACCACGACAAACAATGAACACAAATTGTTGACAAATGCTTATCAAAACCTTTCAAGATAAACTCAAAATGTTTCAAAAGGAACCTGGATAGAAAGGAATCTGAATCACAATTCCAGCGCCTAAAACAGTGTGGAAATCAGAACTTCCTAGCTCAAGTTATGATCAAATGAATCTAGGGAGGTAGTAATGAAGGAGAAGACTAGTTACAATTAGTAAACAATACTCAAAAAGAAACTAACCTAAAAGTGAGAATAAGTTAGTTATTGCTTTTTGAAAAGCTCATTTGTTACATTACCTTTATTTTTCTCTAGTGAAGAAGGAAGAAGGAGAAAATGTCGAGGAAGCAAGTGCTACAACCGATGAAGATGAAGGTTCTCAGTAGAGCAGTAGAGGATGGTATGCCTCTAGATGAGGTATGTCTCGATACTCATTCTTTGTCTTCCTTTCTATAATTTTGTCTTTCTGCAATAGATGTAGAAACTGATTCATAGATTAAATTTGATGTTGTCTAGAGTGGGAAACCCATAAAATTGACCTAGTCCCAAAAAGTTGACCTAGTCCCAGAAAGTCGACCTTGTCCCAAAAAGTTGACCTAGTCCACTGAAAAAGTTGGCCTAGTCCCAGATGTTTCTATTTTTCTAATTTTTGACTAAATCTGATTGATGCATATGATGTACTGATAATAATTTTTTGGTATGTGATTGTAGCATCTATAGGTACGATGCGGGAACATATCACAATGAAGACTGACATTCCTCTGAGGACAATATGGTAGACTAAGACCACATGATATATAATTATTGAAAGATGTAGGGATATACTGGGTATACCCCCTTCCATACATTATATTTCACTGTGCTATGCTGATGACATTGATGGAGAGGTGGGATGAGAACACACCCACATTTCACCTAACCATGAGTGAAATGATTGTTACTGTTACCCAAATTTCCCATCCTGTCAAAATTTGGCTACAAGTGGAGTAAATGAGGCTCCCACAAGGGTAGAGCCCATCATCTTTAGTTTCTATTCATGCTTTCTGTTCTTTGCCTTGTTCTTTGCATATTTTTAGGCCTAGTTTAAGCCTTTGTTCATGTCTTGAAAAACTAATTCATGCCTAATCCCTAAACCCTACATGACTTGTTCTATTTTCAAGTTGCTTTTTTGAGTAAATTAAGTATCTTTTAAGTCATGTGCACTTTAACCTCTTATGTTTGTCTTGTAATCTCTAAAAGAAAAAGAATATGCTCTTAAGATCTAGCATTTTAGTGCAGGCCGTCGATTGTGTTTTGATCGGAGGGTTGGCGCTAAATATTGCAATGTTTTGCTTAAGCCATGAAAGTCTTATGAGATTAAGCGTGGTCATAGATCTTTTTCTAATCGTGTGGATGGCACCATATCTCATAATGGAACATATGGTCGAGCCAAGTCAAGTTGGGTTTATTCAGTGATTCAGAGGTATGCTTGTCGCATGATCTCCAAATAGAACCAGATTTAAGGAAACTCTTATGAGATTACGCCTGATCTGTTGATCAAGATCAAGATCAGTGGTTGGCGCCGAGTCGCTAGACAAAGTCAAGGTCAACATTTCTATTAAGAGATTTAGCGTAACTTGTCAATCAAGTTCTAATCCTATGGTGGTCGCTAGATGTCATGACCAAACCAGAGTTAGCCATTTCATTCTGAGATCACTAGATAGCCTTGTCACTGGATCTCCAGATTTATTCAGATTTAAAGTCTAGTTTAGTTCTTCTTCAAAGATCACTTTATCTATGAATCTCCGGATACACTCGAGTTAAGACTATTCATCCTGAGATCAAGCAAGGGTTGTTGATGTAGTTTTGATCCTTTGGTTTTCTCCAAGTCTCCAGATCTGACTAGGGTTAGTGAATTCATTCAGTGACTTGGTGGTTGCTTTATCTCTAGATAGAGCCGAGTCAAGATCAATTCAAGTAAATTCAAAATGGACTAGCCAAGGTTAAAATGTGAGCCATCGACACTGAGATGATCTTGTGGCTGACACTAGATCTCAGAATAAACTCTGTGGTTAGAGAATTGATCTAGTGTCTTGGATTTTTCTTCAGTCTCTAAATCTCCAAATTTGACCATAGTCAAGCACGTGTAGCTCAAGGTTAAAGCCAAGTTTGCAAAGATAGAGATCATGGTCGTTGCTCGAAGAAAGGATCTACGGTTTCCAGATAAATTCAAAGTCAGCCAATGCATCTCAAGATTCAACACAGACCATTGAGTTGATCAAGGTTGGCTCTTGCGGCTGTCGCTTAATCTCGCAGTATAATCAAAGTTAAAGCTAGAATCTAGCGACTTGGAGATACGAAGGATTTTAGGTACCTGAGGTTAAAGATGAGTCAAAGGAAAGTTAGAGGCAAAGATCAGACAAGAGACAGATCCAATAGTCAATGTTAAGCCTCAATGCCCAAGATGCACAACAAATATCTTTGACACATTGCGCCTGCATGCCATGTGTCCATGGCGCTGAAGACAAAAAGATAAAGGTAAGGATCGAGCAAGTCTAGTTTGATCATGTGGATGGCGTAAAGCCTTTAAATAAAAGTGATTGACATCTAGTGTGTAAGGCATTGCATCGTGATGACATCTGGCATAGATGACATCATGGGTCCCGAGTTGAAAAGATAAAGTAAAGACACAATAATTAAAGAATATCTAATGGTAGGCATAAAGCCTCAAAGACCAAGATGAATATGTATACCCATTGAGGCATCACACCTGTTTGTCATGTGTTTAAGTTAGATCGGAGGTCAGTGCCAAAGGCAACATAAAGATAAGGCAAGTTCCTTTCAATTTGACGGTCAACGCTATGCCTCAAAGGGGAAGATGAAGGAAGTTATCGTTCAAGGCAATGCAATAGGGTGCAACGTGTCTGAATCAAATCTGATTTCAAAGAAAAAATAAAGATAAAGATAAAGATCTACGACTACATTTTAAATAGGAAACCAAGTCTTTTTCTGAGCTGTTGATGAGAATTTATGCGCCACCTGTGACCATGGTTATTCAAATATTCAAATTTGATTTCAAGGTTTCATGGTGGTGGCGTAATATTTCAAGTCTCAGATAGGGTAGATGAGTCTACTACTTATTTTGATCGAACTAATGGCGATGGGAGATAACTTTGAGGCTAATATAATCTTCTAAGATATTTCTGAGTGCATTGATGATTAGACTTGACTAGTTTAGAGTTTCTACATTGTTTCATAGATATCTATTGTAACCCTAATTCTATCCAATCTGATCGATGGATTGACTCTCAAGCCTGTGTGCTAGGGGAGGTTGTATATAAGTGTTTTTAGAGGCTTTTTGTATCTAGGTTTCTCAGCTTATGCAAGAATTTTTGTGGCATTCTCTCTACACCCAGGTTTTCATCTATTTGTAATTTCTCATTGGAATTCAGATTATGCAAAGGATTTTTATGAAATTTTCTCTGTCCTTGGGTCTTCTTGTATGTATTTCTCTTATTTGAAGCATAATATAGTGGCTAATATTAGAGAAATCTTGGAGTTCTTGATCCCTCTTTGTTTTTGCATCTCTGTGCACTATTGTGGATGATCTGATTTAGATAATCTTGTGAATTTTGTTCATTCTCTATTATCTTGTCTCATTCTCGTGCCTATTTTATGGAGTTAATGTTTTTTTGTAGGTCATAGTCTGTGTCTATTCCTTGAGTATGCTATTGTTTATAAAATCTTCTATTTCCCTGATTAGCCTCTTTGCATTTCAAACCTCTGTATGAAACACTTTTGAAGCCTATTCAGGAAGTTGTGCTTGTTTTGATTCAAATATTTCATGCTAGTTCTTAGTCATTATGTTGTGATTCATGTCACTTTCAGTGCATCACTTTGTAGGTTAAATTTTCCTTTATTTCCCTTTCAATTCTCCTTCTATCCCTTTTCCTCCTAGGTTCACTTTTCATGTTTTAAGAGCAAAAATAGGTGATTATCCAAGAGGAACCGGCCTTGAATCCAAAGGTTTCACTTTAGTTAGCATAGGTACCACAACCTTGAAGTGTTTCCCATGTTATACCAGAACATTAGGCTCAAGCACTTAATAGGGTGCAAATTTGGTGTTTAACAATTCTGGCACGCCCGGTGGGACAAAAAAAGGAATTTTCATTTTTTAACTATGTTATATCTGATATGTTGATTACATAGTACTGACCTAGAAGAGGTTTCTCTTTAAGGCATATTTGGAGACTCCATTGGTATTAAGAATAAGAAGATCCAGTCCTATTCAAGTTTATGAGAAGTTTAGAAATAATGAGTTGAAAGCTTTCTGAGTTTTTGCAGTTGACTCTAACAAGAAGAAAAGGGAGATCATATCAAAGGACATCCCCTACAAGGAGAGTATAGTCTACACCACCTGTTTTGGAGGAGAGACCCTTTCTTTTCCATTTTAGAAGGAGAGGAAGGTCTTTAAGCAGAGAGTTACTAGAAAATTCAGCTTCACTCCCTGGTCCAAATACAACCCACACGGTTACTATTCAAAAAATCATGGTTCCTACAATGACAAGAAAGTTTGCATTTGTACCCTTCAATCAGGGGAGTCCATCAAATTTTTCTAAACATCATGATGTGCCACTAGCAGCACTCAAGAGTTTGCCTAATTTCACAGGATAAATCCATACAAAAGCTTATGAACACGTCAGAGATGTGGCTACCATCTGTAATATACACCATGTCATTGAGGAAGATGTAGCCACCAAGTTGTTAGAAACCTCATTCAAAGGTAAGGCCTTGGAGTGGTTTATGACTTTAGCATTTGGCTCTATAGATTCATGGGACAGACTTGGAGACTCCCTTAACATATATTTCAAAGATAAGTCAGATCATGTGCCCCTGGTTGAGCAACTCACTACTATCAAAAGAGCCCCTAAGGAACATATGACATATTTCAACAACAGATTCCTTAAGACATGGAATACAATTCCTATTTCTGTAAGGCCCTCAATGAATTATACTTTTCTATATTATTTGAAAAGTCTAAATAGTGTTATATCTGTCATGATCCAGTCTTTGGGAGGTACCTCACTGCCCCAAGCTTTTGATATAGTTGTTAAGGTAGAAAATTATCTAATTCAAGCTGAAAAGATAGGCCCAAGGCCACCCATGCCTCTCTACCCTGATATTCAGCCCAATATGCCTCTAAATATTCCTCCATTCACCCCTATACCTAGTGTCATAACACCTCAAGCTAGTTCTAGCAATGAGGAATCAAGAGCAGGTTTTTCCCAAGAACTGCAAAAAATGAGAAGTGACCAGCAAGTAACAAATAACTTATTACAAAATAGTCAACCAGAAATGAAAAGCTTGTTACAAACCATGAGAAAAGAGTTGACCAATATCAAAAATCAGAATCAGGAGGTCAGGCCACCTTTCCAACAACAAAATCAAGGTCTTAACCAACAGTATCAAGCTCAAGGACCATCCTATCAACAAATTAGACCACCATATCAGGGAAATTATCAAGGGAAAAGGAAAAATTTCAATCAAAGGCTATTTCATCCTTACAACCCATTACCTCTCAACTCTGCAAACCCATCCAGGGATTTGGTTCCAAG